>CM034307.1:17585557-17907373 GCA_019925795.1 Dendrobium chrysotoxum
CATACTTTTGGACCAAACAATCACACAGACGAAGACATTTTTGTCCGGGATGATCAAAAAATTAAAGATCATTTTTATGACGGTTTGGTTCATCCCCCATAATGAACCAACAACAGGATCATACAGACGAAATGATTTTCGTACGTACGATCTATAATCAATAACTTATATTTTTTGAAAAATCACCCCTAATCATACAGACAAAATAATATGTATCGTACAGTACGATGACATTATTGTACAGTACAAAATCTTATAAAAACTAAGTTTCTTATTCTTAACTTAGAACCTTATCATGTACATGCTATAGAATTCATACGGTATAAAAAAATTTTGTATAATACGAAAAGAACACTTCGAAAATAATACATGATAAATAGAAAACCTCATCAAATAATATGACATGCTTCCAGTAAAATAAAAAATAAAGCATAACAAAAGAGAAAATAATCAAGAGACAAACAAACAAACAAAAATAAAATACAAACAACAAAACCTTACAATCAACCTAAAAAAATAAACGAACATACAATTACAGAACAAATCAAGTTTGTGGAATTTTAATTCAAGCATTAAGATCAATCACACCTAATCTAGTCCTTAAGTGCTAAATGTGTCAAAAGCATGGTTTTGTGAAAATGTCTCAAAGTTAATTTTTTGTAGCAACATGATGTAATTCAATCTCTCCCTTAGCTACATGATCTCTAACGGAGTGATGCCTTATGTCTATCTACTTGGTTCTAGAATATTGAATAGGATTCTTTAAAATGCATATGACACAAGTATTATAATAAAAAATTAGAATTATGCCAATAGAAAATCCTAAGTCAATCAATTGTTATTTTAACCAAAGAATTTGTGCCACGCAACTACCTAAGATAATGTATTCTGCTTCAGTAGTAAAAAGGGCTACTAAATTCTGTTTCCTACTGGATCAAGAAACTAAGGAATTTCTAATGAATTGATAAGTTCCAGAAGTACTTTTTTTATCAATCCTACATCTTACAAAATCTGAATCAGAATATTTAATGATTTCAAAAGAAGAGCTATGCCTTAGATACCAAATCCCTATGTTTTGAGTTCCCAAAAGATATCTCAGAATTCTCTTAACAACAGTCAGATGTGATTCCTTTGGAATAGCTTGAAATCTAGCACACAAATAAACACTAAATATTATATCTTTTATGCTAGCAGTCAAGTAAAGTAATGATCTAATTATTCCTCTAAATTTCTTTTGATCAATATATTTTCCCTTATGGTCCTTATCTAACTACATTGAGGAACTCATTAGTGTAGCTACTAGTTTAGCATTATCCATTTCATATTTCCTTAGGATGTCCTTAATATACTTTGACTGACTCAGAAATGTCCCATCCTCTTATTACTTAATGCTGAAACAAAGAAAGTAACTTAAATCTCCCATCAAACGCATCTCAAATTCACTACTCATTATCTTTAAAAATTCATCACAAAGATTTTTATTGGTA
Source organism: Dendrobium chrysotoxum (assembly GCA_019925795.1). Taxonomy (NCBI): domain Eukaryota; kingdom Viridiplantae; phylum Streptophyta; class Magnoliopsida; order Asparagales; family Orchidaceae; genus Dendrobium; species Dendrobium chrysotoxum. The sequence continues at coordinate 17,587,045 of CM034307.1, forward strand.
GATCCAAATAAGATATCATCAATATATATTTGAACAATAAGTATGTCTTCTTTTATCCTTTTTAAAAAGAGAATGGTGTCCACACTTCTTTTAAAAAATGATCTCTCTAATAGGAAAGTGCTTAACCTCTCATACCAAGCCCTAGGTGCCTATTTCAATCCATACAATGCCTTTTTCAATTTAAAAATAAGAATAGAGAATTTAGACTTTTCAAAACCTAGAGGTTGCTTAACATAAATATCCTCTCGTATCATCCCATTTTAAAAGGCACTTTTAACATCCATTTATACAATTTAAAACTTTTAAAACAGTCAAAGGCTAGCAAACCCTAATTGCTTCAAGTTTGGCTACAGGGGAAAAGTTTCTTCAAAATCAATCTCTTCTATTTTATTATATCCCTTGGCCACCAATCTAGCCTAATTTCTAATCATAACTCCTAAATCATTCATTTTATTTTTGAACACCCACTTAGTTCCAACAACACTTTGATCCTTAGGCCTTTCAATCAGTTCCCAAATATCATTTCTTACAAATTGATTCAATTCTCCTTGCATGCCCAAAATTCAGAATTCATCTGAAAGTGCTTGATTTATATTAGTGGGTTCAACCATCGATATAAAGATAGAATGATTCACCTCTTTGCTAAGTCCATGTCTAGTCCTAACACCCACACTACATTCACCTAAAATCAATTCCTTAGGGTGATTCTTAGAAAATCTCAATTCTCTAGGAAAAGGATTTTCTTCTCGTACAGTCTCTTCCAAATTTCTTTTTAATTTCGTAGGAGATATTTTCAATATGATCTTCTTCCAATCTTGGCTCTTTTGATATGCTAGATTCATCAAAAATAACATGTGTGGTCTCCTCAACTATCAGAGTTCTCTTATTAAAAACTCTATAAGATTTTCCAACACTTAAATATCCAAGAAAAATCCCTTCATCAGATTTTGGATCAAATTTTTCTAAAGGAGTTTTACCATTATTATGAATGAATACCTTACATCCAAAAACATTCAAATGTGAAAGATTTGGTGCTCTACCCTTAAGAAGTTCATAGGGTGTTTTGTTCAACTTGGATCTAATGTTCACCCTATTCAAAACATAATAAGCCGTATTAATCGCTTCAGCCCAGAAATATTTTGAAAGTAAGTATTCTGCCAATATGGCTCTAGCAGCTTCTATTAATGTTCTATTCTTTCTTTCAACAACCCTATTCTGCTGAGGGGTTCTAGGTGCTAAAAAGTTGTGATCAATTCCTTATTCTTTACAAAGATCTTCATATTTTTTTATTTTCAAACTCTCCTCCATGATCACTTTGAATTGATAAAATTTCACACCCTAGTTTCCTTTGAATCTAAGTAGAAAAACTTCAAAATTCATCAAATGATTCACTCTTATGAAATAAAAATTTAACCTATGTGAATCTTGAAAAGTCATCAACTATCACAAATCCAAACACTTTACCTCTTAGACTTATAGTGCTAACCGGTCAAAAAAATCCATATGAATGATTTCCAATGGTTTGCTAGTTCTACGATCCTTAATGGAATGAAAGGAGGACTTTACCTATTTTCCTAATTGACATGCATCACACAGGTTATCCTTAGTAAAGTCTAGTTTAGGTATTCCTCTAACAAATTCTTTTTGGATAATTTTTCATAAATGTTTTATGCATGCGTGACAAAGTCTCATATGCCATAACCATAATTTATCAATAATTGTTTTGAGATAAAAAGTATTAGAAAATTTAATAAAATTCAAATCAAGCATGTACACATTTTTTACCTTGATTCCATGTAAAACATCAATTCCATTTTGACTTATTATGCAGCTAGTGGGAAAAAAATTTACATTATACCCCTTATTATATAGTTGACTAAAACTCAACAAGTTGTGTTGTAAGCCTTCTACTAATAAGATATTATCAATCAAAAAATTGTTCAAATTTCCAATCATACATATGCCTATCACTTTCCTAGTGGTATTGTCTCCCAGGGTTACCCTGCCTCCATTCCTAGCTTCCAGTGTTATAAATTGATTTGCATCTCCAGTCATATGCTTAGAACATCTGTTGTCTATGTACTAAATGCTCTCACAAGATCTTGTATGAGAGCATTTCTACAAAATGATCAAATGTTAGACTTGGGAACCTAAACAAGTTTGGGTTCTCCTCTTGGCAATGATAATCCTGATGTATATGTGATATGTTATGATTTTTACATCTTAGATCTCCACACTAGATTTATTCTACGATGAATAACATAAGTGTGGGAAATATGCCCAATCATTACACATGAAAAACATTTCACTCCAGAAAAAGGGTTTACCAATATATGTGTATTATTAGATCTTTTCTTAGGCCTTACTCTTATCTGCTTTTGTTTAGACTTATAAAATAATTCAAGTGTGGGAGTAGGTCTATTCTCTATGATATCTTTCATATTTATTTCTAAATAAGAGTTTCTATTTTTTAGAATTGAATTTTTAAGTTTCTTGTTAATTTCCCTATGTTCAGATTGTTCCATAAAATCTTTAAAATCATTTTCAAGTTCTGTGTTTGATGATTTCAAAAGTTTATACTATTTGTTCAAATCATCAAACTCATCCAATAATTTGATATGGTTGATATCTATCAATGTATGATTATTCCTAAGGATTTCATGGTCTTTTTATAATTCTAAAAATTCTAAGTTCAACCTAGCATGCAACTTTTTGAGTTTCCTATAAGCTATATGAAACTTCTCAGAAACATTAAATAACTCTTCATAGGTTTAGTCATATACCTCTTCTTGATCTGATTGATCAAGCTTGTCGGCCATTAAACATAAATTTGTGACTTCCTCCTTGAAAGTTCGATATGGATGTTAAGCCCTAGTGAACTAGTCCCGAGGCTAACCAAGAGGGGGGCTGAATTGATTATTTAAAAATTTCACGATAACAATGAAAATCTTTTCAATACGTAGCAGCAGAAACACATGAACAAGAACGAAAAGATCAACCACAGATATTCACCCAAGCAGTTAATATCAGAAAAGTAAAGTGCAAAACTGAATCAGAAAAGCAAACCAGATTTTATAGTGGTTCGATCAACTTGACCTACGTCCACTCCCCGGAGCCTCCCCTCCGGGTATTGCACTAAACAAAAAGTATCTCTCCTTTTGCTCCCACAGCAAGGCGGAGAAGCCTGTACAAACACCTCCTTTTCACCACACGGTGAGGCAGAGAACCCGACCTCCTTTCGCTTCCTCCTGAAGCAGGCAGAGAACCTTCGAACTCCTTTTGCTTCCACCTGAAGCGGGCAGAGAACCCCGAATCTTCTTGCGAACGATCCTCCCACGACAAACACCGACTAGACGAAAGACGACGAGCGAAGAAGACGACTCTGATCCGTGCTCGGAGCAACCTTAGTGAATCCCTCACTGACTCCCCCTCACAAGATCTTCTCTCTCTCTCCCAACTCTCTCTCTCTAGGGTTTCTCAGGGAAGGAAGGCAGCAAAAGAGTTTTCTTATTTTTGAAAAAAGTTCTTTTAAAGGAGGGCTTAAAATTTGCCCTAAATCTCAACTGGTCGGCCAAGATCGTCCAGGACGACCGGTAGATCATCCTGTACGATCAGTTCAAATTCAGTTGTTTCAGCCTGGATGATCTGGCTCTTCTGGACGATCAGTAGAAAAAATTGTTCATATCATCCCGTACGATCCTGCGATCGTCCGGGACGATTAGTGCAAATTGAGGAAAATCGTCCAGAAGACAGTTCGGGTCGTCCAGAGAAATATGTGCTGGACGACCAAAAAATGACTTGATCGTCCAGGATGATAAGGTCATAGTCATGTACGATTAGTTCAAAAAGTGCCCAAATCATCCTGAATACAGTTCGGGACGTACAGCTGAAATGCACTAAACGATCATGATCGTCCGTGACGATCCTGCGATCGTCCAGGACGATATGATTGTATCAACCAAAAATAAATTGCTTTCCTTAATTACCAGATTAAATTAGGCATGATTGTACTGGATCGTCCGGGACGATACACATATCGTCCGGGATGATCAGACCAAGTATCTAAAAATAAGAACTTGCCTAACTTGATCTGGCGGCTGAGAATTTCTGATTTGGGAATATCATCCAGTACGATCCGGAGATCATCCAGGACGATCTGCTTAATCAGACCCTCTTAACTTAGTCGCCCTAATTAGGGTTTCTGTTTTGCCTGGATCGTCCAGGACGATGTGAAAATCGTCCAGGACGATCTGAACAAAATTTTAACATAAACTCTAATTCACTCAATCTCTCTCCCTGAGTTTGTGTGTGCAAGGTTACTTAGCTAGGGAATCAGTTACATTATAATTGACTCAATAAAAGGAAAAATCATACATTTGACACACTTGGACCCGATCTTGAGTTGGCTTGAGTGGCTCGCGGTCTTTTGTGCCTGAAACAGATTAGCCAAGCAAAACATACTGGAAACATGTTTGTCATCATCAAAACCAGATTTGCAACAATCTCCCCCTTTTTTATGATGGCAAACATGTGTAAAGTAGTCTGAAAATAAAAGTAAACTAGGAGATCAACCAAAACAAATATTTTTTAAATTTTCATTTAACAGCTAAAATAATACAGGAAACATGACTCAGAAAATAGAACCAGACACGACTACAACTGACTCCCCCTTTTGACATCACAAAAAGGAGGAGGGAAAAACAGAACACTGAAATAAAAAATAAAATAGAACAACTACAAAAAAGATGAAGGATGAAAGATGATCGATCAGGATCCCAAAAACACAACCATGAAATTAGAATAACACAAAAACCAATAAACTTGACCACAAAAATATATAAAAGCATTTTTTTTTTGGATCAAGATGCTTGAGAAAATCAGAATTTTTTTTCTTGACTTTAGATTCAAAAACCAATGACAGGACGATTGACAGCGCTGAAATCCAGAAAAGGTTGGAAATAATCAACTTTCGTAACTCCGACCCCGGGCACCTTATCGATGCAAACCTCTTTCAAAACAAAAATCTGAGTCAGAAGAAAAGACATTAGATTTGAAAAGAGATCCTTTCAAGCCTCGTTCCAGAAAAATATCTGATATAATAGTGTTATAAAGTAAAAAATCAGAAATTGGGATTTTTAAAACATAAGCTTTTGAAAATATTAAGTGGCGCACAGATTTCTCTAAGACATTTAATAATCTGAAAGGGAAGAAAGCTTGGTTTGGGCTCATTTTGTGCCTCTTTTTCAAATTGGTTGGCGCTTTGCGCATCTTTTGATTTTTGATACACTTTGTGTATCCAATTTGGCAATTTCGCATCTTTTCAGTTTTGGGCTCATTTTATGCCTCTTTTTCAAATTATCTAGCGCACTGCGCATCTTTTATAAGCTTTCTCCTTTTCATAATCATTAAAGAGTCTCAGCTGTGAGATTATCTTCCAGACATCGGAGATGACTCTCCATAGTAAGGAAGAATGATTCACAAAACAAAAGCCATACAACATATGATAAATGCAATCACTTGGTTTAGAAAATCAAACTAATGACTCAAGACTTTGAAAACCACTTTTGATATGAGGCAGATTACTGTAGGAAGATAAAGTAATCTCTATTTCAAAAACTAACATTTTAATTTTAAAGAGGATTTTTATTCAAAAGGAACTATACACCAGTAAAGGAGTTAGAGGAAGAGAACCAATTCTCAATGTTTCTTCCCTTTAATAGATTCAGCGAAGTCAATCACTGCTTACCAGCTTCCAAACCAAAACAAGGTAAAAACTCCCAGTCAAAAATTCAGATCATCAGAAGTAGTGAGCGGTGATCAGATCTTGAAAAGCATAAAACAGTAAGTGAAAGATATGAACCAATAAAAAAATAGGTAGAAAATCACAGCAAAGTGAATACTCAAATCAAACTAACAGTAAGGCCAACACAGAAATCAGCAGAAGAAATAAAATCAACTGAAAGCAAATAATCAAACTAAAACCAACTAACAGAAATCAGACTACCAAAACTAACTAACAGAAATCAGAAATCAGAATATCAAAAACTAACTAACATAAGTCAGAATATCAATCAGAACAATCATAAATCAGCAGTCATCAGAATCAAGCATTTATATCAATCACTCCTAATCTGGTTCTCAAAATGCTGAATGAGTCAAAGGCCAGTGTTTTAGTGAATATGTCAACCAGCTGATTTTCAGTTGCTACGTGATGTAGCTCAATGTCCCCTTTTGTAACATGGTCCCTAATGAAGTGATGCCTTATATCAATGTGTTTGGTCCTAGAATGTTGGATTGGATTCTTAGAGATACAGATGGCACTAGTATTATCACACAGAACAGAAATTGTGCCAACAGGTACTCCTAAATCCAAGACTTGTTGCTTCAACCAAAGAACTTGTGCCACACAACTCCCTAAGATAATGTACTCAGCTTCAGCAGTGGAAAATGCAACTGAGTTCTGTTTTCTACTGGACCAGGAGACTAACGACTGTCCTATGAATTGATAAGTCCCAGAAGTACTCTTCCTATCCACCCTACACCCCGCAAAGTCAGAATCAGAATATCCAATGATCTCAAAAGAGGTGTTGTGCCTAGGGTACCAAATTCCTAGGTTTGGGGTTCCTAAAAGATATCTAAGAATTCTCTTAACAGCAGTCAGGTGGGACTCTTTAGGATCAACCTGAAACCTAGCACAAAGACAGACACTAAACATGATATCAGGTCGGCTAGCAGTCAGGTAAAGCAGTGAACCTATTATCCCTCTATACTTCTTCTGATCAATAGATTTTCCATTTGAATCCTTATCTAACTGAACTGAGGAGGGCATGGGAGTATTGATTGGCTTGGCTTTGTCCATTTCATATTTCTTCAAAATGTCCTTAGTGTATTTTGATTGATTGAGAAAGGCTCCATCATCCGTTTGCCTTATACTAAACCCCAAAAAGTAGGATAATTCTCCCATCATACTCATCTCAAACTCCGTACTCATTGTTTTAGAAAACTCTTCACATAAATATTTATCAGAAGATCCAAAACTTATATCATCAACATAGATCTGGACAATGAGTAAATCATCTCCTAATCTCCTCAGAAAAAGGGTGGTGTCTACGCCCCCCTTAACAAACTCTTTTTCTAACAGGAATGTGCTAAGCCTCTCATACCAAGCTCTGGGTGCCTGTTTCAATCCATATAAGGCCTTTTTTAATTTATAGACATGACTTTGATGTTGGGAACTCTCAAAACCTGGGCGTTGTTCTACAAAAATATCTTCTTTAATTATCCCATTTAAAAAGGCACTCTTAACATCCATTTGAAACAGCTTAAATCCCTTATAACAGGCAAAGGCTAGTAGCACCCTAATGGCTTCCAATCTAGCTACAGGGGCAAAAGTCTCCTTAAAATCAATCCCTTCTATCTGATTATACCCCTTAGCCACCAATCTTTCCTTATTTCTCACCACCACACCAGAATCATTCATCTTATTCTTAAAGACCCACTTGGTTCCCACAATACTTTGATTTTTTAGGTCTTTCTACTAACTCCCAAACATCATTCCTTACAAATTTATTCAATTCTTCCTGCATAGCTAAAATCCAAAATTCATCCGACAAGGCTTGATTGATGTTGGTGGGTTCAGTCATTGAGATAAAGGCAGAATGGTTTACTTCCTTCCTAAGTCCATGCCTAGTCCTAACACCTTCAGAAGGGTCTACTAAGATCAGTTCTTTAGGATGACTCGAAGAATATCTCCAATCTCTAGGCAACTTGGTTTGAGGTTCTACCCTTTCCTCCAAATTTATATTTCCAACTCCTTGGGTAACCTCAATAATCTCTTCATCTTCAACTTCAGATCTAGACTCCTTAGGATCAGATTCATCAAACACTATATGGGTTGTTTCTTCCACCATCAAAGTCCTCCTATTGAACACCCTAAAGGATTTCCCCACACTTGAATATTCTAAGAACACTCCTTCATCAGATTTGGGGTCAAATTTTCCTAAGGGTGACTTCCCATTGTTCAGAATAAAAACCTTACAGCCAAAGACATGGAGGTGGGATAGATTTGGAGTTCTACCCTTAATGATCTCATAGGGTGTCTTGTTTAGTTTAACTCTCACATTCACCCTATTCAGCACATAACAGGCAGTGTTCACCACTTAAGCCCAAAAGTATTTTGAAAGTGAATACTCAGCAAGCATGGCTCTAGCGGCTTCTACTAAGGTCCTATTCTTCCTTTCAGCTACCCCGTTCTGCTGAGGGGTCCTAGGAGCTGAAAATTATGACTAATCTCATGATTCTCACAAAAACTTCCAAATCTTTCATTTTCAAACTCCCCTCCGTGATCACTATGGATGGTAATAATCTCACATCCTAACTTCTTCTGAATCCAAGTAGAGAAGGATCTAAACTCATCAAATGACTCAGATTTATGTGACAAAAACTTAACCCAAGTGAACCTCGAATAATCATCTACAATCACAAAACCGTAGACTCTCCCCCCTAAGCTGGCAGTGCTAATGGGTCCAAAGAGGTCCATGTGAAGAACTTCTAAAGGTCTAGAGGTGCTAATGTACTTAACAGAGTGAAAAGAGGACTGCACTTGCTTCCCCAACTAACAGGCATCACACAGGTGATCCTTAGTTAACTTAAGCTTGGGCACACCTCTAACTAAGTCCTTTTGGGTGACTCTCCTAAGGGTTTTCATACTGGCATGACACAATCTCCTATGCCATAGCCAAGACTCATCAGCAGCAGTTTTCAAGCAAATTAAATTATCAGATTTAATGCTACTTACATCCAGCTTGTAGACGTTGTTGATCCTTTGCCCCTGCAAAACAACTTTATCATTTAAGCTTAAAATGCAACCAGTGGGCAGGAATTTGATGCTGTATCCCTTGTCACAGAGTTGACTGATGCTCAGCAAGTTGTGTTTCAGTCCATCTACAAGCAAAACATTATCAATCATAAAATTCTTTGAATAACCAATTATACCTGAGCCTACCACCTTCTTGGTGGTGTTATCTCCAAGTGTAACCTTGCTTCCAGCTCTGGCCTCCAGCGAAATGAACTGATTTGCATCTCCAGTCATATGTCTCGAACATCCGTTGTCCAGGTACCACATGCTCTCACGAGGTCTTGTGTGAGAGCACACCTACAAAAGTATCAAACGTTAGTCTTAGGAACCCAAATAGGTTTGGGTTCCTTCTTATGAAAAGAAGAATGCGATGCATGCATGCTGTGCTGTGAAACAGGCAGTTTGGGTTTCCACACCCAATGTGTACTACGGTGAACAGTGCAGGTGTGAGAAATATGTCCTAACATGCCACATGAAAAACATCTAACACCAGGAAAAGGGTTAACTAATCTACGTGGATGATAATGCCTCTTCCTAGATGTATATGAAACATGCTTTGAAGAACTTGCAACAGATTTTTCAAAAGGTGGCAGTGCATAAAACTGTTCAAAAGTAGGCGGTGTTTTGTTCTTTTCAAAAGCACTGATCTTTACCTTCAAAAACTCATTTTCTTTCTTTAAACTTGCAATTTCAAATTTTAAGGTTCCCTTGCTACTTTCTACTTCACATGCCATTGTATCTAACTCTTTAAAAGCTCTTTCTAAGTCCACATGCGTAGTTTTCAATGAATCATGCTCAGACACTAAATCAGATTATTTTTTATTCAACTCATCGAATCAAGTGTGGAATGGTCTTTAACTATAGAATCATGCTCTTTTTACAAAGTTAAGTAATCTAATTTCAAACTAGCATGAGTTTTCTTAAGCTTCCTATACGTTGTATGAATTCTTTCAAAAACTTCAAATAATTGATCGTAGGTAAGCTCACATACCTCTTCCTGGTCTGACTGACCAGGGTGATCATCAGCCATCAGACATAAGTTTGTTTCCTCCTCTTCAGCATCAGTCTCAGAAGAGTCGGATGCAGAGTCTGCCCAGAATGCCTTCTGAATCCGCTTCTTGTCCTTTCTGAACTTTGGTTTCTCCTCACCCTTCTCCTTGCTTGGGTGAGCTTTAAGTGTAGGACAATCAGCCCTAATGTGCCAGGCTTCCTGCATTCAAAACAAACAGATTCAGATGAACCCTTAAAATTTTTATTGGACTTACCCTTGTTCCACTTCTGATAGTTCTTATGTTTCTTCCTTAGAAAGCTTTTGAATTGCCTTGTGATTAAGGCAACATCATCGCTATCAGACCCGGAAGTGCTAGCATCTGAATCCTTGGCCTTTAGTGCCACTATCTTCTCTTTCTTACGTTCACCTGCATCAAGTTGTCTTTGGTTCACCCCGTGCTCGTAAGCAATGAGTGATCCAAGTAAGCTGTCAATAGAGTAAGTATTTAAATCTTTAGATTCAGTAATAGCAGTAATCTTAGCATCATAAGAAGTAGGCAAACATTTAAGAATTTTGTTCACTCTTTCGTAGTTAGTAAGTTCTCTACCTAGAGCATGCAAAGAGGTAACAATCTGAGTGAACCTTGTGTACATTTCTGAAATAGTCTCCCTAGGTTTCATGCGAAAAAGTTCATAATCATGTAACAGGATGTTTAACCTAGACTGTTTGACTTCAATTGTACCTTCATATGTTATACATAATCTATCCCAGATTTCCTTTCCCGTTGTACAAGTAGAAACACGCATATAGTCTTCAGATTTTAAAGCACAAAAAAAACAGTTCAAGCATTTTGCATTTAACTGTGCTAAATCACGATCATCAAACGTCCAATCAGCAAAAGGCAGTTCAGTTTTCACATTGTTAATCAATCTAAAAGGTGGTTCGTATCCGTCCTTAACTAACATCCACATGCGATAATCAATAGATTGCAGAAAAAGTAGACATGCGTGTTTTCCAAAAATCAAAAAGAATATTATCAAACAACGGTGGTCTTGTAATAGAATATCCTTCAGCAGTATTACGATTATTACAGTTAGCCATGGATCAAATTCAAAAGTTTTTAAACCTAAATTTTGAATCCCTCTCTGATACCACTTGAAAGTTCGATAGGGATGTTAAGCCCTAGTGAACTAGTCCCGAGGCTAACCAAGAGGGGGGGTGAATTGGTTATTTAAAAATTTCACGATAACAATGAAAATCTTTTCGATACGTAGCAGCAAAAACACATGAACAAGAACAAAAAGATCAACCACAGATATTCACCCAAGCAGTTAATATCAAAAAAGTAAAGTACAAAACTGAATCAAAAAAGCAAACCAGATTTTATAGTGGTTCGGTCAACTTGACCTACGTCCACTCCCCGGAGCCTCCCCTCCGGGTATTGCACTGAACAAAAAGTGTCTCTCCTTTTGCTCCCACAGCAAGGCGGAGAAGCCTGTACAAACACCTCCTTTTCACCACACGGTGAGGCAGAGAACCCGACCTCCTTTCGCTTCCTCCTGAAGCAGGCATAGAACCTTCAAACTCCTTTTGCTTCAACCTGAAGCGGGCAGAGAACCCCGAATCTTCTTGCGAACGATCCTCCCACGATGAACACCGACTAGACGAAAGACGATGAGCGGAGAAGACGACTCTGATCCGTGTTCGGAGCAACCTTAGTGAATCCCTCACTAACTCCCCCTCACAAGATCTTCTCTCTCTCTCCTAACTCTCTCTCTCTAGGGTTTCTCAGGGAAGGAAGGCAGTAAAAGATTTTTCTTATTTTTGGAAAAAGTTCTTTTAAAGGACGGCTTAAAATTTGCCCTAAATCTCAACTGGTCGGCCAAGATCGTCCTGGACGATCGGTAGATCGTCCTGGACGATCGGTAGATCGTCCTGTACGATCAGTTCAAATTCAGTTGTTTCAGCCTGAACGATCTGGCTCTTCTGGACGATCAGTAGAAAAAATTGTTCATATCGTCCCGTACGATCCTGCGATCGTCCGGGACGAGTAGTGCAAATTGAGGAAAATCATCCAGAAGACAGTTCGGGTCGTCCAGAGAAATATGTGCTGGACGACCAAAAAATGACTTGATCGTCCAGGACAATAGGGTCATAGTCCTGTACGATTAGTTCAAAAAGTGCCCAAATCATCCTGAACATAGTTCGGGACTTACAGCTGAAATGCACTAAACGATCATGATCGTCCGGGACGATCCTGCGATTGTCCAGGACGATATGATCGTATCAACCAAAAATAAATTACTTTCCTTAATTACCAGATTAAATTAGGCATGATTGTACTGGATCGTCCGGGATGATACACGTATCATCCGGGACGATCAGACCAAGTATCTAAAAATAAGAACTTGCCTAACTTGATCTGCCGGCTTAGAATTTCTGATTTGGGCATATCATCCCGTACGATCCAGAGATCGTCCAGGACGATCTGCTTAATCATACCCTCTTAACTTAGTCGCCCTAATTAGGGTTTCTGTTTTGGCTGGATCGTCCAGGACGATGTGAAAATCGTCCAGGACGATCTGAACAAAATTTTAACAAAAACTCTAATTCACTCAATCTCTCTCCCTGAGTGTGTGTGTGTAAGGTTACTTAGCTAGGGAATCAGTTACATTACAATTGACTCAATAAAAGGAAAAATCATACATTTGACACACTTGGACCCGATCTTCAGTTGGCTTGAGTGGCTCGCGGTCTTTTGTGCCTGAAACAGATTAGCCAAGCAAAACACACTGGAAACATGTTTGTCATCATCAAAACCAGATTTGCAACACTCCTCTACTTCTATTTCTGAGAAATCTTAAGCTGAGACAGCCCAGAATGCTTTCTGCAATTTTTTCTTGCCCTTCCTAACATTGATCTTCTCCTCAATCTTCTCCTTGTTAGGATTAGCTTTGATATTTAAGCAATCAGACTTAATGTGACCAGGCTTCCTGCATTCATAACAAAATACATCATTAAAAGCTTTTGTATTTTTGTGAAACTTACCCTTATTCCACTACTGACGTCTCATTTGCTTCCTCTTAAGAAAACTTCTAAATTGCCTTATCATTAATGCAATATGATTTTCATCCTCAAGCTGAGACTGATCACTATCCATGTCATCCAATTTTAATGCAATATTTTTCTCCTTCCACTTGTCACCTGCATTAATCTATCTTTGAGTCACTTCTTGCTCTTAAGCAATTAGTGATCCAAGAAGATTGTCAATAGAATAAACATTTAAGTCTTTTGATTTTGTTATGGTAGTTATCTTTGCATCATAAGGAGGACAAAAATAATGAAGAATTTTATTTATTTTTTTAGCATTCATTAATTCCCTACCTAAAGCATGCAATGAGGTGACAATTTATGTGAAACAAGTATACATGTCAGTGATTGATTCATTCACTTTTATATGAAATAATTTATAATCATGTAGTAGAATGTTCAATCCATATTATTTCACCTCATTAGTTCATAAGTAATATAAAGTCTATCTCAAATTTCTTTTACAGTTCTACAAGTTGAGACATGCATAGAGTCCTCAGATTTAAGTGCAAAGAAAAAACTGTTTAAACATTTAGCATTTAACTGAGCTAGGTCTTTTTCTTCTATTGTCCAGTTAGTAAATGGTTCTTCATTTATAATGCCATCTACAAGTCTAGTTGGTCTAGTGTAGCCGTCATGTACTAAAATCCACATGCGATAATAAGCAATTGAAGAAAAGTAGACATACATGTTTTTCAAAAATCAAAAGGGATTTTATCAAACAAGGGGGGTCTTGTGATCGAATATCCTTTGACTATGTTATGGTTTCCAAAACTAGCCATGATCATTTCAAAAAGTTGTCTAAATATTAATTTTTGAAAGTAGGCTCTGATACCACTTGTAAAAACTCAGTAGTTTGTAAAACCTAAGGCAATTGTCCCAAGGCTAACCAAAAGGGGGGGTGAATTGGTAATTTTAAAAATTTCATAGAATTTTCAAAAATTGATTTAAATATTTTGAGCAAAGTTTATAAATTTTTTGAAAATAATTTTTTAATGACATAAAATAAAAATATAGAAAATAAAAATACAGTAAAAAGTAAAGAACAGAAGACACCAGATCTTATAGTAGTTTGGTCCAATAAGACCTATATTCACTCCCTGGAGACTCCTTCTCTAGGTATTATACTAAACACTAGTGACTCTCCTTTAGCCCCCATACTAAGGCGGAGAAGCTCTTACAAAAACCTCTATTCCACCAACCCAGTGATGTAGAGAACCATCATCCTTTTTTACCCTCCTGGTGAAGGCAGAGAACCCACGATCCTTTCTCACCCTTCTGGTGATGGCAGAGTACCAACCATCTTTTTTACCCTCCTCGTGATGGAAAAGAACAAACATCCTTTCTCATCCTCCTAGTGATGGCAGAGTACTAACGTCCTTTCTCACCCTCCTGGTGATGGAAGCGTACCAACATCCTTTCTCACTCGCCTGGTGATGGCATAGAACCAACATCCTTTCTCACCTTCTTGATGAAGGTAGAGTACCGGTTCTCTTCCTAAGATCCTCTCTTAAGAGTCTTCAAAGAGGTAGGGTAGAGATTTGAAGTACATACAAAGATATCCTTACCTTTGGGCAAACTTGTGAACCCTTCATAATTTCCACTTGCAATATCTTATAATTCTCACTCCCAAAGCACACTCTCTATCACTCTCAATAAGAAATTCATAGAAGGATTATGGATAGTCAATTTTTGAACACTTATATATGAAGGATAAGAAAAATCATCTAGAAAAACTAAAAATTTTAAGTTTAACGGACATGGATTGTATAGTAAGATCATACTTCGTACATATGAACAATTCAAAAATGATGTACGATGTTTTACAAACCAACATTATATAGTATGATCAGTTCAAAATTATTGAGTTTGTATGAGATGAACAGATATGAACCTGATTTCATACTCTGACCGGCATCCAGAACGAACCAACTTCGTACCGTACAATCATATCAAAAATTTTTAAGTTTACACGGGATGAATGGGTATGAACCTAATTTCATACTCTGATCGGCATCCAGGACGAACCAATTTCATACAGTACGAATAGTTCAATTAAATCATATTTTTTCTGGTACAAAAGTGGATAACACCATTTTATACTTTGTGAATCATCTATACGAACATGGATTATACAGGATGAACCTAAATTCATATAATATGAATAATACTTAAACTTTTTCCTGGCATGATTTGATTAACTTCATATTGGGAGAAACTACCAAGACAAATCGTCTAGTATGACTAGTTTTAAAATTTAAGTTTTTTAAAACACTCTCCAGTGTGTGTGTATGCACGTTTATCCAATTACAATCACACTCTCTCAGACTCAAGAAAAAATAGAAAAATTATAGACTTCAATTACAAGAAGCCTAATCAAATCTATCTTGAAGTCTTCGGTAGTCTGGAGTATAATTTCCCTGAAATATTAGTACACACAAGCAACATGAATAATATTTCTAATATATGTTAGGAGAAACAATAATCAACATAATAAGATTTTAGAATCATCAAAAACACACATGATAAAAATATAGTTATGAAAACTAAGTTGCAACAAAATAGAAACTACATACAAAAATATTTACGTTTCCAATTTCCAAGTCAACCTTATTCAAGCATGAATATTTATGACACCTATTCTAGTCCTCGAGATGCTAAAAGTTTCAAAAGCTAAGGGTTTTGTAAAGATATTTTCCATTTAATTTTTAGTTGTAATATGATGTAGCTCTATATCTTCCATAGTTACATGATCTCGAAATGAAGTGGTATCTAATGTCTATGCAGTTGGTCCTGAAGTGTTAAATTGGATTCTTTGATATACAAATTGTACTAGTGTTATTACACATGATAGAAATGGTGCCTACAGGTAGTCCAAGATCTAAGATTTGTTGTTTCAACCAAAAAACTTATGCAACATAGCTCCCTACAGCTATGTATTCTGCTTTAGTAGTAGATAGGACTACAGGGTTATGTTTCCTACTGGACCAGGAGATTAAAGATTATTCTATGAATTGGCAAGTTCCAGAAGTACTTTTCCTATCAACTCTACATCCTATAAAGTCTGAGTCAGAATATCCTATAATTTTAAAAGAAGTACAATATCTAGGATACCAGATTCCTAAGTTTTGAGTTCCTACCATACTCTGTTCTTTGGGTCTACTAACTAACTCCCAAAAATCATTCTTAATAAATTAATTTAACTCATCTTGCACGACTAGAATCCAAAATTCATTAAATAAAGCTTAATCTATATTTAAGGGTTCTATCATTGAGATAAAGGCAGAGTGGCTAACCTCTTTTCTAAGTCTATGCCTAGTTCTACCCCTATTGATGGATCTCCTTGAATGAGGTCCTTAGGATGACTAGATGAATATCTCTAAACTTTGGGCAATTAGTTCTAAGGCTCTATTCTATCTTCTAAGTCAATAGTTTCTGCTCCTTGGGTGACCTCAACCACTTCTTCTTCTTTCAACCTAGACCCATTAGATTTATCAGATTCATAAAATACTATATGGGTTGTCTCCTCTATCACTAAAGTTCTCTAATTGAAAACTTTATAGGATTTAACAAAAGTTGATTATCCTAGGAAAACACCTTCATTAGATTTAGGGTTAAATTTACCTAATAGAGATTTTCCATTGTTTAAAATAAACACCTTACATCCAAATAGATGAAGGTGGGAGAGATTAGGTATTTTTCCTTTGAGTAACTCATAGGGTGTCTTATTTAGCTTGGATCTAATATTAACCTTATTAACAACATAGGAGGCAATGTTCACTGCTTCTATCTAGAAATACTTGGGAAGTGAGTATTCGATTAGCATGGCTCTATCAGCTTCTACAAAGGTTCTATTCTTTCTCTTAGCAACCCTATCTGCTGAGGGGTTGTATGCAAAAAAATTGTGCTCTATGACTAACTCCTTACAATAATATTCAAATTTATTATTTTAAAATTTCCCACCATGATTATTATAAATAGTTAGAATTTTATAGCCAAATTTTTTTTGGATCCATGTGGAGAATGTCCTAAGCTCCTCAAATGATTCACTTTTATGTGATAAAAACTTAATCCAAGTAAAGTTCAAGTAATCATCAACAATCACATATCCTTATACTTTCCTGCCTAAGCTAGTATTGCTAATTGATCCAAACAAATCTATGTGAAGGACTTCTAAGGGTTCATAGGTGATATTGTCCTTGATTGAGTGGAAAGAAGCTTTGGGTGTGCCTCTAACTAGGTCCTTTCGGGTTATTTTTCTAAGATTTTTCTTGCTTGTATGGCATAGTCTCTTATGCCATAGTTAGGATTTATCAGCAATTATTTTCAAACAAAGAGAATTAGTAGATTCAATATAATTCAAATCAAGCATGTAAACATAATTAATTTTCTTTCTTTCTAAAAGAGTATTTCCATTCAAACTATCACACAACTAGTAGATAAGAATTTAATGTGAAAACCTTTATTACACAGTTGGCTAGTGCTATGCAGATTATGTTTCAAGCCATCCACTAGTAAAATATTTTCAATGATAAAATTTTAAGAATTACCAATCATACATATGCCTACCACTTTTTTAGTGGTATTATCTACAAGTGTTACCTTACCTCCTACCCTGGCCTCCAACATGATGAATTTCTTTATGTCTCCAGTCATATACCTTGAGCATCCGCTATCCACATACCACATGCTCTCACTGGGCCTTTTATGAGAGTATCCCTACAAAGTCAATCATTTATTAGATTTGGGAACCCAAGTGAGTTTGGGTTTCACCTAATGTAGTAATGAATGACTTGTATACATGCTATGTTGTGATGCATATAATTTTTATCTCCACACTAAATATGTCCAACGGTGTATAGTGCAAGTGCGGGCTATCTGACCTAGCATGCCACAAGAGTAATACCTAACACTAGGAAAAGGATTCCTTGATCTATATGGGTTATGGTGTCTCTTCCTAGGGTTATATGATGTATGTTGTGGTGATGAGTTATGCCAGTATGCTAAAGTAGGTGATGGTTTATTATTTTAAAGTGTATTTATTTATGCTTGTAGGAATTCATTTGCACTTTCAAGATGTACTACTTCTAATTTTAATGCATGCCCAACACTATTTAACTTACTTGTAAGTGTTTTTAATTCCTTAATATATTTTCTAATTCGATATACTTTATCTTTAAGGATTAATGTGCATTAGTTAGGTTAACATGCTTCTTATTTAATGCATCGAACTCATCAAGTAAAGACATATTGTCAATATCTAAAGTAGAATGCTCAGTTATTAGACTAGTATGCTCTTTTACAGATTAGAAAAGTCATTATTTAAGCTAGCGTACATCTTTTTTAGCTTTCTATATGCATTGTGATTTTTTTTTAAACTTTAAATAATTTATTATAAGAAAGCTCACATACCTCCGCTTGATCAGAATAATCAACATTATTATCTATCATAAGTCACAGATTGGTTACCTCCTCTTTTATTTCTATTTTTGATGAATCTGAAACAGAGTCTGCCTAAAATGTCTTCTGAGTTTATTGCTTTCACTTTTTAAACTTTGTCTTCTCTTCACCCTTCTCCTTGATCAGGTGAGCTTTTAGGTTGGGGCAATCCATCTTCAAGTATCTCGGCTTCCTGCATTCAAAATAAATAGTATCAGAAGATGCCTTAAAATTCTTTTTTTATTTAACTTTGTTCCACTACTGATGACACTTTTATTTTCTTCTTAAGAAGCTTTTAAATTATCGTGTTATCAGTGCTATTTTAGAAATCTAGGATTCCGAGCACATAATTTTGATGCTGACAACTAATACTTACTGAATTTATATGGACTTCCTTTAAGATTATAAATATTTATCTTTGTCAGTGAGCACTAACATTTCAGGTCAGATACACACTGCTCAAGATTGCTGGAGACTCAAACTGGGTAGAATAGGGTATTCAAAAACTTGTATTTTTATTTTCTTTATTTTTATTTTCTTGAGTCTGCCACAAAAGCATATATGTAAAAGGAGCAACCATGCACACACACAAGGGAGATTTTTTTTGAGTTAAAAACTTTTTTTTCAAAAAAAAATTGATCGTACTGTATGATTTTGAATCGTACTGTACAATTTGTAATTAATACTCAGGCAAACGTCTAATTCTGGATGATTAGTTCTGTGAACTAATCGTACGGTACGATTGTCATCATACTGTACGATGAGGTTCAATTAAAAAACTCTAGACACCAGAATAAGTTTGGAAAGTTTATAATTTTAATATTCTGAACTATTCATACTATACGATCTATATCATACTGTACGATTATTTAAATACTTATCAAAATTATCTCCCATAATCAGGAAATAAAATTTTGGTTTCTTAATTAAATTCGATCATCTGTACGATGTAATATCATATTGTACGATAGTCAGAGACGATTCCACTCGTCCCTTTGATCGTACCAGATGAAACCAAGATTTTTATTCTTTTCGTCCTGGATGATATTCATATCGTACTAGATGATGTCCTGAAAATGAACTAATCGTACTATGCGAATTATGCAGTGCTGGACGATAGTCAGAGATGAATTTGCTCGTCCCAGAGATCGTCCCACAGATCGTCCTGTACGAATAATTAAAAACAACATGATTGTCCTGTACGATCTACCAATCGTACAGTATGATATCTATAGAATTCAAGAACTATTCGTCTGTTCTCGTACTGGACGAAGCTATCTTTGAACTGATCGTACTGTACGAACAGAGACAAAAAAGTTAAAATTTTTAGGGTTTTCTGAAGCCTGATTTAAAAAGAACTTTAATTTTTTTAATAAAAAAAAGTTGGTCTGTCTTGCTGCTGTAAGAAGCATTGAGAGAGGAAGGGACTCTTGAGAGAGAAGCTTTCTTTGGAGAGATCCAGGGGTTGTGAGAGGAAGGTGAAGGTGAGCTTGAGCGTGAGGGAGAAGGAGTGTGAGGGGATCACACGGTGGCTCCGAGCTAGCTGTATGCTTTGCTCCTCTTGTGGCTTTGGGGAGTCTTGGGAAAGTTCTCTTGGGAAGAGAGGCTTCAAGAGCAACTTCATCAAGGTACTCTGCCGTCTCCAGGAGGGAGAAAAAGGAGAAGGTCTGCTGCCGTCACCAGGAGGGTGACATAGCATTTGGTATTCCGCCACACCGGGGAAGGTGAAAGTGAGTCTTGTAAAGCCTTCTCCGCCTTGTTGTGGGAGCAAAAGGAGAGTCAACTTTTAGTAGTGCAATTCCCGGAGTGGAGGACTCTGGAGAGTGGACATAGGTCAAGTGACCGAACCACTATAAAAATCTCTGGTGTGCTTTTTCCATTTTTACCGCTCTTTACTTTTCACGCATTTTATTTACTATTTTAATTACTTGGTGAAAAATTCTAATCTTGATCTTGTATTGTGAGATTTGTAATTATGTCACCAATATTGTTGTTGTGAATGAACTACTAGCTTCCGCATTCTAATTATTAAGTTGCTATTTTAAAAATAGAACTCCAATTTAGGTTTAAATTTTTAAAATACCAATTCACCCCCCCCCCCCCACTCTTGGCGCATCTTGTACTTTCAAGTGGTATCAGAGAGGGGTTTTAAAATAGTGTTTTAGAAAATCTAGAAACGTAAGATCCATGGCACATTTTGGTATCTATAACACTGCAGAGGGTTATTCTATAACCCATCCACATTTATTTAATAATATACCATTTGATTTCTAGAAAATACGCATGTCTACATTTTTACAGTCTCTAGACTATCGCATGTTGATGTTGGTTCAAGAAGGTTATTCTGCACTGTTTCATATGTTGAATGGAGTTAAAATTGTATTAGCTTTTAATGAATGGAGCAATGAGGATAAAGAATTCATACAGTTAAATGCTAAATGCTTAAATTATTTCTTTTGTGCATTAAAATCAGAAGACTATATGCGAGTGTCTACCTGTACTACTGGTAAGCAAATTTGGGACAAACAGTGTATCACATACGAAGGAACTAGTGAGGTCAAACAATCTAGGCTGAACATACTGCTACATGATTACGAACTATTCTGCATGAAACCTAGTGAAACTATCTCTGAAATGTACACTAGATTTACCTAGATAGTGACATCCTTGCATGCTTTAGGGAGAGAGTTGTCTAATTGGAAAAAGTGAACAAAATATTATGATGTTTGCCTAGCTCGTATGATGTGAAAATTACTGTAATAACTGAGTCAAAAGATCTAAATGTTTATTCAATTAACAATTTGCTTGGGTCACTCATTGCCTACGAGCAAGGAGTGAGTCAATGATAAAGTGATGTAGGTGAAAAGAAGAAAGAGCGAACGGTGGCTTTAAAAGCAAACAATTCTGAAAGTGACAGTTCTGCAGCGGAGGAAGATGACTCGTCAGTTCAAGAATTTTCTGAAATGAAAGCAACGCTGTCATCAAAGTAATTGGAACAAAGGTAAAAGCTCAAAGAATACTAAAGTTGCATCTGACACAATTTGCTTTGAGTGCAGGAAACCCGATCATCTCCGAGCTGATTGCCCTAATGTTAAGACTCATCAAACCAAGGAAAAGGGTGAGGAAAGGTTAAAGTTCAGGAAGGGCAAATCTAAGACACAAAAAGCATTTTGGGCCGACTCTGCCTCAGAATCATCAGAAGAAGAAGCAGAGGAGGAGGTAACAAATTTATGTCTTATGGCTAATGATAATCTTGATCAATCAGATCAAGATGAGGTATGTCAACTTTCTTATGATTAGCTATTGATTATTTTTGAAAAAAATTATGACTCGTATAGAAAGTTAAAGAAAAAGCACGTTAGTCTTAACACTGAGTTTAGTACTTTACAAAAAGAGCATGCTAGTGTAGTCAAAGATTTTTTGACTTGAATAGAGATCATATGCCCCTACTTGATGAATATAATGCATTAAACAAGAAGCATATTGAATTAACTACTACACATGATACCTTGAAATCATTACATGTTGAACTAGAGAATGCATTTAAGGAATTAGAAGAACTTGCGGATGAACTAGATAGAAGTGAGCATACATTGAGATTTGAAATTGTAAGTTTTAACCAAGAGAATAAATTTCTAAATGAAAAACTTCAGGTATTTGAAAATAATAAAACACCTCCCACGTTTGCTGAGTTTTATAAGCCTCCACTATGTGAACCATCTCATTCAAAACCAGCACAACATGCATCATCCAAACATAGAAATAGGCACTATCACCCCCGTAGATTAGTGAACCCATTTCCCGGTGTTAGGTGTTATTCTTGTGGCATGCTAGGTCATATAGCCCGCATGTGCATAATTCACCATAGGACACATCTAGTGTGGAGACCTAAGCTGCATTCATCACAGCATAACATGCATACATTTCATCCATACAAGCATAAGGTGGAACCCAAACTCACTTGAGTTCCCAAAACTTACCTGTGATTGAAATTATAGGGATGCTCTTACAAAAGACCTAGTGAGAGCATGTGGTACTTGGACAGTGGCTGCTCGAAACACATGACTGCAGACATGAAGCAGTTCGTGACACTAGAGGCCAGGTCAGGAGGCAAGGTGACTTCGGGAGACAACACCACCAGAAAAGTGGTGGGCTCAGGTATCATTAGAAACATTAAGAATTTGATAATTGAAAATATACTTTTAGTTGATGGTTTAAAGCATAATCTTTTAAGTATTAGTCAACTATATGACAAGGGCTTTGACATTAACTTTCTTTCTAACAAATGCATGATTAGCTTAAATGGTACACTTGTGTTAGAAGGAAAACGCATAAATAATGTCTATATGTTAGACTTAAACTACATTGAAAACTTAAACTCTTTGTGTCTGAAAATAATAACTGATGACTCTTGGCTATAGCATAGGAGACTATGCCATGCTAGCATGAAAACACTTAGGAACATCACTCAGAAAGACCTGGTTAGAGGCATACCTAAGTTAGACTTTACTAAGGACCATCTATGTGATGTCTTCCAATTAGAAAAATAAGTGAAATCATCATTCTATTCAATTAAGGATATCAGCACCACTAGGCCACTAGAAATTCTACACATGGACATATTTGGACCTGTTAGTACTGCTAGCCTAAGAGGGAAATGTTATGGATTTGTAATAGTGGATGACTACTCTAGGTTTACTTGGGTAAAATTCTTAGCACATAAGAGTGAGTCATTTGAAGAGTTTAGGACTTTCTCCACTTGGATTCAAAGAAAATTAGGATATGAAATTATGACAATCCATAGTGATCACGGTAAAGAATTTGAGAATGATAAGTTTGAATTATTTTGTCAAGAGATAGGAATAGAACATAATTTCTCTACCCCTAAGACTCCTCAGTAAAATGGAATAGCATAAAGAAAGAATAAAACTTTAGTTAAAGCTGCTAGGGCAATGTTAGTTGAATACACTCTTCCTAGATATTGTTGGGCAGAACAAGTGAATACTGCTTGCTATATTCTAAATATGGTAAATGTAAGATCCAAACTTAATAAGACACCCTATGAATTGCTTAAGGGTAGGACACCCAATTTTTCCCACTTACATATTTTTGGATGCAAATATTTCAACTTAATTAATGGCAAGTCACCCTTAGGAAAATTTGATCCTAAATCTAATAAAGGGGTTTTCTTAGGCTACTCATCTATAGGTAAAGCCTATAGAATCTTTAATAAGAGGACCCTAGTAGTAGAAGAGTCTACCCATGTGGTATTTGATGAATCCAATAAGGTCTCTAAATCTAATCATGAAGAAGAAGAAGTTGAGATTATTCAGGGAGTTGAAACCATTATCGTAGAGACTAGAGCAAAACCTCAGGAGCAATTGCCTAGAGATTAGAAATATTATTCTAGTTATCCTAAAGAATTGATCTTAGGAGACCCATCAGAAGGTGAAAAAACTAGGCATGGACTTAGGAAAGAGGTTAGTTATTCTGCATTTATCTCTATGATTGAACCCACAAATATAGATCAAGCCTTAGGAGATGAATTCTGGATCCTAGCAATGCAAGAAGAGTTGAACCAATTTGATAGGAATGATGTATGGGAATTAGTCAAGAGACCTAAAGAAAAAAGTGTGGTTGGAACTAAGTGGGTCTTTAAAAATAAGATGAATGACTCTGGCATAGTAGTGAGAAATAAGGCTAGATTAGTAGCAAAGGGGTACAACCAAATTGAGGGAATAGATTTTGAGCAAACCATTGCACCAGTGGCCAGATTAGAAGCCATTAGAGTACTCTTAGCTTTTGCTTGCATTAAGGGTTTCAAATTATATCAAATGGATGTTAAGAGTGCTTTTCTAAATGGGGTAATCAAAGAGAATGTCTATGTTGAACAACCCCCAGGATTTGAAAACTCACAATTTCCAAATCATGTGTTTAAGTTGAAAAAGGCACTATATGGACTAAAGCAAGCACCAAGAGCCTGGTATGAAAGACTTAGTACATTCCTACTAGATGGAGGCTTTATTAAGGGTAGTGTGGACACCACCTTATTCTTGAAAAAGATAGGAGATGAGATACTCATTGTTTAGATCTATGTAGATGACATCTTGTTCGGATCTTCAGAGAAAAACTTATGTGATAAATTTTCAAAAATAATGAGTGATGATTTTGAAATGAGTATGATGGGAGAACTTAATTACTTCCTTGGGTTTAGTGTAAGACAGATGGAAGGTGAAACATTCCTTACATCAAAGATATTCTTAAAAAGTATGAAATGGAAAATGCTAAGGCTATAAATACTCCAACGAGCTCTAACATTCAATTAGATAAAGATTCAAATGAAAAATTAGTAGATCAAAAGAAGTATAGGGGAATAATTGGATCACTTCTCTACTTAACTACCAGTAGACCGGATATAATATTTAGTGTTTATCTATGTGCTCAATTTCAAGCGGATCCAAAAGAATCTCACATGACTGTTGTCAAAAGAATTCTTAGATATCTACTAGGCACCCCAAATTTAGAAATTTGGTATCCTAGACACAGCACTACGTTTGAAATCTTAGGGTACTCAGATTCAGACTTTACAGAATATAGGGTAGATAGAAAAAGCACCTCTGGTACCTGTCAGTTCATTGGACAATCATTAGTTTCATGGTCCAATAGAAAATAGAATTCGGTAGCCCTCTCAACAGCTGAAGCAGAATACATAGTGGTAGGAAGCTGTGTTGCACAAGTCCTTTGGTTAAAATAATAACTTTTAGATCTTGAAATACCTGTAGGAAATATCTCATTAATGTGTGATAACACTAGTGCAATTTACATATCTAAAAATACAATTCAGCACTCACGAATAAAGCATATAGACATTAGACATCACTTCATAAGAGATCATGTAGCCAAAGGAGATATTGAACTGCACCACATTGCTATTGAAGATCAATTGGCTGACATTTTCACAAAACTATTAACTTATGGCACATTTAGTACCTTGAGAATAAAATTAGGTGTCATAGACATTTAAGCTTAAAATATAAAAAAATTTGTGTTTAGTTATTTTTTAGATAAATAAAAAAATAAAAAAGAGACTTTCCTGATCCTCTCACATTCACCTTGCTGATGCCCAAAACTTGAATTTCTTTGCACATCGTACTGTACAATTCAGTATCATCTTGTACGATTATCCAATGAAACAAATAACAGCCTTCCACTCCATCCACGGTCCAGATCTATCATATCTTGTACATATCGTACTGTACGAATAACCACTCGTACTGTATGATACATATTATTGGTCATCGTACTGTACTAACCACCCATCGTACTGTACGGTCCATGTGTCAATATGGATTGGGATGGATTTAAACTCGGCTAATACGAAAATAATTGTCATTCATACTGTACGAACACATGTTCGTACTGTACGATCAATTTATTCAAAAGTCATTCAGACGACTTCTCGGGACAAACGCCCTCTCACTCACATTCGTCCATTACGATTTTGATCGTACTGTACGATTTGACTCTCTTTTTTTGAAAAGTCATTCAGATGAAATAATTGCACATATCATACTATACGATACTACATTGTACTGTATGATACTTCAAAAATTTTATAAATTGGAAGGATTCTCTGGTTAAGCTCACTCACTCTTCTTATAATTCCTCAATCTCTTCACCCATTTCCTGATCAATGTCTGGTGGAAGCAAGTGAGGTCGAATGATCATGGGGAGCTCTTCCTCCTCTTGGCGGTTCGATGACCGCTTTCTCTCCGCTGCTGATGAGAAAGCATACAATAAATTAAAAGAAGCCAAAATTACCCCGTCATGTATATTAAATCAAGCTACTCTAAACTTCGAGGTGATGAATCTTTTCGCCTCCATCACTCTTCAATTTCTTTTAACACTCGCATTTCCCTTCCACTCTGAACTTCTCTTTGAGTTTCTAACAAATCTAAAAATCGACCTAAAATATACCACATTTACCTCCTATGTCTGCAAACAACATGTCGTTATCACTGTAAACGACATAGCTGAACACATTGGCCTATCCATTGAAGGCCCTTGTCTGCAATCTATGCTCACAAATGATTATGATTGGACCTCAGTCAACATGACAGTTAGAAATATACCATCCAATCAACACCTGACCCTTGTCCAAACTCTTAATCAAAATGCATGTGTTATCCAGCATGTTCTTCGCACGTCCATAATACCCAAAGCTGGAGACCGCATACACATTACCCCACTTCTGTCTGTTGTCACTTACTTAATTATGTCGGGCACCAAATTCAATGAAGCACAAATGATCTTTAATTATATTCATACCTTGTCTGCTTTCTGATATCCTAGTGCCCGAAGAAAACTAAATCTTGCCTTAGGACATGTCGTAGGATACATCCTAGATGCAAAATATTAACTTCATTATCCTCTATCTCCAGATCATCTTCCTATCTTCTATTTATATGCCTCTTTTCGTATCCTATTAAATTGGGGGGCCGCTCACGTTGATCCCAATTTTAATGAAGAAGAGGCTGCTGCTCCTGCCGACGCACCTCCACCACCATCAATACACTCGCTGGACCTGCCTATCCTGCCTACCCTCACGATGACATTATTCAACGCCTTGATCAGTTGGAAATTAGGCTGGATTCCCACATTGCTCAACAACATCAATAGCATGAAAGTGACATGAAATGGTTTGGGGAACGCTTCACCTCCATCGATCACCAGTTCGCGTCCCTCCATCAGTACTTTCAAGTGGTTCCACCACCTCCAGATCAGGATCCCTAATTTTGAATATTTTAGTTTGCTTGTGTTGTACTTTCTTTTATTAGTTACTTGTCTTTGTATTTACTTTTTGTTCTTATTTGTACTTATTATTCTTCCCTTTTTGGTGCTGTCAAAAGGGGGAGACGTTTCTGTATTATTCTGTCCTTAATATTAATAATATCTGTTATTTATATGTTGCTCCTGTTATGTTTGCTCTATTTGTTATAAATAACAAAAAAAAAACTTTTTTTCCTCCTATTTTACAATAAGTTATCCTTCTAAGAGGGAGCTAAGAAAGACATAACAATTGTGGTTATCAGAAAATATTATTTGACACCATCAAAAAGGGAAAGATTGTTGAAATTCAGGATCCCGAGCACTTAATTTTGATGGTGACAACTAATACTTATTGAATTTATATAGACTTCCTTTAATAAATATTTATCTTTGTCTGTGAGTATTAACATTTCAGGTCAGATACACACTGCTCAAGATTACTGGAGACTCAAACTGGGTAGAATAGGGTATTCAAAAACTTATATTTTTATTTTCTTTATTTTTATTTTCTTGAGTCTGCCACAAAAGTATGTATGTAAAAGGAGCAACTATGCACGCACAAAGAGGGAGATTTTTTTTTAGTTAAAAACTTTAAAAAAAAATTGATCATACTGTATGATTTGTATTTAATACTCAGGATAACGGCTAATTCTGGATGATTAGTTCGGTGAACTAATCATACAGTATGATTATCATTATACGGTATAATGAGGTTCAATTGAAAAAACCCTAGCTGCCAGAATAAGTTTAGTAATTTTATAATTTTGATATTCTAAACTATTCATACTGTACGATCTATATCGTATTATATGATTATTTAAATACTTATCAAAATTATCTCCCATAATCAGGAAATAAAATTTTAGTTTCTTAATTAAATTTGATCGTACTGTACGATGTAATATTGTACTGTACGATAGTCAGAGACGATTTCATTCGTCCCTTTGATCGTACTAGATGAAACCAAGGTTTTTATTATATTCATCCTGGATGATATTCATATCGTACTGGACGATGTCCTGAAAATGAACTAATTATATCGTACGAATTGTGCAGTACTGGACGATAGTCTGAGATGAATTTGCTCGTCCCAGATATTGTCCCATAGATCATCCTGTACGAACAGTTGAAAACAACATAATCGTTCTGTACGATCTACCGATTGTACAGTATGATATCCATAGAATTCAAAAACTGTTCGTCTTTTCTCGTACTAGATGAAGCTGTCTTTAAACTGATCGTACTGTACGATGTTATATCATACTGTACGAACAGAGACGAAAAAGTTGAAATTTTTAGGGTTTTCTGAAACCTGATTTAAAAGAACTTTAATTTTTTCAATAGAAAATAGTTGGTCTGTCTTGCTGTTGTAAGAAGCATTGAGAGAGGAAGGGACTCTTAAGAGAGAAGTTTTTTTTGGAGAGATCCAGGGGTTGTGAGAGGAAGGTGAAGGTGAGCTTGAGCGTGAGAGAGAAGGAGTGTGAGGGGATCACATGGTGGCTCTGAGCTAGCTGCATGCCTTACTCCTCTTATGGCTTTAGGGAGTCTTGGGAAAGTTCTCATGGGAAGAGAGGCTTCAAGATCAACTTCATCAAGGTACTCTGCCGTCTCCAGGAGGGAGAAAAAGGAGAAGGTCCGCTACCATCACCAGGAGGGTGACATAGCATTTGGTATTCCGCCACACCGGGGAAGGTGAAAGTGAGTCTTGTAAAGGCTTCTCCGCCTTGCTGTGGGAGCAAAAAGAGAGTCAACTTTTAGTAGTGCAAATCCCGGAGTGGAGGACTCCGGGGAGTGGACGTAGGTCAAGTGACCGAACCACTATAAAAATCTCTAGTGTGCTTTTTCCATTTTTACCGCTCTTTACTTTTCACGTATTTTATTTACTGTTTTAATTACTTGGTGAAAAATTCTGATCTTGATCTTGTATTATGAAATTTGTAATTATGTCACCAATATTATTGTTGTGAATGAACTACTAGCTTCTGTATTCTAATTGTTAAGTTGTTATTTTAAAAATACAAAAAAAATAGAACTCCTGTTAAGGTTTAAATTTTTAAAATACCAATTCACCCCCCCCCCCTCTTGGCGCATCTCATACTTTCAGCTATGTCATCCTCTTCTTCAGCTGCAGAGTTGTCACTTTATGACTCATTTCTATTTAGTGTTACCACCTTGTCCTTTTTCTTGTCTTCTGCATCCTACAATCTTTGACTCACGCCTTGCTCATAGGCAATGAGTGAGCCTAGCAAGTTATCTATAGAGTAAATATTAAGATCCTTTGATTCATAGATGGCAGTAATCTTATCATCATAATTACTAGGTAAATATCTAAGGATTTTATTTACTTTTTCAAAATTAGAAAGCTCTCTTCCTAAATCATGAAGAGATGTTACAATTTGTGTAAATCTAGTAAATATATCGAAAATGTTTCATTAGATTTCATGTAATAAGATGTTCAACCTAGATTGCTTAACCTCACTGGTTCCCTAATATGTGATACACAATTTATGTCAGATTTCCTTTCTAGTGGTACACGTAGAGACTCTCATATAATCTTTTGACTTAATAGTACAGAAAAAATAGTTTAAATACTTTACATTCAATTGAGCTAAGTCTCTATCCTAACTGCTCCATTCATTAAATAGTGACTCAATTTTAATGCCATTAATAAAATTAGATGGTTCAGAATAGCCCTCTTGTACTAAAACCACATACAAAAATTAATAGATTGTAAGAAGTAAACATGTGAATTTTTTAGAAATCAAATGATATGTTGTTAAAGAATGGTGGACATGTAATAAAGTAACCTTCTGTAGTGTTCCTATTTTCAAAATGTGCCATGGATCATTTTCCTCTAGGTTTTCTAAAATACTATTTTTGAGTAACTCTATGAAATTAATTGAAAGTACGATAAGGATGTTAAGCCTAAGTGAACTTATCTCTAGGCACACCAAGATGGGGGTGAATTGGTGAACTTAAAAAAATTGCTTACTTCAAAAAAAATAAAGATGGTATTTTTGGATTTTTTAGTTATTAAAAATAATAACTTTTACTTGATGTGAAAGCGAATAAATTTATCAAATATTAAACCAATGAAGATGATATTCTAATCAATAGAATGAAGTATTAATCACCGATTTTTACTAAGCAGTTATCACAAAATGTAGAAAAATAAAAATGCAAAAGTAGAAAATCAGAACAAATACACCAGAGATTTATAGTGGTTTGGTTAAACAATGAACTACGTCCACTCCCTGAAGTCCTCCACTCTGAGTATTGCACTATAACTACAATGTCTTTCCTTTCTTCTCCATAGCAAGGCGGATAAGCCTTACACAAATCACTTTCCACCAAACCCTGTGCACTGAGGAGGTGGAAGAGATTTGTAAGGGATTCTCCTCCTAGCTATTGGGGCAAAAGAAGACTCACTAGTGTTGGTGCAATACTCGGAGTGGAAGACTCCATGGAGTGAATGTAGGTTAAGGTTAATCGAACCACTATAAAACTCTGGTGTTTGTTATTGTGTTTATCGTTACTTTTCCTCATTTTTATTTCTTGAATCTTACTTATTGCATATCTGTGATCAGTGATTTCTTTTTTTTTTTGGTAAAAACTGAATATCATGCTTTTGCTCAAAAACAAAAAATAAAAAAATTTCAGAATTTAAAAACAAAAAAAAATCTTCTTTGCAAGTATTACTTAAAGTTAGAACAAGTTTTTGTTTAGATTAGTGTTATCAAATTATTTGTTAAATCATAAACTTTTCAAAAGGGTAATTTTTAATGGGAACTTTTATACACCAATTCACCCCCTTGTTAGTGTGCATTTGTAATTCAAGTCAGTCTACCAACCTAATTTGAACTTTTAAATTTAAAAGACACAATTTGATCCAACTGATTTTACTCTATCTGATTAAGCGATTTTGGAAAATTAGTTGGACACTTATATTATGGATATGCTATCTGATGAACAATTTTTATTCGTTAAAAGATATAAGAAATCTTGCTAAGAAAATGATCTAAAAGGAAGGATATTTTATATCCTCTTGTTTTCATACTATTGAAATTGGTATTAGTATTACCTGTTGCAACTTCAGAAGTCAAAAGGGTATCTTCTACTATGAATATTATAAAAAATCAATTGGGAATTAGAATTGAAGAACAAAGGCTAAATGATATATTTATTACTTACATTGAGAAAGAAATATTATATCATATTAATAATAAAGTGGGGATTCAACTCTTTTAGAATATAAAGAACAGATATTATAAATTGTAATTTTTTTATTATCTTATATTTAATATTTTTTTTCTATTTAAATAATAAATTGGAAAAAAATTAAAACTAACTATGCTATCCCAAGCTTAGATGAAATTTTTTTTGGGAAAATTTGTCAAAATAAATTTATGTCAACTCTAAAAAAAATTTCTAGCTACACCACTGGATAAGGAGCTTATTGATTTTCTTTCATTGCAATGCTTGTTTCCACTTTAAGCACGCAACATTCAAATGTTATTTAATCCATCAACAGTATCATAAAATTTTTAACTATACTTTAAGCGCCTAATTTAGGTTAGATATCTTTCGAAATCGAATCAATCTAAATTTATGTTGTTGGCATGTCTCATCAAAATATTTTTTTTAATTAGTAACTTATTAAAATCAGAGCTCAAATATTCATAAATTTAATTTTCAAAATTAATTTAAATATGATTAAAATTTATATTATATTTTATTTTACTTTTGGGGGGGGGGGACGATCTTTATTGTGCTTCTAGTCATAAGGATCTTTATTGTGCTTCTCGTCATAAGGATTGGATGGGGGTGAAGCATGTGGATTATAGTGTTGCTTGTCGAAAAATTATTCTGTGTGGAGTCCGGACGCCATCCGGACTGCAATAAAAATGCGCCGGTATCCGCACAAAATAATCTCTCCTCGAATGGTCAGGTACCGAGCCGCGATCGGTATCCTCGTTGCTACTAGGATACCGAGCATACCGAATAGAAATACAGTCCGGTATCTGTACAGAATAATCTCTCCTCAAAGAATTGGCTGAATGTCTGGTTGAGGGCTAGCGCGGACCCAAAGAAATTAATAGGAGGAAGTTAAATAAAGAATGAAAGGAACTCCTCCAATTGTAGTAATCGTGGGACCATTCGAAGCTTCTGGGTCTAGCAACGACCAAATTAAATGATTTTTCCAATCCGTAAAATGCGACTTTTAAAAATGATTAAGTAGTTCCGCCCTTAAATATATAAATAAAATTCCATTCTAAATATTACAAGTTGAATTTAATTTTTCAGAAGGAAATAAATCAGAACAATTTGATTATGTTTTTGTTAAGAACGAATTTTAAAATTTAAATTTATTTGGAGATAAGTATTATGCAAATTAATTACGCATTGCACTTAATTAAAATAAATCTATATTTTTAGATTTCTAAATTGTTCTTGTATTTTTTTTTATTGGATAATTTTTTATTTCTCACGATTTCGAAATCCGATCTGATCTACATGCATTTAAGATGGAGAAAAGTCACTTAAGTCAACAGTCTCTTTTTTCCTCTCCTTCGTCTTCACATGCTCAACATCCGCTTACCTCCGTGTTATATCTAACCTTAGCATCATCCCGGCACGCTCCATCCAAGCCCCTTTAAATCAAAACCCGAGAGAGAGAGAGAGAGAGAGAGAGAGAGAATGGCAGTCGCCGGCGGCCCACTCTATCTTACCACCCGAGTAATCCAAGGCCGCTGGTTCATGGTCTACGCCTGCTTCATCATCATGTCAGCCGCCGGCGCTACCTACATCTTCAGCATCTACTCTCCCGTCCTAAAATCCTCCCTCCACTACAACCAACAAACCCTCAACACCCTCTCCTTCTTCAAGGACCTTGGAGCCAACGTCGGCATCATCTCCGGCCTCATTAACGAAGTCACCCCTCCCTTCGTCGTCCTCCTCCTCGGCGCCGCTATGAATCTCTTCGGCTATCTCATGATCTACCTCGCCATCATCTCCCGCATAACTAGGCCTCCCGTTTGGCAGATGTGCCTCTTCATATGTGTCGGTGCCAACTCCCAAACCTTCGCCAACACCGGCGCTTTAGTGACCTGTGTTAAAAACTTCCCCGAAAGCCGCGGCATCGTTCTTGGTTTGCTTAAATGTTTCGTTGGCCTCAGCGGAGCTATTCTCACACAGCTGTATCCTGCTTTCTACGGGGACGATTCCAAGTCACTTGTGCTACTCATCGCTTGGCTTCCGGCTGCGGTCTCTATTTTTTTTGTTTACACTATTCGCATCATGAAGCCACCGCGCGGCTCCGAAACTGTAAAAACCAGACCTTTTTACTACTTTCTGTACCTCACGGTTGCGCTCAGCGGGTACCTTCTCGTTTTCATTGTGCTCGAAAAGGTCACAAATTTCAACCGCGCAGAGTACATAGCGAATGGTGCTGTTGTCATCTTCCTTCTGTTTCTCCCCATCGTTGTTGTCATCAACGAAGAACTAAACATTTTAAAGAAGCAGAGCAACCAGCTGGAACAGTGTGAAACTAAACCACCAACTCCCGTGATAGCCGTGACAGTCAACGAAAGCTCCAACACCTCCGTTGAGACATCGATAGAGGACAAGCTTCCTAAGACGACGGCTCTTGCAAGTATAACTGAAATGTTCCGGCCGCCAGCGAGGGGAGAGGACTACACCATTCTACAAGCCTTATTCAGCATAGACATGATCGTCCTGTTTTTGGCAACAATCTGCGGCGTTGGGGGAACCTTGACAGCCATCGACAATATGGGGCAGATTGGCCAATCTTTAGGCTACCCTTCTAAAAGCATAAGCACTTTTGTTTCTCTCGTCAGCATCTGGAACGCGATGGGAAGACTTGCAGCGGGCTTCTTGTCTGAGATACTCTTAAAAAAATACAATTTTTCACGCCCGCTTATGCTTACTTTCGTTCTCCTCTTGGCATGTGCGGGGCATCTTCTCATAGCTTTTGGAGTCCCGAACTCGCTCTATATCGCGTCGGTCATCATCGGATTCTGCTTCGGTGCTCAGTGGCCGTTACTTTTTGCGATCATTTCTGAAGTATTTGGGCTTAAATATTACTCTACTCTCTACAACTTAGGCGGCGTAGCGAGCCCAATTGGGTCGTATATTTTGAACGTAAGAGTGACAGGGCGATTATACGACAGGGAAGCGGCTAGACAGAACAAAGCGGTGGTGGCCGGCGATGTAAAGGACTTGACTTGTATTGGAGTGAAGTGTTTTCAGTTATCTTTTCTTATTATTACGGCGGCTACTGTGGTGGGCGCGATGGTTTCGCTGCTTTTGGTTGTGAGGACTAGGAATTTCTATAAGGGAGATATATATGCCAAGTTCAGGGAGACCACAGCGGAGCTGGCGCTGGCGCCGCCGCAAAACGGAGAGAAAAAGTTTGCCGGTGGTGAAGGTCGGATCGACGGCGTTGAAGAGGTCGTTTTTCTTGATACGGTGGAAGGTGGAATAGAGAAAGATGGGATCGTTGAGGGCTCAAAGTGAAATCTTAAATTATGTAATCTATTAGATTTGAGTAATATTTTTCACTCAGCAAAAGAAAAAAAATAAACAAATAATTAACAAACATTTTCTTACATATTAGACTAAAATAAAATTAAATATTCTAGTAAAATATGATGTTATAAATTTTTCTATTGCTATGATGTTAATTTTTTTGCGTGCATAATATTCAATTAAAATTTCACAATCACGATAATTAAAAGATTAAAGCATAAGAAATATTTTAAGTTCATTAATGGACCCTTATTTCGATATGTTGCCTACTTTAATTTATTTGTTGTAAATATATATTTTAAAATAAGAGACATTATATATAATATTAATAATAATAATTGTTAGCATTTAAAAAGAAGCATGAAATTAGTTAAGTCTTCGAAGAGTTCTCATAATAAAATTCATGTCGAAAACTTAGTTCGATTAGCATTATGTTGTTTAAATTTTTGTGGCTCTGCATTCAGATTTCAGGCTAAAAGCCTGAAACAGATTAAATCGAAATATTACTAAAATTAAAATGGTTTAAGTTTATATGCATAGAAATTTGGGAAAATTTAAGTGAGATTATTTGATCAATGTTTCATTAAAATAATTTTTAAATTTTAAAATATATTATAAAATAAATCATTTAATTAAAAGTATTTTAAATTTTAAAATCTATTTTCAAGTTGTTACATTCTAGAACATTTGCAGTGGTAGAGAGATGTAGATTTTAGCGTCCAAGCTTTGTATGAACATTCAACACAAACAATTAAGAGAAAGAGCTGCAAGAGTCATAAAAGATACTAAGACTTTTACATGGAAAACCTTAAAAAGAAGAAAAACAACATGGTTTAATCCAGTTAAAATGATTTTACTAGTATTTATTGTTGATTACAAATGAGGCTCTTTCTTGAGGGGAGAAGGCCTTGGCATGTAGCAATTAAATATCATATAGAGCACATTACATGGGAGTTGGAAGAATCTAGTAATATGAGAGTTGTTCTCAAGAGAATATTGGCCTGTTTGTTTGGTTGATAGGATTGTAATCGGGCAAAGACGGTCAAAGAAACCGTATGAAAGTTCAAAAGATGATGGTGAAACCATTTGAATTATTGAACGACATACCCAGAGAATAGTAAATTGGTGTTTTAAAAAATTCTGTTTCAAAATCCTTTTTGAAATTAAAATCAATTTCTCAAACTTAAACTCAAAATTAGATTTTCGTATTGCGGAAGCAAATTAACAAAACAAATACTCATTTTTGTATTTTGATTTTTGTAGAAAAATAATTATCAAATATTTTTTGTTCCATTTTGTTTTTTGATTTTTTTTCTTTTTCAACCAAGAAATAAATTCAAGTAACCACAAAGCTCATATCACAATAATTACTACTACAAATCAAATTGCATAACTCAAATATGCAATAAGTAATGCCCGAAAAGAAAAGTGGGGATAGTAAAAAGAGCAAACACACCAGAATTTAATAGTGGATCAATCAAGTTGACTTATGTCCACTCCATGGAGTCCTCCTATTCGAGTATTGCACTAAACAATTTAATTTCTCTCATTTAGCCCCCTCGATAAAGCAGATAAGCCCTCAAAAAATCACTTCCACCCTTGGTACGTCTGAGAATTGAAAATTCCTTTCTCATTTCCCAATGCGACGGAGTAGCTAAATCCCTTTCACCAACTCGTTGTGGGGGTTTAGCATAATCTCTTTCACTAACCCAATATGGTGGAGTTGCTGGTGGCCCTTTAACACCAAAGTAGTCTTCTTCCCAAAGCTTCCATCAAGATAAACCTTGACACATGAAGGAACTGAGGTGTAAGTTCATCGAAGAAATCATGTAAAAATATCCTCTCACACTCCCTTGCACCCAAAAGGCTCTTCTCCCTTTCTCACAAACTCCACCCTTTCTCTCCCTAGCTCAAGATTTATTTTTTATCATTTTCTCACAAAAGATACAACCCAATGACTACCAAAAGACTCTGTCAAATGAATTAAGAGAAGTTTAAGTAGTAGGCTTCTAATAAGTATAAATTATGTATTATTTTGTGTATTATTTTTAGTAAAAATATATATTTTTTAGTTATTTTTTTGTAAAAAAATTTCAAAAAAGGTAAAAATTCTAAGGAGCCACAGCACCGTGGCATCCAACGAAATCATGCCACCACGCTGCCTTCAATACATCCGAGGCAGCATAATTCTAATATTGCGACGCCGAGTTCTTTATTTGTAAGCACTGCGCTGGCAACACAGACAACGCCACAGTATTATTAGTGCCGCGGCATCAGAAAGTTAGCTTGGCAATGCCAGATTCTTTAGTTTCAAATACCGCGGTGCCATAATTTCTCACGTCTTGGTGCCATTTTTTTTCCATTTGGGCACCACAACCCGTGAATATACACAGCATCACAGTGTTATAGTTGTAACTTTCAAAGTCCACGTTCTATCAGTAAAGAGACTCGACTGTTCACTAAGTAATCAATCAACATCAGCATGCACCATAGTGGTGCAGAAGTTCTAATGCCAAGGCGCTAGTTCACTTTAAGGGCACCGCGACGCCAATCTTCCAAATATTATAGCGCTTGATTACCTTTTCGTATTTTCATATAAATAGTTGTGATGTATGTCTTTAAGAGAGTTTAGTCAATTATATAAATTTAGTGCTTTTTAGTGTACTTCTTTAGTTTTCTCTTAGAGTAAGATCTAAGGGAGGTGAGGGAAATACAAGATGCAATCATTTAGAGTGTTAGCCTATGTTGTCTTGAAGTAACTTTATAAGTTTAAATGAGTATAGATGAGATATTTTGAGCCTTCTTAGTGATATCACTTTCTTATATTTTCATTCGTTCATGAGTATAATGAAAATGATTTATCTTATCATTTATTATATGTCTGACTAATTCTCTTATTTTGGATTGATGATATAAAGTGCATGTTGAGTATTAATGAAGACTGTTATTCTATAAATGTTAAATCAATTTTTAATATTATCTTGTTCTTTATTTAATGTACAAAGTGATCATATATATAATTAAAATATAGTATGATGTATAGCCTCAACGGAGAAATGTAAGAATAACCTTGGGTATTTAGATAGGATGTTTGCATGCCTAGGCATAGGATGTTAAATATTCTAGATTCTTAAGGAGATATTATAACTATAGGAGGCCAACATATATCATTTTCACCCATACTAGCTCGATAAAAATCTAGGGATGCATATGCTTTAAATCATATCTATAATTAAGAATTTCATTATGAAAGATATAAAATTACATTCATCAATCCAAAATACTTTTATTACATATTGTATCAAATATTTTACAATTTTATTCAGTGACAGAATCTCCGCAATATCATTTTTATTTTAGTAGGATAACTATTACAATTAGAGTAAATGATAGAATTTTATTGCAAGTAAGCATACTTCCTCGCGGGTTCAACACTCAACTCTATCACTTTCTTACTTTATTCAGAACATATACTAGTGCATATTAAGTAGTGTTTGTTATTTTTCTATCAAAAAAAATCTAAGCAGTGTTTAGGAGTAATAGAGTCTTAGATTTTTTATACAATTCAAAACTTCACTTTATAACGTGCACCCGATTATATTTTTGGTACCATTACTTTAAAATTATTTTGATTGTAATATTAACTATTGTTGCGGGCTAGAATATACGCGGCGGTAGAGTATGAATTCTAGGTCTTAGCGTTGCACGAATATCCAGCTCACACACAGAAAACACAAGATTTTTATGTGGAAAATCCTGAAAAGGGGAAAAACCACGGGGCCTGGCCCAGTTGAAATGATTCCACTAGAGCTTGAGCAGATTACAGGGGACTGACTCACCTTCAATGGCGATCAGATTACAAATATCACCCGTAAGGTGAAAGTTAGAGGCTTGTGAGGGCCTACTGTAGCTCTGGCAGAACTTCGGGGTCGTCTGGCGGTCTGGCAGAGCTTTGGTCCTTAGGTAGTTGTTGGACAGAGTTGAGGACGGTAAATAGTAGTTCGGCGCAATTCCGGCGTCAAGGCGGTGGTCCGGCGAAGTGCAGGGCCTCAGGTGGTGGTCCGGCGAAGAGCAGGGCCTTAGGTGGTGGTCCGGTGAAGTGCAGGGCCTCGGGTGGTGGTCCGGCGAAGAGCAGGGCCTCCGGTGGTGGTCCGACGAAGTGCAGGGCATCGGGGGGTGGTCCGGCGAAGAGCAGGGCCTCAGGTGGTGGTCCGGCGAAGAGCAGGGCCTCGGGTGGTGGTCCGGCGAAGAGCAGGGCCTCGGGTGGTGGTCCGGCGAAGTGCAGGGCCTCGGGTGGTGGTCCGGCGAAGTGCAAGGCGTCGGGTGGTGGTCCGGCGAAGAGCAGGGCCTCAGGTGGTGGTCCGGCGAAGTGCAGGGCGTCGGGTGGTGGTCCGGCGAAGAGCAGGGCCTCCGGTGGTGGTCCGGCGAAGTGCAGGGCCTCGGGTGGTGGTCCGGCGAAGAGCAGTGCCTCAGGTGGTGGTCCGGCGAAGAGCAGGACCTCAGGTGGTGGTCCGGCGGAACTCCGGCGTC
This sequence comes from Dendrobium chrysotoxum, assembly GCA_019925795.1. NCBI lineage: Eukaryota > Viridiplantae > Streptophyta > Magnoliopsida > Asparagales > Orchidaceae > Dendrobium > Dendrobium chrysotoxum. Next base: position 17,626,329 of record CM034307.1, read on the forward strand.
AGGCGGTGGTCCGGCGAAACTCCGGCGGTGGTCGAGGAGGAGCGAGGGGGCAAGAGCTCTCTCTTTTTCTCCTTAGGAATAGGTCTCCTTTTCAAGAGAAATGGGGTCTCTATTTATAGATTTTCGTGAGTGGCATGGCATGTAAATAGGTGGAATATTAGGGGTAGTTAGGGAGTGGTTTGAATGGACGGCCGATCTTGAATCCTTTGATCATAGACCGTTCGCTGGACATTTGAAGGTCTTAATGATGTCGGAATTTGAAGATCTTGGGCTCGTTGGATTCGACTCGTCGAGAGGATCGATTCGACTATAAGCATGTCACATTTCGAGATCGTTTAGTAATCCAAATTATGGTTTGAACTTTCCAACAGTGCTTCAGACCCTTGATTTGGACCCATCTGGGCTCAGATTGGGTTGAATTTGGTGTCGTTGGGTTCGTATTTCCGAGACGCTCAGTTCGCTTGTAAGTTTGCTGGAATCGGAGTTCGGATGGTCCCAAAATTAATTTTGGAAGTTTTCAACTTATTTTTGCCTCGAGATTTGTGCTTGATTAAGATAATTTTTTGAGGATGTTTCAGTTGCCCCCCCTATTTTCGGACGTCGAAGCTCCAGAAGTCCGAAAATACGAGTTACAATTTTTGGGGGATTTCTTCGTGCAATTTGATATTTGCAAAAAACCAAACTTGCTTGTAGAAGTCCCAAATGTCTCTAAAAGTTCCAAAATTGAGTCCGGAACGTCGAAAAATGGTTCCGGGGACCCCAAAAACGTCCGATTTGACCTTTCCGGGACTGAAATTGGGCATGATGATGTGGCGCTGACGTGGCACTTGATGGTGGCTGACGTGGCACCGACGTGGTCATAACACACAATATCTTGGCTGTCATTGTGTTAAGGTGGAGCTAACGTGGTCATGTTTGTAGCTAATGTTGCATCTATTAGCTAAAATGTTATAATTTAAATAAAAAAATAGGCATTTATAACAACTCTTCCCATGTGGAAGAGTGGTTAATTTTTTTGGTCCCATGCCTAAGGTCCTGGGTTCAAATCTCATGGAAGGCATGGGCTGTTTTGCCTAGGCCCGCTGGCCTGCCTGGGCCCGTGCTGCGGCCCGCGGGTTGACCGGGCAGTTGCCCGGTCCGCCAGGTTGACCGGCAGTTAGCCGGTTGACCAGTTGACCGATTGACCGGTCAACTGTTGACCAATTTGATCGGTCAATGGTCAAAACTTTTTTTTTTAACAGCACCCTCCTTTTTTTTTTTTTTAACTCTCCTAACTTCCCTAACCTCCCTAACTCCCTTAACTCCCCCAACTTCCTTAACTCCTCTAACTTCTCTAACTCCCTTAACTCCCCCCCCCCCTTAGGCCCTTGACCCTTGCACCTTTCCCCCCCTTCCCATCTCTTCTTCTTTCATATGAGTCCTTCCCCTGGCCCGGCACAGGCGGCATCCCCTGTTCGGGCCCAGGGCCCCTCTCTGCAAGAAGGAACTTCCTCCCCCTCTACCCTTCTTCCCTCACGCTGAGGCATTCCCCTAGGCCATTTCAGGTGGTATCCCTTGTGCCGGTCTAGGGCCCCTCACTGAGCAGGAGTCTTCTCCTCCTTGTTCTTCTCTCCCTCACGTTGAGGCATTCCCCTAGGCCATTTCAGGTGGTATCCCCTGTGCGGTCTAGGGCCCCTCACTGAGCAGGAGTCTTCTCCTCTTTCTTTTAGAAATCTTACAGAGGTCCGACGTTAGTCGGTGGAAGTCTGGAAACGGATGAAAGTCTGATGATGGGAAAAAGCCTAGTGATGGGTAGAAGTCCGACGACGGGTTGAAACATAGCGTCGGGTAGGAGTTCAACGTCGGGTAGAAATCCGACGAGAGTCCGTCGACGGGAAGAAGTCCGGTGTCGGGTAGAAGTCCGACGAGGGTCCGATGAAGGGCAGAAGTCCGACGTCGGGTAGAAGTTCAGCGTCGGGTAGGACTCCGACAAGGGTCCGGAGACGGGCCGAAGTCCGGCGTCGGGTAGAAGTTCAGCGTCGGGTAGAACTCCGACGAGGGTCCGACGAAGGGCAGAAGTCCGGCGTCGGGTAGAAGTTCAGCGTCGGGTAGAAATCCGACGAGGGTCCGACGAAGGGCAGAAGTCCGGCATCGGGTAGAAGTTCAGCGTCGGGTAGAAATCCGACGAGGGTCCGGTGACAGGCAGAAGTCCGGCGTCGGGTAGGACTCCGACAAGGGTCCGGCGACGGGCAGAAGTCCGGCGTCGGGTAGAAGTTCAGCATCGGGTAGGACTCCGACGAGGGTCTGACGAAGGGCAGAAGTCCAGCGTCGGGTAGAAGTTCAGCGTCGGGTAGGACTCCGACGAGGGTCCGATGAAGGGCAGAAGTCCGGCGTCGGGTAGAAGTTCAGCGTCGGGTAGAAATCCGATGAGGGTCCGGCTACGGGCAGAAGTCCGGCATCGGGTAGAAGTTCAGCGTCAGGTAGGACTCCGACGAGGGTCCGACGAAGGGCAGAAGTCCGACATCGGGTAGAAGTTCAGCGTCGGGTAGAAATCCGACGAGGGTCCGGCGACAGGCAGAAGTCCGGCGTCGAGTAGAAGTTCAGCGTCAGGTAGGACTCCGACGAGGGTCCGACGAAGGGCAGAAGTCCGGCGTCGGGTAGAAGTTAAGCGTCGGGTAGGACTCCGACGAGGGTCCGACGAAGGGCAGAAGTCCGGCGTCGGGTTGAAGTTCAGCATCGGGTAAAAATCCGACGAGGGTCAGGCGACGGGCAGAAGTCCGGCGTCGGGTAGAAGTTCATCGTCAGGTAGGACACTGATGAGGGTCCGACGAAGGGCAGAAGTCCGACGTCGGGTAGAAGTTCAGCGTCAGGTAGGACTCCGATGAGGGTCCGACGAAGGGCAGAAGTCCGGCGTCGGGTAGAAGTTCAGCGTTGGGTAGAAATCCGACGAGGGTCCGACGAAGGGCAGAAGTCCGGCGTGGGGTAGAAGTTCAGCGTCGGGTAGGACTCCGACGAGGGTCCGACGAAGGGCAGAAGTCCAGCGTCGGGTTGAAGTTCAGTGTCGGGTAAAAATCTGACTAGGGTCCGACGACGGGCAGAAGTCCGGCGTCGGGTAGAAGTTCATCGTCAGGTAGGACTCCGACGAGGGTCCGACAAAGGGCAGAAGTTTGGCGTTAGGTAGAAGTTCAGTGTAAGGTAGGACTCCGATGAGGGTCCGACGAAGGGCAGAAGTCCGACGTCGGATAGAAGTTCAGCGTCAGGTAGAAATTCGACGAGGGTCCGACGAAGGGCAGAAGTCCGGCATCGGGTAGAACTTCAGTGTCGGGTAGGACTCCGACGAGGGTCCGACAAAGGGCAGAAGTCCGGCGTCGGGTTGAAGTCCGACGAATGTCCCGCAACGGGCAGAAGCCCTTTAACTGGAGGAAGCTCGATGTCGGGCAGAAGTTCGACGAAAGTCCCATGACGGGCAAAAGTCCTTTAATGGGAGGAAGCTTGACGTCGGGCAGAAGTCCCACATCTGGTAGAAGAGCGTAGGTCAATAGCATCCGCCAAAGATGTGTGACCTTTCTGAGGTTGTACGTCATAGTCCTTTTTGATGACATTAACTTGTGCGGGAGAGTTCGAGGGAATCCACTAAGGATGTATGACCTATCTGAGGTTGTATGTCAGAGCCATGCTCGATGACGTTAACCTGTGTGGAAGAGGTCGAGAGAATCCACCAAGGATGTATGACCTATCCGAGGTTGTATGTCAGAGCCCTGCTCGATGACGTTAACCTGTGTGGAGGAGGTCGAGAGAATCCACCAAGGATGTATGACCTATCCGAGGTTGTATGTCAGAGCCCTGCTCGATGACGTTAACCTGTGTGGAGGAGGTCGAGAGAATCCACCAAGGATGTATGACCTATCCGAGGTTGTATGTCAGAGCCCTGTTCGATGACGTTAACCTGTGTGGAAGAGGTCGAGAGAATCCACCAAGGATGTATGACCTATCCGAGGTTGTATGTCAGAGCCCTGCTCGATGATGTTAGCCTGTGTGGAAGAGGTCGAGATCGAATCCCCCTGGGATTGATCGTCCAATGATCGAGACATAATAAAGATCGTGTATTTCTCGAATCAGGGATTAGGAGACTATATTTGTTAGTAGTTTTCCACTGTCATCATTTTTTAATCCTTTCTAAAGAAGCAGATACTGCACAACACATCATTATATTATGTAGGATAATATAACAACTTCCTAGTACAACCTAGGGATATAAGTGTAACATTATGCTTAACACATAAGATATACGTACAAGGACAATACTGTTTGACTTCGAAAGAAAATACTAGAGACATCAGAGCAATATACTGCTTGAAAGAGGCACAATAAAACAAGAAGACTACTATTACTAACACAAATGCATACATTGTGTGATCATTTGATCTCACCAACCATCTGAATGTTATTCAATGGTTGTATTTGTTGTTGTTGCTTTTGCCCCCCAGCATCATCTCGAATCGGTGGGCTTTGGATGAATTGACGGAGATATCCTTGTCGGATCATCCTCTCAATCTCATCCTTGAGTTGTTTGCAAGCTTCAGTAGTGTGTCCACGACAACGGTGGAAATGACAGTATTGATCTTGATTTCCTACGTTCGACTTCAAAGGATTAGGCCACTTAATATTTTTCTGATCTCGGATGGCCATCAAAACATTTGATCGAGATGCATTGAGTGGTGTATACTCCTCATCATATCGAAACTCACGTCGTGGTACTGGGGGTCTAGGAGAGAAGTTTTTCTTTCGTTGTGAGGGTGAGTCCTCCATCGTAGGGGCTTTGCGCTTTCCAGAAATTTATTCAAATTGCTTTCTGTGGGCACTAATAGCTTCATCCGCTGATATTTGTGCTTCCACATGATGGATCAGGTCGGCATACGAAGGGACCGTGTCGCGCATCAGTGCTGAGTAGAAGGGGCCTGGACGGAGTCCTCCAAGAAAGACTCCTCTGAGTAACTCAGGATCTACTCCAGGAATCTGTCGAGCTTCAGCAGAAAATCTCTGGAAGTACTCTTTGAGGGACTCATTTTCATTCTGTCGGATTCCAGAGAGGCGGGAGGAGTCTTAACCATTCTTCAATTAGCGACAAATTGTTCGACGAACACTTTGGCCAATTTAACAAACATGAGAATAGATCCGGCAGGGAGCGAATAAAACCATGTTCGGGCCTGCCCTTTAAGGGTGGCAGGAAAGACTTGGCAGAGGAGCGCATCTGAAGCTCGCTGGATGTGCATTATAGTTCTGTAGTGGTCGATATGATCGTATGGGTCAGATGTCCCGTCATAGGGATCGATGCTGGGTAGCTTGAATCCTACCGGGATGTGATGCTGAAGAATGGCCTCAGTTAGAGGTGATGACTCCTGGAAATCCCATGGGCATAGAGGTTGCCTCACACCTCCCCCAGGGAATTCTTCTCGGACTAATCTTCGCAATTCAAGCCGCAGGGCGTTGCGAGGGAGTTCGGCTATATGTGGTTGAACTAAGTTCTCAGGAGCATCCCGAGGAATGTGATGATGCTGATCTGCGCGTGAAGGATGGGTAGAGCTGGCTGTGTCAGCAAGTTCATCATCTTGGCGTGTTGGAGGATGTCTCCTTGGCGAAGGAAGAGGAAACTCGACATGGGGATGTTCTGATGGAACATCATCGACCCGTGGTGGATCCCGGGGGAGCAGAACCTCATCAGGGGGTGCTAGTGTAGGTTGTCGGGTCTCTCGTAGGAGTTGAAGGATCTCCTTCTGGGAATCCTCCATCCTTTGAATGCGATCTTCCAGGGACGGTCCTGAAGTCCCTTCTCCGGTAGGGTTTCGGCCACCAGGCTGAAAAGAGGCAGATGCCTGGCGTCCCTAATTCAGGGATTGATTTCGAGATTGGTGTGAATTGGAGCGAGAGGCTCCCCGGATGCGATTACTACGCCTGTTGGCCATTGCAGTGGTGCTTCAAGATAGTGGGATTTGTTTCCCACAGACGGCGCCAAACTGTTGCGGGCTAGAATATACGCGGCGGTAGAGTATGAATTCTAGGTCTTAGCGTTGCACGAATATCCAGCTCACACACAGAGAACACAAGATTTTTACATGAAAACCCCTGAAAAGGGGAAAAACCACGGGGCCTGGCCCAGTTGAAATGATTCCACTAGAGCTTGAGCAGATTACAGGGGACTGACTCGCCTTAAAGGGCGATTAGATTACAAATATCACCTGTAAGATGAAAGTTAGAGGCTTGTAAGGGCCTAATGTAGCTCTGGCAGAACTTCGGGGTCGTCTGGCGGTCTGGCAGAGCTTTGGTCCTTAGGTAGTTGTTGGGCAGAGTTGAGGATGGTAAATAGTGGTCCGGCGGAATTCCGGCATCAAGGCGATGGTCCGGCGGAATTCCGCCGTCAAGGCGGTGGTCCGGCGAAGTGCAGGGCCTCAGGTGGTGGTCCGGCGAAGAGCAGGGCCTTAGGTGGTGGTCCCGCGAAGTGCAGGGCCTCAGGTGGTGGTCCGACGAAGAGCAGGGCCTTAGGTGGTGGTCCTGCGAAGTGCAGGGCATCGGGTGGTGGTCCGGCGAAGAGCAGGGCCTCAGGTCGTGGTCCGGCAAAGTGCAGGGCGTCGGGTGGTGGTCCGGCGAAGAGCAGGGCATCCAGTGGTGGTCCGGTGAAGAGCAGGGCCTTAGGTGGTGGTCCGGTGAAGAGCAGGGCCTCAGGTGGTGGTCCGGCGAAGTGCAGGGCCTCGGGTGGTGGTCCGGCGAAGTGCAGGGCATCGGGTGGTGGTCCGGCGAAGAGCAGGGTCTCCGGGGTGGTCCAGCGAAGTGCAGGGCATCGGGTGGTGGTCCGGCGAAGAGCAGGGCCTCAGGTGGTGGTCTGGCGAAGAGCAGGGCCTCAAGTGGTGGTCCAGCGAAGTGCAGGGCCTCGGGTGGTGGTCCGGCGAAGAGCAGGGCCTCAGGTGGTGGTCCGACGAAGAGCAGGGCCTCAGGTGGTGGTCCGGCGGAACTCCGGCGTCAGGCGGTGGTCCGGCGAAACTACGGCGGTGGTCGAGGAGGAGCGAGGGGGCAAGAGCTCTCTCTTTTTCTCCTTAGGAATAGGTCTCCTTTTCAAGAGAAATGGGGTCTCTATTTATAGATTTTCGTGAGTGGCATGGCATGTAAATAGGTGGAAGATTAGGGGTAGTTAGGGAGTGGTTTGAATGGACGGCCGATCTTGAATCCTTTGATCATAGACCGTTCGCTGGACATTTGAAGGTCTTAATGATGTCGGAATTTGGAGATCTTGGGCTCGTTGGATTCGTCTCGTCGAGACGATCGATTCGACTATAAGCATGTCACATTTCAAGACCGTTTAGTAATCCAAATTATGGTTTGAACTTTCCAACAGTGCTTCAGACCCTTGATTTGGACCCATCTGGGCTCGGATTGGGTTGAATTTGGTGTCGTTGGGTTCGTATTTCTGAGACGCTCAGTTCGCTTGTAAGTTTGCTGGAATCAGAGTTCGGATGGTCCCAAAATTAATTTCGGAATCTTCCAACTTATTTTTGCCTCGAGATTCATGCTTGATTAAGATAATTTTTTGAGGATGTTTCAACTATATTGTTAAATTAATTGTATAGTAAACCTACTTTCACTACAAGAAAAAAAGTTATCAACCACCATCAAAATTGGTCACTAAAAATAATAATTTGGTCGCTAAAACAAATAGAGACAAAAAATATTTAGGTTGCTGGTTTGCCACATTAGCCCCGTCCCTGAGGCTTTTAGCAACCTAAAATTTTTTTAGTTGCTAATTTAGTATTAGTCACTAAAATTATACATTTTAGCGACAAATTTTTTAACGCAAATGATTATTTTATAATTTTAATTATCAAATTTATTTATTACATTTTTCCTACAACGACTAAAATAAAAATGTCGCAAAATCATCAACCAAATAAATTACATGCCCCTTTAATTTTATGAAATGTTGATATATATATATATTAATTTTTGGTGATATTTAGTAAAATTTATTATTTATCCAATTATTAAGCCTTACCTAACATATTTAAGATCAATCAATCACTCCTCAATATTATCAAATCTAATAATTTCTCATTAATTAAACAGATACAATTCATAATAAAGAAATAATACTAATTTTATAACCTTGAAATAACAAAAATAAAAAATATTGAATAAAAAAAATCATTCATCAATATAATTAATAAGAATTTGGTATACGAAAATGAAAATTTTATTCATTTATATACTTATAAAAATGCATCCATCAATTATAATACAAAAAATGATATCTAAAATCATCAATCATAAAATCTTAATGTTTACAAAATAATCAACTATGACATCTAGTTAACATCAACACTTTCTATTACTTCTATGCAAATAAATAATAAAATTACAAAATTATTACTTCTTCTCTTCTCGTATCAACTCTATCAAAGACAAATACATAACAACCTTTAACCATGCTAACGCCAATCTGCAAAAAAAATAAGAAAAATAAATGAATAGCGATAATAATCATAAGATCTCATTTCATTGAAAAATGTTATCTCAAAATAAATGCATATATAAGAACTATTTGAGAATTGATATATAGGCAAAACAATAACCTAATGATCTGATTACTTAGAAAATAGAAATTCAGACTGAAGGATATACAAGAACATGAGAATACTTAGTAAAGAAATAGACAAGGTAACATTCAAACCAATCCTAAACTTGTTTGGATCCATTGATCCCATCTCAGTCAGCTACAACATCTACATTCCCATCCCCACTCCTGGCCTCCCATTTTCAATGAATATAAAAAAGGCTTAAGTACAATGACCTTTATGTCCATGTTTCAACAGAAACTTGAAATGCAACATAAGTTCTTAATTCACCTTCAAATATTTCACGAAACTACTCAATATAAGAAAACTTCTTCCAATATAATAAATTTACAGATTATGAATAAGCCCATATATGTTGTATGATGCAATATCATTGATACTACGCATATTGCAAAAAATTAGCTATCTTATTCTCTATTTACTTGATAACTACTCACAGAAAATAATGGCATAAAACCATAAAGCTGGTAAAAATAATTTATTTTACAGATCTCAACCCCATTGATAAGGGTCATGTTGCACTCATATTTCCTCCACATAAGGTTGATGCTTAGAATGGAACAATGCTGTTTGATGCAAGTATTACATTCTAAAAATAATTAAAACAAACAACACAAATCAAGCTACTTTTGAGAGAATATTTTAGCCTAAGCCATACTCATTTGTCAAGGCGAGCTTTGAACCATAGACCTGTTGTATAGCAAAGCATTTGCTTAACCCCCAAGCTATCACGGAAAAGCATGGTGCCTTTGTTCAATAGGTTATACATAATGATGGTATTAGGAAGAATGAATAAAGTATATAAATAGTAAAAGGTAAAGTAACCCGAAGCATTAAATTTACCTGTATAACTATCTCCGTGATTGATCAAGAAGCTGAGAACAAAGATAACACCCCATAAAAGGAACAACAGAGATGCTTTGATATAGAAATGCCTGTTACCCGAGATTCCAAATCAACTGGAAGCAACACTTCTCTGCAGAAGAGCTTTATGTGATATTTTCATTGATCATTAATCCAGCTCACAGTTGTATCCCATGAGATAAATAATGAACCGTTTGCAGAAATTAATAAGTAGCACAATTTATAACTTCATTGCCAATAAACTTTACAAGAATTCAAGTACAGATCTGAATAGTAGCTCATTTTTGTTCTGTTACAGTTTATTAAGCATATATGTCTATTTTAATGTAAAAAAGTTTTCACTAAGAAATCTGCTAGTTGTAAAACAGCTCTGGAAAACTTTATGTTGCCAGAAGATAACGAGCAATAGAAATATGATGAATAATAAAACAGGAAGGCAATGAATAGTAGCTCAGGTGACATTGTTTCAGTAAACTCATTAGATCTCTACCAACGCAGTATTCAAGTATCAGACAGAGGTAAGACGAGCTTTCATACCGGAAGCAAATCCATAGAAAAACATCATGTAAATACTTAATCCAAAGGTCACAACACAGTACAGCCAACGGCTGGAACTCTTAGTCTAACTTAATTCTCAACAAGAATAGAATTTGAAGGTCCAAGTCATGAAGCATCTTCACCTGTAATACAAAAAGCATAGAATAATAGATAAATGTCATAAAAACGTAATCAGGGTAAAGCTTTTCACAGATAAACTCGCTGCCAACCAAATTTCTTTGATACGTGATGCATTCACAAACAACATGTTGACGAAACAAGTTTAGTATTGAGGATTCGCACAAATAACAATAATACATAACTCTGCCTACTCAATATTAGCTAACCAACCATCTTATAGAAGAACTCAAATGAAATAACTTAATGCAACAAAGCAGCATTAATAATGTGTCTGGCAATCAATAACAGGGTCAAAATAATCATGTTCAAAACACAATAAATAAATCCTTGTACAACTTAAGCTCAAAGATAGGAAATTAAAAACATAACAAATAAACGAAGCAACGGGTCAATATCACGCAACAAGTTGTTGAAAGATTAAATGGTCACCATTGGTTCCACAGTTGCAAAGAATACTCTGTGACAGGATTAAGCATAGCAATAAAAAACACTGCTTAATCTTACCAATTTTCTGAGATTGAGCGGCGACTGAGATGCGTGAAAATAGAAATATGAAACCCAATCAGAAAGAGATAGTATAAAGAACACCAACCTGTGAAGATGAATCCAAGGTCGGGAAAAACTGAGGAATAATCGCACGACTTTGAGAAAGGGAACTCATTTAAGCACGATTGTGAGGTAACGAGATTAGACGAGTTGACGTAGTTGCAGATTCGAGCGTGCGGGAGGAGATTTCGTCGCTAAGACAAACCCTAGGCGTGCGGACGGAGAGGTGGTCGCTAAAACAAGGGAAATGCGAAAGCATATACGAGGGCCACGTGGGGGAAGAGAACCGAGTAGGGTAGAGAAGCTAGGGTTTATTAATTCTATCAATGTAATACTATTTAAATATTAGATTTAAGTAAAATATATTTTATATGCATAAATTAATAGATTTTTCATCTTAAAATAATTTATATTTAACTTCGTCAATTCATGCTTCAAATTATAAATTATGGAATATATTTATTTCAATAAGATATATAAAAATATGACTAAATGTTTAACATTATATTTAATAGTATTTAAAACTAATTTTTATCATATATATTTAAACTTTGATAATAGAATTATCAATAAAAAAGTTAATTAATTATATTTTTAATTAAATTAAATATAAAAAAGATAAAATAAACTCTTAAATAAACTAAACTCTTGAGCATGATAAAACTTATCTCTAAAAAATTAAGCAAATTAATTTTACTTATAATTAGATGAGTAAATTTGATAGAGAAATTTTTGCCTCTTGTGATTGAGTTATTATGTGTCATTTATTTAAATTTTATATAACTTCAGTCAATAATATTAACCTAGCTGTAATATGTGTTATCGAAATAAGTATTAATATGAATACCTTCGAGGGTATAGGAATTATGATTCATTAATTGAATCATTTTAAATATATTTGTAAGATTTTGATAAAATATTCATTAGTAGATCTAACTATTGTTATATGGGAAGTTTATGAAATTTTATTAAGTTAGTATTTTCTCATTTAAGTAAAAAAAATATTGCTTACTAAACTAATTTATTTATGGAAAAATTATTCTATGAATTATTAGAGAAAAAATTAGCAGCCAATTCTCTTTTTTGGTAACTAATATCATGCTTCTTGTAAACTTAGAGGCCATCTTCATCTTTGGTCGCTAAAGTGTATTTTTGGCGTCCATTTTTTTAAGTCTCTAATTTTTTGGATGCTAATAATCAACTTTCTTGTAGTGTTTTATCTTTTATTTTTATTTTATTTATTTGTTGATAGCATATTTATAGTTGCATGCTTTATAGATATAGAAAGAAACTTTTATTGTTTAACTCTGAAATAGAAAAAAATCTTTCACAAAATGAAAAAGATAGTAAAAATGGCAAAACATGTATTAGATCAAGATCATGTTAGACCTCTTAGGGATTATGTTAACCCTTTAGTAGACAAAATTGATCAGAGTATTTATAGATCTATAATCCATGCTAATAAATTTGAATTAAAACCTACCAAATACCAAATGGTTCAAAATTTTCAATTTGGGAGAACTACTGTTGAAAATCCAAATTTATATTTAACTAGTTTCTAAGAAATTTGTGCAACATTTAAGTATAATTGTGTCATTGATTTTGCTATTAGACTTAAATTATTCTCATTTTCTCTAAGAGATAAAAGTAATATGTGGTTGAATTCTTTGCCATGAGGCTCTATAACCTTTTGGAATGCGTTGGCTCATAAGTTTCTTGCTAGGAATTTTTTACCTTCAAAGATTGCCAAACATAGAAATGATATTACTTCTTTTATCCAGTTTAAATGAGAATCAATTTATGAGAGTTTGGAGAGATTTAAAGAAATACTTAGAAAATTCCCTTACCATGCTTTACCTGATTGGAGATAAGTAGGATCTCTAAGGGAAATTATAGATGTTATAACTAGGGGATCATAAATGTCTAAGCCATTTGACAAAGCATATGAATTAATAGAGGAAGTAGCTACTAATAATTTTTAGTGGTTTGCTGATAGAGTAAATCCAAAGAGAGTAGTAGGAATTTATGAATCTTAGGCTTTGTCAATATTAATGGCACAAGTTGCAGCAATTTCAAAGAAGTTAGATAACATGAAATATAGAACAAGGATTTTTGGGTATGATAATGTCAATAGAGATCCTAGAGATTTAAGAGCCGCAGGGCCTCTCCTCCTTGTGTTGCAGCATTTATCACTCAAATTTGAACAACTCCATCATGATAGAAATGGGAAGATATCATTAAAAATGTTATTATATAATTAGGAATCTAATCTCATAATTAATCTACTACGCTTATAAAGATTGTTGATCAATTAGGGCATTATGCTCAATTGATTAATTATCAAAAATTGGAAGAATAATGTCATAATATTCAACTTAGAAGTGAAAAAGATTTGGGAGACCCTTTCAAAGATAGAGATTTATCTTAGAAAAATGATGGTAAAGATGAACAAGTAGAAAATAAATCTTCAACTAAATAACCTGACCCTACAAAAAAACCAAAAAAATTAATTAGGAAGGATGTAGAGAGACCACCGCCACCTATTCCTTAGAGGTTAATCAAAAAAATCTTAACAAATAGTTCTCAATGTTCTTAGAAGCATTTAAAAAATTAATCATTAATATACCCTTCTCTGAAACTTTAGAACAGATGCGCCCACTTATGTAAAATTTATGAATGATATTTTGAACAAGAAAAGAAAGCTAGAAAAATTTGAAACTGTAGCATTAATTGAATAGTGTAGTATTATAATTCAAAAGGAACTTATTAAAAAACTTCGAGATCCTATGAGTTTTAGCATTCCTTTAACTATTAGTGACAAATTCTATGGATGAACTTTATATGATTTAGTTTATAGTATCAACCTCATGCCACTTTCTATCTTTAAAAGATAAATTATAAGAGAGATTCAACCTACTTCTATTACTCTTCATTTTGTTGATAGATCTTTTACTTACCCAAGAGGGGTAATAGAAGATGTTTTGATTTAAGTTGATAAATTTATTTTCCCTATAGATTTTATTATTTTAGATATGGAAGAAGATAAAGAAATACCTTTTATTTTAGGAAGAACTTTCTTAGCTACAGGAAAGGACATGATAGATATACAAAAGGATGAATTGACTACAAGGGTTTAAGCTTAGGAGGTTACAATTGATGTGCTTAAACCTATTAAATTCTCTCAAGAGAAGAATAAAGATTACTTTAGGGGGGATTTCAAAGATATCATAGTAGAGAGTCTAAAAGAAGAATTATTGGAAGATGAAGCAGATGAAAAAAATAAAGAGATGTTAGGAAAATCTATTGTAACAAATGAAGGGAATGAAAGTTTAATCAATGAAAATTTTGAAATATTAAAAACTTCTTATGAGAAAACTTTAAAACCATCCATTGAAGAGGAACCTAAATTAGAGCTTAAGGCTTTACCTTGTCATCTCAAGTATGACTTTTTAGGTAATAACTCTACTCTTCATATAATCATTTCAGTAAATTTAAAATCACATCAAGAAAGTAAATTAATTATGGTTTTGAGTGATTTTAGAAGAGCTTTTGGGTGGACAATCGCTGACATTGAGGGGATTAGTCCGTCAATTTGCATGCATAGAATTTTAATGGAAGCCAATTTAATACCGAAAGCTGAGTCGCAAAGAAGACTTAACCCTTCCATGAAAGATGTTGTTAAGAAAGAGATTCTTAAATGGCTTGATCTTGGGATAATTTACCCTATATTTGATTGTTCTTGGGTTAGCCCTATTTATTGTATTCCTAAAAAAGAAGGATTGACTATCGTAATAAATGAACATAATAAACTTATATGCACAAGAATTCTTACTGTTAGAGGATTTGCATAAATTATATGAATCTAAATAAAACCACTAGAAAAGACCATTTTCCCTTGCATTTTCTTGATGTGATGCTAGATAGGTTAGCAGGGAATCCATTGTATCAAATTCCTATTGCACTTGAATATCAGGATAAGACTACCTTCACAAGTCCTTATGGAACTTTTGCCTTTAGAAGAATGTATTTTGGTCTTTATAATGCTCATGCTACTTTTCAAAGGCATATGATGTCAATCTTTTCAAACTTAATTGAGCGGGGTATTGAAATTTTTATGGATGACTTCTCTGTATTTGACATAATATTTGATTCTTATCTTGAGAATTTAGCCTCTATTTTAAAAAGATATATAGAAGTAAATTTAGTATTAAATTAGGAGAAATGTTAATTCATGATAACTGAAGGCATTATTTTAGGGCATAAGATTTCTAAGAAAGGATTGGAGGTAGATATTGCAAAAATTTAGATGATAGAAAATCTACCTTTTCCAGTTCTATTAAAGGCATTAGGAGTTTCTTAGGTCATGAAAGATTCTATTGGAGATTTATTAAGGGCTTCTCTAAAATTTCTAAAGCATTATGTCAATTATGGGAGAAGGGTATTCCCTTAATATTTAATTCTGCCTAACTTGAAGTATTTAATACTTTAAAATAACATTTGACTACTGCTCCAATAATTATTGTTCATGTTTGGTTTTTACTTTTTATAATTATGTGTGATGCCAACGACATTTTTGTGGATGCGGTTCTTGGACAAAAGAGAGATAGAAATTCCATGTTATTTCTTATGCGAACAAAATTTTAAATTATGCACAATGTAATTATACAACTACTAAAAAGGAATTACTAGCCATTATTTTTACTTTTGATAAATTTAGATCATACTGGATTGGTACTAAAGTAATTATTTATACTAACCATTCTGCTATCAAATATCTTATAACAAAGAAAGATACTAAACATAGATTGGTTATGTTGATTCTTTATTATAAGAACTTGATTTAGAAAATTTTGATAGAAAGGGTATTGAAAATCAAATTGTTGATCATCTTTATAGGCTTTCCACTAAAAAGTATGCACCAAATGTGGGTGAGATTAATTAATTTTTTTTTATGAATAATTATTTGCTCTTCATTTTAATAAATTAGGCTGACATTGTTAATTTTATTGTTAGAGGTATACTTCCTTATAATTTATCACCAATTCAAAAGAGGAAGTTTTTGCATGATACCATGTCTTATTTTTTGGGATGAACCTTATTTTTTTAAATCTCGCAATGATCAAATTATGAGAATATGTGTCCTTGAAGAAGAAATAGAACTAATCATTAGGTAGTGTTATGATTCTCATTATGGGGGACGTTCTAGAGGTTTTAGAACAACTTCTAAAATCCTTCAATCTAAAATTTTTTGGCCTACTCTATTTAATGATGTAAATGAATACATTAAGAATTATGATTAAAGTTAAAGAGTAGGAAATATTTAAAAAAGAAATGAAATACCGTTGAACTATATTATGGAAATAATAATATTTGATGTTTGGGGATTAGATCTTATGGTACCTTTTGTGCCATCCCATTAAAATAAATAAATTTTTATTGTTGTGGATTATGTTCCAAAGTGGAGAAAAGGTGCGGAAACCTTTGAAACTAATGCTAAAATTGTGATCAAGTTTTTAAAGAAAAAAATATTTTCTCTAGATTTGAAATGCCAAGAGTTTTAATTAGTGATGGACGAAGTTATTTTCGTAATAAAAGAATATAAATAGATTTAAAGAAATATAGGATTTATCATTGCACTACAGGAAAAATTGGCATTACCGGTGGACTTTCTGGCAGTATTATATTTGTTGATAGTAGTGGCAATATAACCGGTGGATATTTTACCGATCACTTACCGGTGGGTTATCCGATGGATTAATCGTTAGAACATTACTGATAGAAAACCTGCCGGCAGAGCCACCAATTTTTTTTAAATCCAATGATATATGCCATCAAAAAATGTGTTGAAAATTGTCTTGCAAAAAACCTGATGACATACTTAAACATGATGAAATTTTTGATAGAAATGCCGCCGAAGACTTCACCGACAAAAAAATTGCATGCAGTACCACCGAAATAGGCCCTATTTCTTATCCCAACACAGTTCAAAATTATCTTGCTATTCATTTCATTCTCACTTCATTCCTGATCCTGTGAGTCACCTCCCGCCAAATGCTCCTTTGTTGCCTTCGTATACTACCTCTATTGCCATTATTCATGGCCTCGATCGCCGAAATTGTAGTAAGTTTTTCTCTCATTAGCCCATATCATTTTGGTTTGGTCATACTTATTCTTGGTAGACATTTATAAGAGATTGCACCATGGTGTATGCATTTTATTAATGATATTCTTCTTGTTAGTAAGACTATAGAGGGAGTTTATGGTGAAATAGACGTGGATTCTATTAGTAGAATTCAAGTTAGATTGTTAAAGTGGAGAATTGTATTAGGCTTATTGTGTGATAGAAAATTCCCCTCAAACTTAGGGGAAAATTCTACAATATGGTGGTGAGACCTGCAATGCTTTATGGTGTAAAATGTTGGTAATTAAATGAGAAGCATAACATTAAGTTAAGTGTTTGCAGAGATGAGAATGTTCATGAGTGGCTTTACTCTTAGAGATAAGATATGAAATGAGCATATACGTGAAAAGGTTGGAGAAGATCCGATAGAAGATAAGATTTAGAGAGAGTAAGAGAGTTTCCTTAGATGGTTTGGTCACATAAAATGGCAGCCTCCCGATGACCCAATTAGGAAAGTAGAGCTATTAGATTTGGTTTATGTTCAAAAGGTAGAGGTAGACCTAAGAAGACTTGCTAAGAATATATTACAAATGACCTTTCTTTATTAGATTTAAATGAGAATTTAACTCTTAATAAAACACAATGGAGAAAAAGAACTCATGTAGCCAACCCCACGTACTAGGATAAAGGCATTGATGTTGTTGTTAATTTGCTAACCTTCTAAATAGATTTAAATGAGAAATAATGCCATCTGATGTTGTTGAATTTAATCTATTTTTCTTTAATAGATGTTACTCTAATCTCTAATATCTTCTTACTATGTGTAGTTAAACTCTTCATATTATAAATATTTAAAATCAAAGGAGTTGGATGTATAACTGATTGGCACAATGATGAAAGACATTAACTGATGAGTATATTAATGGAGTGAATTTTTTCA
Source organism: Dendrobium chrysotoxum (assembly GCA_019925795.1). Classification (NCBI taxonomy): domain Eukaryota; kingdom Viridiplantae; phylum Streptophyta; class Magnoliopsida; order Asparagales; family Orchidaceae; genus Dendrobium; species Dendrobium chrysotoxum. Next base: position 17,644,078 of record CM034307.1, read on the forward strand.
TTCAGATAGCCTATAAACTGCCTAGCTTCATCTCAAATGGAAAGATTTGATGCTCATATTCTAAACATAAAAGTCAAGTGCACCTTACACCAAATGACATAATTGTTGATCTATATTGTAGAGGATTCATGCTAAAATATTGGTATTAGACTTCTCATGTGGAATATGAGCCACATTTCAATTCTCAATATGGCCCATTCATAAGTTCTAATATAGTTGAGGGAAAAAATATCTAACCTCTTAAGGACTTAGTTTATGATACAACTTGGGCACAATTTTAATAATATATAAAGAGTCACCAAATAAGGAGGCACAAAATTTTTATGATTTGTTGCATGCTGCCCAACAATTAATTTGGAAGAGGTACACCACTCACTTATAGTTATCTATTATAGTGCAGATGTTAAGCATCAAGACAGAATATAATATCTCACGTGGATGTTTTAATCAATTTGTTGGCCTGCTTAAGGAAACCAACCTGGCAAATAACATAATTCCTACATATTTATATTAAACTAAGAAGTTGGTTTCCAAACATGGTTAGATATATATAAATATAGATTATTATGTCAATAGATATATGATATACTATAAAGATAATTTATTAGAGATTTTATATTGTTATTACAATGTACCAAGATTGGGACAAAAAAAGAAACTGAAAGATGTACTGGTCAGTAGGATATTTTACTTATCCATAATTTCTAGACTATAATGGTTATATACATCTATGAGATCCATTGCATAAATAAAATAGCATAATGAACACATCTTGCAAGAAGGTGTTAATACACAGCCATCAGAAATAGAGGCCTAAAAACATTTTGATTATACACATCCTATCTTCACTACTAAATTAAGAAATATAAGATTAGGTTTATGTATAGATGGTTTTACTCTATTTACTCAGTTTGCTTCACCTTACTCATGCTAGTCCGTGATAATCACCCCTTACAATCTTCATCCAGAGTTATATATGACTGCACCTTACATATTTCTAGCACTGATCATTCCAGGGCTGTATAATCCAAAAGAAAAGGTTGATGTATTCTTATAACCTTTAATCGATAATTTAAATTTATTATGGGAAGAAGGAGTAAGTACATATGATATCTTCACCAAATAAAACTTCATAATGAGGGAAATATTACTTTGGACAATTGGTGACTTTCCTACGTATGATATGCTTTTAGGTTGGAACACTTTTGGCAAGTTAGCTTATCCATATTGTATGAAATTTACAAAGTCATTCACTTTAAAGCATGGAGGAACAAAAATATGGTTCGACTGTCACCACATGTTCTTACCTATAGGTCATCCTTTCAGGCAAAATAAGGACGCCTTTACTAAAAATAAAATGGTAATATCACAGTCTCCTCTTAGATTAACTAGTGAGAAAATATTTGAAAGAGTAAGGTTCATACCCATGATAGTTGATTCTCCAATTATAGCTAATTACAAAATTTTAGGGTTTGGTGTCAACCACAATTGGACCAAAAAAATTATTTTTTGGTCCTTGCCATATTGGAGAACAAATTTGATCAGACATCACATAGATGTGATACATATAGAAAAAAATGTTTTTGATAATATATTCAATACAGTCATGAACATCAAAGATAAATCCATAGATAAAAATTAGAGGAGAAAAATTTTAGAATTGAAGGATGGTGAAAATGTAAAACTTCTCCAACTAAATTTTCCATTCACTTTAACTTTAGAGCAGAGACGAGTAGTTTCTGAATGGGTGTAGACTCTATGGGTACCTTATGGAAATTCTTCCAATCTTAGTAGATGTATTGACATGAGATTTGAGAGATTGTTTGGATTGAAAAGTTATGACTGTCATATCTTCATGCAATGCCTACTACCAACTGCCTTTAATTTTTGCCAGTTATAATTTTAAAGCTCTTGATTGAGCTAAGTATCTTCTTTAAGGATTTATGTTTCTCAAAACTTAATGTAGAGCACTTGATTCATATGGAGCAACATAATTTTTTTTTATTCTATATAAACTTGAGAAGATATTTCCTCCAATATTTTTTGGCTCTATCGAGCATCTATCCATGCATTTACCATATGAAACTATAGTTGGTGGACGTGTTTAATATTGGTGGATGTATCCTTTTGAGATGTATTTAAGTAAAATTAAGAAGACTGTTAAGAATTAAGCTCATCTTGAAGGCTTAATTTGTAAAGCGTATCTAATGTACGAAATAACCTAGTTTATTCATATTAATCTGATATAATGTCACAATAAAGTAGGAGTATTGCACCTCAAAATCTGGGTCATGCATGTTTTTATAAATCCTTAAATATATATATATTTAAGAGAAGTGGTGATCCCATAAGCGCTAGCACCGTGTGCTATTTGACTGATAAGGAGATGAGAGCTACTACATTGTATGCCTTGCTTAACTATAATGAAGTTATGTCATATCTCAAGTAAGTATGAGTTAGCTTGTTCATATATTTGTTACTCATAAATTATAACTATTTAAAATTTGAAGGAGTTTCATTAATGGTTTGATTACATCAGTATCAGTAGAAGCCCAAAAGATAATGGAAATAGAATTTCCAAATTGGTTCAAAAATATGATATATATTTTGATTATTCATTTTTACTAATTTTTCTTATTAGTTAACACAGTAGTCAATAAACATGTTACTAATATACCAACAGTTGATCAAATAATTAGGTCAACACTCAATATAGTGATTTATAATATCAAGGACTACCAGATCTTGCTTGGGTAAAATATTAACCAATTTTTTTTGTTAATGGCTACAAATTCCAAACCATATCACTTTGTAAAGGTTGGAAGATAGATAATTCTAGTGTTTATGTAAGAGGAAACACCCATATATGTGATGATTCTGAGTATTACGAGGTATTACAAGAAGTATTATCAGAATATTCAGGTGACGAGAATAACGTATATCTTTTTATTTATGACTAGTTTAATTCAGTACGGGATAGAGGTACATGAGTACAACCACTTTATGGTATAATAAAAATAAAGTAGGGTAGGATATATGTAAAGTTTAACCCATTTATCATTACTAGCCAGGCAAGCCAAGTCTATTTTGCTAACTATCTAGGTATATTATGAGGCAAAAAAGGATTGGCTCATTGTTATTAAGACTAAACATAGGGGAATCATTGAGAAAACCATATCAATACCACTAGCACATCAAGAAGAGCTTATATCAAACTTAAAAGATCTTGCTAATAATATAGACGATCAAATTGTAACTAATAAGAGTGAGTTATAATTAAAGAAAGTAGATTTAAACATACAGAAAACTCATAAGGAATATGATAGTAGTGAAGATGTGTCATCATATAGAAGTGAATCAATAAATAATTAGTAAACAAAAAGTAAATATATTTATTAATTTTTCATAATCAATTATGAATTAATAATTTATATTAACTATATGATTTATATTTAATAGCTTAATAATAGTTACATCATTTATTTTTATTATTGCTCTACTTTATTTTAACAGCATAACAATACTGTTAATTTACATTAAATATTTTTATAATTTATATTGTTAATATTTTTAATATTTTTTACAGATGGCTTTTAGTGCTCACCCTCATTGGGATTGATCAAGAATATTTTTGGTAGGTGTAGTAAGAAGGTGACTTGTAACTCAGTCAGTTGGTTTATATGTACTGAGGGGACCTTTTCTTATCAGCTTGCCACTCAGAGTCAGTCTAGCCTACCTTTACCTATACCTCCAGCTAGTAGTCCATAGTTTTACTCACATAATCCTTACTTTCCTTCACTAGACTCTATGCATAGTACTCCCTTCTACCCTTATTAGCCCCACCTTCTCGTGGAGGCACTCCTACTTATCCATATCCACCATATGTCCTGCCATTCTATCCACTACCACCCCCTCAGCCCAATGCAGGTGGACCTTTCACCCAGTTACAATAGAGTAGATGTTAGAGGGGCGCATAATGATTGCACTTAAGGGTGACACGTATATACTTACTATATTCTTAACATGTTACTAATCTTTAATAAAAGTTTTTTCACCTAACATATTTTATGTAAGTTTCATCCGTCGAAGTAGCCGAAACATAAAATACGGGACATCATACAGAGCAGGTATGATGCTCCTTATATATCTTAGAAGAAAATCCCAAAAGAATTACACAACATATGGTTCAGGGAGTTTAAGATTAGTTATTATAAAAAAAATGTCTTATATTATATCTTTTCTAATTAAGCTATCAAAAATATTCTATTTTATATGTTTTTGTATATAGAAAGATTTTTATTGGTTGGCCGAGCACAATGATAATATTAGAAAGAATTTTGAGAAGCCTGGTTGACTTGCATACAAAACATGTTTATAGATATAGGAAGTAAGGTGAGAAACCCCTCTAGATTGATGAGAGTGTATGGGCCGAGCTGACCAATGCTTTAGGTAGCCCAGATTATACCAGGAGTAGAGACCTGAATAGACATAATCAAGCTTCTGATGTTGGGGACATGGGTAGTTTCCTCCATATTAGGGGATCAATTCCACATATTTAGCACATGTAATGTTTGGTAAGTAATTTGATAGGCTTTAAATAATTTACTTAGTTATGAATATTAATATAAGTGATTTACATATATTATTATTAGGTTGAGAGTCGGTAGCTATTGAGTTACATAGTCATACACACAAGTGGTAGGAGGATCAATAATGGGTTGATGAGCAAGAAAGAAAATCTTACGTGAGTGTATAAGTTTAATATTTTAAGTTTCATATGTGAATAGATTAATCTTATGTTAACTTTTATAGGAAGAGTATATACTACTTTGAGAGAGCCAGGCTAGAATATGTGAGGGATCTTCTTGGGGATCAGTAGATTATTCTGATTACCACACTTGGTTGCAAGCAGTTGGTGGAATATAAAAAGGCCGAGTATATAGTTTATATTACAAATCTAGATTCAAGCATTATAATTTTGATGATAACAAACATTCCTATTTCTCTACTATTCAATCGCCCTGCCTACTAATTTTTTAGGTTCACAAGATCAATTATAATTCAAGACAGCTCAAGATTGGGTAGATTAGGACTGAGTCAGTCTGTAATTTTAATTCCAAAGTCTTTTTTCTTTTCTTGAGTCAAATGTAATAAGGTGGATCCAGACGCTAAGTAACCTTATACACACACACTCAGGGGAGAAATTTGGTTAGTTATAGAGTTTTTTTATTTTTTGATTATATCATACAGGATGATCCAAAATCATCCTCGATGATTAATTAAAAATAAAAACCCTATTTAGGGCATCTGGGTCAAGTAAATCTGATTGAGCAAAATGTTCTTGATGATCCTCCTATCATCCTAGATGATATACTTAAATAAATATACTTAGCCGCCAAACTCATTTAGATAAGATTTTATTACTCAATATTTACACTAATCGTACAAAACGATTTTGGAAAATTCATTATAATCATGCCTAAAATGATCCCTTGATTTGGAGACTAATTATGGTTAAATTGATCAATCACATTTTCCAGGATAATCTTCTTGATTGTTCTGGACGATCCTTTATATTTTGTGGGATGATCTCCAATCATCCAAGATGAAAACCATGATTTTCTTCTGATCATCTAGGATATCATCTTGGACATCTTGAGACATTTACAGGATGATTTGTCGATTTCCACTCAATTTAAACTAATCATCTTGGACATTTATGTAATCGTCCTAGATGATATGTAGAAATTACTTCTTCTAATCATCCAGAACACTGGCAATCATCCTGGCTTAAAGGCTATTTTTGTACTGATTGTACAGGATGATCGATAGATCATCCTAGATGATATTATCAGGAAGTTGAAATTAGGGCACTTTTTGAAGCCTCTTTATTTAAACTCTCTAATTATCTCTTCAGAAAATCTTTTGCCGTTTTTTTTAATCCAAGAGAGCTTAGAGGAGAGGGAGAGTTTGGGAGAGAGAGGATCTTATGAGGGGGAGTTTGTGAGGGAATTCACAAAGGTTGCTCCAAGTAAGGATTCGATCGTCTTCTTCCTTCTTCATCCTTGGTTCCTTGGTGGCTCAGGGGAGACAATCATCAATATTGGATCTAAGTCCTCCGCCTACTCTAGGAGGGAGTAAAAGGATTATTAGGTTCTCTGCCTACTCCAGGAGGGAGTAAAAGGATTCAAGGTTCTCTGCCTCACCGGGTCGGTGGAACGATTTTGTAAGGGCTTCTCCGCCTTGCTGTGGGGGTAAAAGGAGAGACACTATCCGATTAGTACAATACTTGTAATGGAAGGTTCTGGGGAGTGGACATAGGTCAGATTTGACCGAACCACTATAAATCTATTGTGTTCTTTCTACATATTTTTTTCGTATTTATTTTCAATTATTTATGTGATCTGATCTATGTTGAAATCTCTTTTTTTGGTTATTTGCTTCTGCTTAAATTATTTGTGTTGAAATATTCAAAAAGATTATTTTTATGCTTAAAGAATTTTTGAAATACCAATTCAACCCCCCCCCCCCCCCTCTTAGTTAGCATTGGGCTAGTTCTATAAGGTTTAACCACTTTTACAAACTTTCAAGTGGTATCGGAGCATGATTCATAAAATCAAGTTTTAGAAAACTTTTAAATTTTGATCAATGGCTAACTTTAGTAATCATAATATTACGAAAGGATATTTAATCACACGACCACCTCTATTTGATAATATACCTTTTGATTTTAGGAAAACTTGCATGTCCACCTTTTTACAAACGATTGATTATCGCATGTGGATGATTATTAAGAATGGATATTCTACTCCTTTTAGATTAGTTGATGGCATTAAAACTAAATTACCTTTTACTGAATGGAATTTAGATGATAGAGACTTAGCACAACTTAATGCCAAATATCTAAACTATTTTTTTCTGCATTAAAATCTGAAGACTATATATGTGTCTCTACTTGTACTACAGGAAAAGAAAATTGAGATAGAGTATGCATTACGTATGATGGAACTTCTGAAGTTAAATAATCAAGGATGAATATTTTGCTTCATGATTACAAATTTTTTTGTATGAAACCTAATGAATCAATTTCTAAAATGTACACTAGGTTTATACAGATTGTTATTTCTTTGCATGCCCTAGGAAGAGAGCTTACAAATTATAAAAAAGTAAATAAGATTTTGAGATGTTAGCCTTCTTCCTTTGATGCAAAAATTACTGCCAATACTAGATCTAAAGATCTAAATACTTATTCAATTGATAACTTACTTGGATCACTAATTGCTTACGAGCAAGGAGTGAACCAAAGGCAGCTTGATATAGGTGACAAGAAATAGAAGAAAATTATAGCCTTGAAGGCTAATGATTTTGACACTAATATTCTTAGTTTTGATAATGAGGGCATGACTTTAATAACAAGGAAATTTAAGAGCTTCTTAAGAAAAAACAAAAGTATCATCAGAAGTGGAATAAAGGTAAGAATAATGAGCATTCTAAAGTTTCCTCTAATATTATTAATTTTGAATGCAGGAAGCCAGAGCATCTGACATCTGATTGCCCAACTCTAAAGGCTTACCCAAGCAAGGAGAAGGGTGAGGAAAAGCCTATGTTCAAGAAGGATAAGAAAAAAATCCAAAAGGATTTCTAGGCGGTGTCATCATTAGACTCCTCTGAAACTGAAGTAGAGGAGGAGATAACAAACCTGTGTTTAATAGCTGATCATCATCTTGATCACTCTGATCAAGAAAAAGTATGTGAGCTTACATATAATCAATTATTTAAAGTTTTTGAAAGAATTCACTCTTTATATAGGAAGCTCAAGAAAATACATGCTAGCCTCAAAGTTGAATTGTTAAATCTGCAAAAAGAGCATGAAATCCTAAGAAAAGATCATTCCATTCTGGATAGCAATCACATGGCTTTACTAGATAAATTTGATTCTTTAAATAAAATCATCTTAATTTAACTGCTAAACATGATTCCTTGAAAATATTGCATGTTGATTTAGAAAAAGCTTTCAAAGAATTAGAAACTATTACATGGAATATAGACTATAATGAGCATAAATTGAAACTGTAAGTATTAAGCTATGAAAAGGAAAATGAGTTTCTAAGAGAAAAAATTACTACTTCAGAATAAAATTAAACACCACCTTTACTTGAAGAATTTTATAACCCATCAACAAAGTATGCATTAATCAAACCTAGGAAGAGGGACCACAACCCAAATAGATTAGTAAACCCTTTTCTTGGTGTTAGATATTTTTCTTGTGGCATACTAGGAGATATCTCCCACACTTGCACCATTCACCATAGAATATATTTGGTGTGGAGATCAAAATTATAAAATTCACAGTATAGTATGTATACATTTCATTCTTCTATTCATAATAAGGGACCTAAACCTGTTTGGATTCCAAAATCTGACATCTTATAATTTTATAGGTGTGCTCACATAAAAGGCTTCATGAGAGCATGTGGTACCTAGATAGCAGATGTTCAAAGTATATGACTGAAGATTTAAATCAATTTATTTTGTTGGAGGCTAGGGTAGGAGGCAAGGTAACTTTTGGAGACAACACCATCAGGAGAGTGGTGGGATCAGGTGTAATTAGTGATTCAAAAAATCTCATCATTGATAATATTTTGCTTATAGATGGATTGAAATACAATCTGCTCAGCATCAGTTAACTCTGTGATAAAGGCTTCAGCATAAAATTTCTGCCAAGTTGCTGCATTATAAGCTTAAATAACAAAATTATTTTACCGAGAAAAAGGATCAACAATGTCTACATGCTGGATCTAAATTACTTTAAAGCTGATATTGCTATTTACTTAAAATTAATTACTGATGAATCATGGCTGTAACATAGGAGATTATGTCATGTAAGCATGAAAAGCCTCAGGAAGATCACCCAAAAAAACTTAGTCAGAGGTGTCCCCAAATTAGAGTTCACTAAGGACTACCTGTGTGATGCCTATCAGTTAGTAAAGTAAGTGAAATCCTCCATCCACTCAATCAAAGACATTAACACTAGCAAACCCTTATAAGTCCTTCACATAGATCTCTTTGGACCTTTTAACACTTCAAGCTTAGGAGGGAAAGTCTTTGGGTATATGATTATTGATGATTATTTGAGGTTCACCTGGGTTAGATTCCATTCTCATAAAAGTGAATCATTCGAGGAATTTAGAACTTTTTCCACTTAGATTCATAGGAAATTAGGTTGTAAAATTTTGACTATTTATATTGATCATGGTGGAGAGTTTGAAAATGAGAAATTTGAAACCTATAATTAGGAGTAAGGGATAGATCATAATTTTTCAGCTCCTAGGACCCCTCAACAGAATGAGGTAGCTGAAAGGAAGAATAAGGCCCTGGTAGAAGCCGTTAGAGCTATGTTAGTTTAATACTCACTTCCTAAATACTTTTGGGTAGAAGTGATGAAGACAGCCTGTTATATTCTGAATAGGGTAAATCTTAGATCTAAGCTGAATAAAATACCCTATGAAAGGGTAGGGCACCCAACCTCTCTCACCTTCATATCTTTAGATGTAAAGTGTTCATTCTGAATAATGGAAAGTCTCAACTAGGAAAGTTTGACCCAAAATCTGATGAAGGAGTGTTCCTAGGTTACTCAAGTGTTAGAAAATCTTATAGAGTCTTCAATAAAAGAACTCTGATTATTGAGAAGACCACTCATGTTATGTTTAATAAATCTGGTAATTCTAGAGAGTCTAGGGTAGAAGAAGAGGAGGTTATAGAAGTCACCCAAGGAGTAGAATCTATGAATCAGGGGGAAAGGGTAGAATCTGAAGTTATATTGCCTAGAGAATGGAAATATTCTTCAAGTCATCCTAAAGAATTGATCTTAGGAGACCCATCTGAAGTGTTAAAACTTGGCATGGACTTAGAAAAGAAGTAAACGGCTCTGCCTTTATTTCAATGACTGAACCCACCAACCTAAATCAAACCTTATCGGATGAATTCTGGATCCTAACCATACAGGAAGAATTGAATAAATTTGAAAGGAATGATGTTTGGGAGCTAGTTGGAAGACCTAAGGACCAAAGTGTGGTAGGAACCAAATGGGTCTTTAAGAATAAAATGAATGATTCTGGTGTGGTGGTTAGGAATAAGGCAAGATTAGTAGGTAAGGGGTATAATTAGATAGAAGGGATTGATTTTGGGGAAAATTTTGCCCTTGTAGCTTAATTAGAAGCCATTAGAGTGCTACTAGCCTTTGCCTGTTATAAGGGATTTAAGCTTTTCCAAATGGATGTCAAGAGTACTTTTTAAATGGTAAAATAAAAGATGTGTTTGTAGAGCAACCCCTAGGCTTTGAGAATTACCAATTTTTAAATCATGTCTTCAAATTAAAAAAGGCTTTGTATGGATTAAAACAGGCACCCAGGGCATAGTTTAAGAGGCTTAGCACATTCCTACTGGAAAGAGAGTTTATTAAGAGGAGCATAGACACCACCTTTTTTTTGAGGAGAGTAGGAGATGAATTACTCATTATCCAGATCTATATTGATTATATACTATTTAGATCTTCTGATAAAAATTTATATGATGATTTTTCTAAAGGAATGAGTAAGAAATTTGAGATGAGTATAATGGAAGAATTGTCCTACTTTTTGGAGTTTAGTATAAGGAAAATGGATGATGGAATTTTTCTTAATCAATCAAAATACAATAAGGATATCTTGAAGAAATACGAAATGGATAAAGTCAAGCCAATAAACACTCACATGAGCTCTAGTGTATAATTAGATAAATACTCAAATGGAAAATCAGTTGATCAAAAGAAATATATAGGAATAATTGGATCAGTACTTTACTTGACTACTAATAGACCTGATATTATGTTTAGTGTTTATCTCTGTGTTAGATTTTAGGCTAATCTAAAAGAGTCCCACCTGACTATTGTTAAGAGAATTGTTAGATATCTCTTAGGGACCCAAGATTTAGGAATTTGGTATCCTAGGCATAACAGTTCTTTCAAAATCATAGAATATTCTGATTCAGATTTTGTAGGATGCTGAGTTATAAAAAAGTACCTCTAGGACATATCAATTCATAGGATAATCTTTAGTCTCCTGGTCCAGTAGAAAATAAAACTCAGTTACCCTGTCCACTGCTGAAGCTAAGTACATAGCCTTAGAAAGTTATGTGGCCCAAGTCCTTTGGCTAAAGCAACAAATTCTAGATTTAGGACTTCTTGTAAGCATAATTTTAGTCTTATGCGATAACACTGGTATCATCTGCATTTCTAAGAACCCAATCCAATACTCCAGGACTAAAAACATAGACATCAGATACCACTTTGTTAGGGACCATGTTACCAAAGGAGACATAATGCTACACCATGTAGCTGCTGAAAATCAACTTGCAGATATCTTCACAAAACCACTGGCCTTTGAAACCTTTAACACCTTAAGAACCAGATTAGGTGTGATAAATATTCATGCTTAAAAATGATGCATTTTGTCTATGTTATTATTTTTCATGTTTTTGCGTATTTGTTTATTTCTTTCTATAAGTTTTATTGTGTATGCTTTTTTTGCTAGGCTTTATTTGTTTGCTGATTTCCCTTTTGAATTTTTGCTTTATGCTTTTGATTTCCCATTATTTTTAACTTCAGCATTTTAATAATCAGATCACTACTCACTTTTACTGATGAACTTATTTTCTAAATGAGATTTTTGCCTTATTTTTATTTAGAAGCTTATAAGTAGTGATTGACTCCTCTAAAATAGTTAAAGGAAGAAACAATGATGATTGTTTCTCTTCCTCTAACTCATTTAATGGTGTATTTTTCTTCTTGAATAAAAATATTTTTCAAAATTAAAAAGTTAGATTTTGAAATAGAGATCTATTTTATCTTCCTATAATAATTTATCTCATATGAGTAGTATTCCAAATCATTAAATCATTTTTGTGTTTTCTTAATCAGGTGGTTGCATTTATCATATGAGAATGATTCTATTTTATGGTTTATTTATCATTATCTAAGAGAGTGAGTTTTTTGTCTCTTATATCTGGAATATAATCTCATAACTAAGAGTCTTCAGAGGTTTTGAAAGAAAGAAAACTTGCAAAAGATTCGCATAGTGCGCCAATCAACTGAAAAAGGTACAAAATGAGCCCAACACTAAAAATATGTGTAATATTTGCAAATAAATTGAAAAGATATATAAAGTGTATCAAAAATCAAAAGATGTATAAAGTGTGCCAAATAACTAGAAAAAGAGGCACAAAATGAGCTCACAAAGAAATAAGCTTCCTCCCATTTCAAATCATTAAAAACCTTAGAAGAATTTATGTGCCACTTAATATATTCAAATACTTGAGATTGAAAATCATGATTTCTGATTCTTTACTTTGTAATACTATTTTATCAGATATTTTTCTGGAATGAAGTTTGAAAGGATCATGTTTCTTATCTAATTTCTTTTCTTTTGAATTAGATTTTTGTTTAAAAGTAATTTGAACCTGTAAGGTGCCCGAGGTAGGGTTTACAAAAATTAATTTTCCTCCTTTTTGTGATGTCAAAAGGGGGAGTTATATTGCTTTGTTAGTGTTGTATTTTTTGCTTGTCAGTGTTGTGTTATTTACTTGTTTTAGTAAAATTTGCTTTGCTTTGCTTATATTGTTCTCCTTTATTTTATAGTTCTTTTTTTAAAATAAAAAAATTTTGACTACTTGATTTTCAATATCTATTTTATTCGAAATTGTCTAACAAATGTTTGCCATCATAGAAAAGGTGGAGATTATTGCAAATCTAGATTCAAGCATTATAATTTTGATGATAACAAATATTCCTATTTCTCTACTACTATTACTACTGCACATCTATTTTAGCTTCCTCGCCTACTAACCTTTCAGGTCCATAAGATCAATTGCAATTTAAGCTAGCTCAAGATTGGGTAGATTAGGACTAAGTCAGTCTGTAATTTTAATTCCAATGGTTTTTTATCTTTTCTTGAGTCAAATATAGTAAGGTGGATCTTGATGCTAAGTAACCTAGCACACACATACTCAGGGGGGTGAAATATGGTAAGTCAGAGAGTTTTTTATTTTTTAATCATATCGTATAAGACGATCAAAAATCATTATGGATGATCAATTAAAAATAGAAACCCTACTTAGGGCATCTGGGTCAAGTAAATCATAATGAGAAAATCATCTTAGATGATCCTCCTATCATCCTAGACGATATGCTTAAATAAAAAATACTCAGTCGCCAAACTCATTTAGGCAAGATTTTATAACTCAATATTTGCACTAATCGTACATGACAATCCTGAACATCCTGGATGATTCATTACAATCATACCTAAAATGATCCCTGGATTAGGAGATTAATTATAATTAAATTGATCAATCACATCATCTAGGATGATCTTCTTGATCATCCTGGATGATCCTTTATATTTCATGGAACGATCTCTAATCATTCAAGATGAAAATCATAATTTTCTTTTGATCGTCTAGGATATCATCCTGGACATCCCGAGACGTTTACAATATGATCTGTTGATTGCCACTCAATTTAAATTGATCATCCCGGATAATCGTGTAATCATCCTGGACGATATGTAGAAATTACTTCTTATAATCAACTAGAACAAAGGCAATCATCTTATCTTAAAGGCTATTTTTGTACTGATCGTATAGGACAATCGACAGATCGTACTAGACGATATTGTCGACAAGTTGAAATTAGGGCACTTTTTGAAGCCTCTTTATTTAAACTATCTAATTTTCTCTTCAAAAAATCTTTTGCTATTTTTTCTAATCCAAGAGAGCTTAGAGGAGAGGGAGAGTTTGGGAGAGAGAGAGAGAGGATATTGTGAGGGGGGTGGGGGGTTGTGAGCGGATTCAAAAAGGTTGCTCCAAGAAAGGATTCGATCGTCTTTACCTTCTTCATCCTTTGTTCCTTGGTGGCTCAGAGGAGATGATCATCAGCATCAGATCTAGATCCTCTGCCTACTCCAGGAGGGAGTAAAAGGATTGTTGGGTTCTATGCCTACTCCAGGAGGGAGTAAAAGGATTCTGGGTTCTGTGCCATCATCATGAGGGTGAAAAAGGATTCAAGATTCTCTGCCTTATCAGGTATGTGTAAAGATTTTATAAGGGCTTCTCCGCCTTGCTGTGGGGGTAAAAGAAGAGACACAAATTGATTAGTGTAATGTCTGGAACGAGAGATTCTAGGGAGTGGATGTAGGTCAAATTTAGCTGAACCACTATAAATCTATTGTATTCTTTCTACTTATTTTTTTGTATTTATTTTTAATTTTTTCTGTGATCTCATCTGTGTTGAAATCTCTGTTTTTGGTTATTTGCTTCTGCTTAAATTGTTTGTGTTGAAAATATTCAAAAAGATTTAAAAAAAATATTTTTATGCTTAAAGAATTTTTAAAATACCAATTCACCCCCCTCTTGGTTAGCCTTGGGCTAGTTCTATAAGGTTTAGCTACCTTCATAAACTTTCAATTTAGGCTCGCAAGCCTACACATATGAGGGGCAAACATTCAGTGGCTCTATTTTCTCAACAAGCAACTATGAGTCATTATATAGCCAACAGGTAGCTGCCTTTATAGTAGAGCTAGATCAAGTAAAAAAATTCATAAGTTGACATGTAGATGCAGATGCAGTAAAGTTAATTGTTGGATGAGTTGCAAAAATTGAGGGGGTCGTTCAGTGGAAAAGCAACCAATATGAGCAGAGGAGAAGAATGATGAGACAGATTATGATTAGACTTTTTTAGTTATTACTAGATAATTTAGTTCTATGTTGGATATTTCATTTCTATGTTTGTATATTTTAATGTCTATTTTTTTTTGTGCAACGAACTATATGTTTATTTTTAAACTATTTGATGATTGTTCAATATCATTTTGTGATCAACTGTTAGTACATACATGTAACACTAGTGTTTATGTTCAATGTTTGAATATAAATATGATATGTGTATATAGTTTATTTAGGATTATTGTGTTGTAGAAAATATGTGAAGAATGGATATTTTTTTATTTTTGGTACAGATTTCTGGTAAATTTTCATCGGAATATCCACCAAAAATGAAGATATGATGAAATGGTATTAGCGGATAAACCATAGAACATGTCTACTGGTTAGTTCACGATGGAACTTCTTGATGGTTTGTCCGCCAATACATTTTCGTCAAAAATTCTGGTGGACAAACCACTAGGAAGAGCAATTCACAAATGACAAATTTGCCTGCACAATTCCATTGAAAGTTCGTTAGTAAATTCGCTGGAAGTATTTCTGGTAGAAAACTTTTACTGGAATAATGCTTTTGATGCTCGTTTTACTACTGACCAAATTTCCATCGGCAATCCGCTAGAAATACAAAATTTTTGGCGTAATTCCTCATTTTTTCAGTGGATTTCAGCCTCCAAAAATATGAGTTTTTCCTATAGTGTTGGATAGCTACTACTTATGATCGCCAAACTAGTTGTCAGGCTATGAATAACAATAGGGAGATTAAGTAAATCTTAAAAAAAAAATGGTTAGTTTTAATAGGAAGGATTGAATGAGTAAGTTAGATGATCCAATATGGAATTATAGAATTGCTTTTAAGACTCCTATTAAAATAACTTCCTATAAATTAATTTTTTGTAAAGCTTGTTAGCTTCATGTGAAACTAAAGCATAAAGCATTTTGGGAAATTAAAGAATTGAATTGTAATTTTGAAGTGATAAAAGAAAAAAGATTGATGCAGTTGAGTGAATTCAAAGAAATAAAAAATGAAGCTTATGAAAATTTAGGATTTATAAGAATAAAGTTAAAAATGGCATGATTGTAAGCTTCTTAAGAAAGAATTCACTTTGAGATAAGATGTTTTACATTTTAATTCTAGACTTAGGCTATTCCTAGAAAATTAAAATCTTAATGGTTAGGACCTTTCATTAATAATAAGAACATTTTCCTATGGAATTGTAAAAATTTAGGATAAGAAAAGCCTACATATTTTTAAAGTGACGGGTCATATATCGAAACCACATTTAGGTGGAGACCTTGATCGTTTACGAAGTATAACTAAATTGGTTCATCATGAAATAAAATAATTAGTATAGGTTGACTAAAGACTATAATCTTATTGCTTATGGGAGGCAATCCAATTGTGTCTTTATTAATCTTATTGGGATGGTTAGAATGGTGCTTTAAGCACTAGTTATCTTGTACCTTATATTGTAGTTTGTTATATATATCACATGTTTTCTAATTTTCTATCATTCATATATATATATATATATATATATATATATATATATATATATATATATATATATGGATGAAACCTACTAACAGGCCTATGTGATAATTTCAAAAAAGAAGTACAAGATCATTAAAGGGATTTCCAGCTCGCTACTGCTCCGAAGAGGTATAAGAAAAGTCAAAAATGAACCTAAGAGCCGGATATCCCTACTAAGCATGATTACAAAGAAACCTAGTAACATTTTAAGAACAAGAAAAGAAAGGTATAAATTGAGCATAATCAGCACCGCCTTTCCAACCATAGTCGGACCCATCACAAAACGAGAACGAGTCTCCAAAAATTTGAAAAATAGGCCTACAAGGACACTAAATATAAGATTTAAGAGCAAGGAAAATTTAACAAAGAAAATAATAAAGCTAGGCCCGTAGATGAAAAACCAGAGAGAAAAATAGTACTGCAAATTAGTATAATTAAAGGTGAATAGGTTAACATCAAGCTAACCAAACCTGCAAGGCCAACCAAAGCAAAAGAGCAAGCTAAATCGAATTCCGACCAAGCCACAGTAGACTAACCCAGAACCATTCATCAAAGAAATAGATGAGGAGCTTTGCAAGTTTAAACTAGTAACATAATTAATATAATCATGGCTAAAAATTGGCCGAGCACAACAGGGAAAAAAATTGATAGGAGGAATAACACCAGAACTATCAATAACATAAAAAGGCAGAGGGAATAAGAGCTTGGCCGACCAAAGCCAACAAATCAACCAAGGGCACCAAGTCACAACACTGCAATCGAATGGAGTGACATGAAGCGAGTACGATAACAGATTAGCAGCCAGACTCCCAACTATAACAAGATGATGCCACCAACCAATAAATAGATAATGTAAATTACAGAGAATGTCATAATAGGAGAACGGGCTATAGTAACTGCAACAATTACCCTAATGCTTACCAGTCCAAATCCAAAAAAACCCCCAGATGTAAGCCCCAACTAAAATGGTCCTAACCCAGCTACCCCAACTGAAAAGCTGATCCAAATTCTAGAAATAAGGGAGACAAACACCTCCTAAAGTGCCAGCACAAATAAGACACAAAAACACCTTGATAGAACACCTTCTCATGAAGATAAAACCCAGAATCATCTTCCAAGAGAAGAGAAGAGAAGAGAACTCCAGACCACGATCAAAGAAAACAGCAGCATGATATAGCCGAGCAAAACAAACCAAGTAACATAGTAACAGCCATCTCATCAACCAGTCAATGTACAAGTAATTGACACTCCAGATGTCACAGTTATAAGCACCACACCCCATAATAAAATAAAAAGGTGGGTAGATAGAATACAAACAATAAAGACTACCTCTATAATTACCCGGGTTGCCACAACCAAGATCAGAAAAAAAATATTATAGTTATGATAACAGCAAGATTAAAGTACCAAACATAATACCCGTGAAGAACATAATAAACCCCACAAAGACAGTGATAATAACAATCATTAATGACATCCAATGGCAGTGATAGAAATCACTAGTAAGCCAAACCCAAAAACATAAAAGAGGAAGCTTACGGTCAATCACAAAAAAACCACCAGCAATATTGTCAAAAATATAATTGATAAACTAAAAGGGATTGCCATAAAAGCTCAGGCGTAGTATCTAATTTGCAATCATACACAACAAATAAATGGCACTCCAATGTACTCCCCAACACACCCAGGCTCACACCGAACCTGCACGGGAAAAGCACACATGAATAGAAAGGAACACAGTTGGGTGTAGGTACAATCGGAAAAAAGCCATAAACTTTCATCCAAATAGCCCAAGAATTTCTCAAAAAATGATACAAAGACTTAATATCAATAAACTAGAACATATCCTGATCAATAATATATAAAAAATTCCACAAAACAACCAGAGACGAACCACCCCAGCAAATATTCCCGAATTGAGGATTGACAGAGATCCACTTCAAACAAAACTAGGGAGTAGATGAGCAATAGAAAGAGTGTTGATCAGAAAAATGAATTATCCAATCATAGCACAAAATAGGCCAGTCCCACCAATTAGCATCAAAACTTAAATCCAGATTGCACATAAACCGATTGCCAAACCTAAGCTAGGAAGAAAACGGCCATCCACAAATCATGGAACCTTTAATGGTATAACAATTAAGAATTTGGCAACACCAAAAGATCACAATCTGGAAAACAGAACAAGTCCCACGAATAAATACAATTACAAGAAAAAAAAGCCAACCCCAGCCTGAGAGAAATAAACCCAAATAATCAAAGCATTAAACATACCACTAGGCCAAAAGAAGACCCAGCTAAACGAATAAATTTTTTTTAACATAAGGAAAGCCCATTTTATCTAATCTAATGATATCTTTCACAAAAGGGGGGAACTGATTATATGAAAATTCAGTAAGGAAAGTAAGATTAGTACCATGATTAGCCTACCAGTCAGCACAAGCATTACCTTCTCTATAGATATGAGTCAACTTGACATTAAAGAAAAACATAAGCTATTTAATTTCCCTAATAAGATAGAAAAATTCCGGACTAAAAGTTTTCTCATCACTGCCTTTAAGGTAATAAAGCATGTGTAATGCATCAACTTTAATCCAAATATTAACAAAACTAAGGGAAAGACAACATTTTGGACCAAACAAGATAGCAGAAAGTTCAGAGTAAATAACTGAACAAGCAGGAAGAGGACTAGAAAAAGAAAAAACAAAATTACCATTATAATTTCTAATGATACCACCACAACCACACTTCTCCCCCTTAACCAAACCATCACTATTTAACTTAACCATGTTGAAAGGAAGTTTCATCCAACAAATCAAACTATAGCTCTCATTAATAGCCTTAACATTAAAAACAATACCAAACTCCTTAGCAACATAAGAATAACCTTTAAAATTCTTTGAGTTAAGAAGATTTACATTAAACAACCTACAAACTTTATCTTTAACATTTCTAATAATAAGGTTAGGATTCATGGTGATATTGCTGAAAAGAGAGTTATTCCTACTAAGCCAGAGATACCAAAGAATCAGGGAAGGAATAAGGTTGGCAATATGACCACTCTCATTTACGAACCACAAATGGAGGATATCCTGTATAGAAATGTCACCCTTAAAATAATTTAGTTTAAAAAAATGCTCAAAATAAATCCACACTTTAGTAGCTATGGTCCCAGAAATAAAAATGTGGTGCATATTCTCAACATGATAACAACATTGGCATTTCGATGCAAGAATGAAACCACACTTAGTTAAAATCTCATCCGTAGAGATGAAATTATGTAAAACTCTCCAAATAAAAGTAGCAATAGAAGAGGGAATGCTTCTGTGCCATAACATAGTAAAAACTTTTGAAGAAGCATATTTGGATCTAAAAGTATTCCAAGCCTTTTTAATACTAAAATTTCCATTTATAGCCATGTTGCTCAACATAAGATCCTCAACATCATTATTTAATAGAATTTGCAAAACCTGATTAACAATAGACATAGGAATCACTTGTAAAAGTTTTTGAATATCCCAGCAGTTATTGGTAATAAAAAAATTCACCTTGATAGCAGAGGTAGAAATAGAGTTAAGCATATTATCAATAGAAAATTGGTTCACCCACCTGTCCTGCCATAAAAACAAATTAGCAGCACCAATGCCCCAAAATATATAAGGTTCCATATCCCATTTGATATTACAAAGTCTTTTCCAGACCCTGGAATTACCCATTTTATAAGTACAAGTAGTTAGATGATTACCAACACAATATTTATAATTCATAAATTTAGCCTAAAGACTAGAATTAGCATGAAAGTTATACCAAAGTTTATAAGAGAAAGCTTGAGCTAAATCAGCCATGTTCTTGCAACTGAGACGACCTTCCTCCAAAGTACCACAACACTCATTCCAAGTCGACCAAAGCATTTTAGAGTTACCACTCTTACCTCTCCAAAAAAACTTATTAATTAATTTCTCTAATTATCACACACTACCAAAGTAGGCTAAATAGTTTTAAAAAAATAAACAGGAGAAGAACAAAGAACACTTTTAATCAAGACCAATCTACCCCCAAAGCTAAGGAAATTAAATTCTCAAGAATTCAGTTTATTCTGCATCTCAGTAATCAAGTCATCAAAAAGGAAAGATCTTTTATGACCTTTAAAAAGAAACACACCAAGGTATTTTAAAGGTAAGAAACTTTGCACAAAACCAGTGGTATTTTTAATGGCAGTGGTGCGACTAGAAGACAAATTCTTAGGAGTAATAAAACAACATTTTTTTTATTAAGGCTTAAACCACTTAACTTCTCAAAATTATTAAGGAAAGACATAAGCATTTTAACCATATTAATAGAACCATTGGAAAAAATAATAACATTGTCAGCAAAGCATAGATGAGAGATAGGGAAGCCCCCAGAAGTGTGAAAATACATATTCAGGTGAGCATCATAGAGATTGATAAGACCTCTAGACAGGTACTCAGCCACAATAATGAAGATAGCAGGGGAAAGCAAATCACCTTATCTGATGCCATGAGAAGACTTAAAAAAACTGTTACTTATACCTTTAACGATAATGGAAAAATGAGACCCCTCAATATTATTTTTGATCAACCTGATAAAATTAGAGTTGAATCCAAAAAGCTGCAAAATATGATATAGGAACTTCCAGTTAATATTATCATAAGCTTTAGCAATATCTAATTTAAAAACCATGTTTCCACCTCACACTTTAAGGTCCAGATCTTGAATAATCTCTTGAGCCAAAAGGATGTTATCAATAATGGCTCTACCTTTCAAAACCCCATTTTGGAGGGAGAGATAATTTTAGTAAGCAAGGGGGATAAGCGATCCATAAGAATCTTAGAGATCAAATTGCTAAAAAAAGAGCACAAACTAATAGGATGAAAATCATCCCACTTATTAGCAGCAACCTTTTTGGGAATAAGCATAAGAGAAGTACTAGTAAAAAACTTAGGAATCAAATTACCATTAAAGAAATCCAAAATAGTAGCATATAAATCATTACAAATACTATTCCAACAATTATGAAAGAATTTAGTATAAAATGAAAGTTTGATAGGGATGTTAAGCCGAGATGAACTTGTCCCGAGGCTAACCAAGAGGGGGGGGGGGGGTGAATTGGTTATTTAAAAATTCGTGAGCAACAGAAAAAATCTTTTCGATAATTTGCAGTGGAAATAAGTAAACAAAGAAACAAAAAGATCAATCATAGATTTCACCCAAGCAGATAATAACAGAAAAATAAAGTGCAGAAAATAATCAGAAAGAGCACACCAAATTTTATAGTGGTTCGGTCAACTTGACCTACGTCCACTCCCCGGAGCCTCCCCTTTGAGTATTGCACTAACATAAAAGTGACTCTCCTTCTGCTCCCATAGCAAGGCGAAGAAGCCTGTACAAAACTCCTTTCCACCAACCCGGTGAGGCAGAGAACCTGAACACCTTTTGCTTCCTCCTGAAGCGGGCAGAGAACCTGGACTCCTTTTGCCTCTCTTGAAGAAGGTAGAGAACCTGAACTCCTTTCGCTTCCTCATGAAGCAGGCAGAGAACCCGGATCTTCTTGCGAATGATCCTTCCACAAAAAACACCGACAAAATGAGAGATGATGAACGAAAAAGATGACTCTGATCCTTTCTTGGAGAAACCTTTGTGAATCCCTCATAAACTCCCCCTCATAAGATCCTTTCTATCTCCCAAGCTCTCTCTCTCTCAAGGTTTCTCTAGAAAGGAAAGTGGCAAAAGGTTTTTCTAGTTGAAAGAGAAAGAGCTTAAATATGAGGGCTCAAAAATAGCCCTAAATCTCAACTGGTCGGCCAGGATCGTCTAGGATGATCTGACGATCGTCCTGTACGATCAGTTCAAAATACACAAAATCATCCTGAGCATCGCTCTGGACGTACATGTTAAACATGTTGGATGATCTCAAAATGACTTGATCATCCCGGATGATATCTCTATCGTTCGGTATGATTAGTTCAAAACCACACAAAATTATTCTGAGCACAGCTCTAGACGTACAGGTGAAACATGTAGGATGATCTCAAAATGACCTGATTATCCGGGACAATATCTCTATCATCATGTATGATTAGTTCAAAAACAACCAAAATCATCCTGATCAATGCTCTGGATGTATAGGTGAAATGCACTGGACGGTCATGATCATCTCGGATGATATTGCGATCGTCCTGGATGATATGATCATATCAATTGAATATTAATTACTTTCCTTAATCACCAGACTAATTTAGGCATGATTGTGATGGATCATCCAGGACGATACACGTATCATTCGGGACGATCAGATCAAAGCACCAAAAATAAAAACTTGCCTAACTTGATCTGGCGGCTAGGAATTTTTTATTTGAGCCTATTGTCCATTACGATCTATAGATCATCCACAACGATCAGCTTAATTATACAAACTTAACTTGGTCCGCTTAATTAGGGTTTTTGTTTTCACTGAATAGTCCAGGATGATGTGAATATCGTCTGGGATGATTAAAACAAAAATTGAATAGAAACTCTAATTCACTAAAACTCTCCCCTTGAGTGTGTGTGTGCAAGGTTACTTAGCTAGGGGATCAGTTACATAGTATTTGGCTCAATAAAGATGAAAATAATACATTGGTCCTAAATTTCAAAATAGACTAACTCGATCTTGGACTAGCTTGAACTTGCAATTGATCCTGTGTACCTGAAAGATTAAACAGGCAACCAGAAAGAGAAATGTTTGCTATCATCAAAATTGTAACCCTTAAAACCAGATTCGCAACACCAATTCTCTTTGGCCAACTCATTAAAAGAATCATCTAACAACCACATATTTTAAAATCTGAAAGCATGAGAAGAAATAACCATTCTATACTTGATACTAATCAGGAGAGGAGAATGGTCGAAAAACGTTTTACTTAAATGCTTAACATATGTGGTATTAGTAGAATTCTTCCATAAATCATTAAAAAGAACACGATCTAAACACTGCCACATATTACCATGATTCCAAGTAAAGGGATTACCAGTGAAACTAATGTTAATAAGATTACAATCCATCATCATATTATTAAACTCTTTCATAGCATGATAAGCCGGGTTAGAGCCGCCAATCCTTTTAGAAGGGTTAGAGATAGTATTAAAGTCACCACCAACTAACCAAGGAGAATTAATAAGCTCACTAAAAGTAGTAAGTTAACTCCAATGCTCTTTTCTGACAATACACGAAGAAGAAGCATAAATAAGTGAGGCATAAAAATTAAACAGCATGAACTCAATTTTGTAATGTAAAACTTGATTAAAATCACCAATACCATCAATGCTAACAGGGTCTTTTCAAAAAATCCAAATTTTGTTAGAAACATTCATTGCACTGTGATTAAAACCTAGAATTCTAGTAGTCTCATCCAACTTAGAAGCAGAAATAAGAGGTTCTAATAAAACAAGGAAATAAATATTATGAATACGACATAAGTTATAAACTCTAATCCTAGTATTAGGTCAAGCAATGCCCCTAACATTCCAAATAATCGACTTAATCATTAGTATGCAATTTGTTTGTAGTTTGAGAACGAGTGCTTCTAGGAGATATCACTATTTGGTTTTGAACTTTTTATTTTTCTTATTTTTGACTAAAGTGAAATCATTCTTTTTATTACCAATACCTTTATTAGCACTAACATTAAAAAAATCATCATCATTAATAGAAGAAGAAATTTTACCTCATATACCTTTTCCCTTTATGTGCAAATCCTTAGAATTCTCTGAAGTAGAAGTACCTTCAGGCTTATCATTTTCATGATTCTAACACTCATCCTTGTTCCTCATGGCATTAGCAAACTCCTCCATTTCCTCCTACACATACTCTCGTTCTTCCATATTATCATCGAAAGTATTATCCTGGACATTCACAAAAGTTTGAGAATAACATAAATCAATAAAGTTGTCAATGTCCCCCCTAGAGTCAAAAATATTAATGTTAGTAGCACATGGTGGGGAAATAGTAGGAGAAATAGGGTTATGTTTTGAAGAAATAGCAACCATCTGCTCATCCATAAAATCTATATTTTCCAAACCCTTAGAGACAGGAATATGAGTTCCAAAAAGAATGTTAGGTGGCACACTAACATCCTCCTCAAAAGCAGGGATACACTCCTCAACCTTATTATCATCATCAACCAAACCTTGCTCCAACTGACAAACAAGCTAATTGTTAACATTAACCATTTCCTCGACATTATTGGAAGCCATGTTCAAATCCTGTACTGGTAAAGGATTAGTATTCCCATGGGAAAGTTGTTCAGCTAAACCATTATTTCCTTTAGATTCTTTAACGGTTTCCTTATGATTATGTAAATGGGGATGCAAAATAAAACATTCCAAATTACTATGCCCATGCATTTTATAATGGTTACAGAAAATCGGTAGGTTTTTAAATTCCACTTTTTGTTGGTACCCAAAAATCTCTAAACCAATCCAGATTTCTCTAGCATGTTTCTTGGAGATATCTAATTCAACCAAAATGCATGCCACAGAAGGGCGTGAAACAGTCGCAGTAGCTTGATTGGTCTGCAAGGGCCTCCGAAAAGTAGACCCTAAAGCAAATAATATATGATAATTAAAGAGGTGAAATCTCAAATTAGAAAAGATATCTATACAGGTGCTATAGGTTATTCTTTTCTAATATCAAAATCTGTAGTCCACTTTAGTAATCGCATTTGACAACCTTGGATATAGTACATTCTCCTAGAAAAAATGTGACTGTAATCCAAATCTTTAGATAACTGAATAGCAATATGTCGTTGATCCAATAAGCCAACAGAGAAGGTTCCAAATAATTTCAGAGATAGAAAAAACTTTTGGATTAGATCCAAATTCCGCCTTTTCATCATAAACTTACAAACCAAAGTAAAAGCAAATGGGAGAGAAAGCTAGTTAACCACTTTATCATCAAACATCAAAGCAAGCAAACCCTTGAAAGAAGAATGAATTAAATCTAACTTCAAAGAAGAAGGCGAAGAGCTTCCCCCTAGCACATCTTTAAAAGATCATGATTTACCATCAACATTTGAGGAAATGAAAGGGTTAGATGACAAAGGTGTCGTCATCTTTTGACCCCCCAGGAGAAAGATAAAAACACAAAACAAAGCCATAAAATCACGAAACAGGAAACAAACCAAGGTAATAGAATGAAGAAAAAACTAGGACATGATCCATGATTTAGCTGCAGGAGGCACCGAGAGAGGAAGCCCTAGAATCTCACGAGAATCACCAGAGCCAGAGAGCCATTGTGATAATGTTTACTCTACAATCATTGAATTTTCTATCATTCATATGAATACGTGTGTTATTTATTAATGTTTATGTGTATTGCTATTTATATTTGATTACATTCCCCTTATACTTAAATTTTTATATTGTCTTATATTAATATACATTGTGATTATTTAATTAACCCTAATAAAAATGATAATTAAAAATTATATAAAATTAGGATAATAAAAAAACCCTATATCATAGTGCAAATGAACCCAACTTATATAATTCTTATATTAGAAAAACTAATAATTAACTAACTTAGATTATTTAAATTATTGACTTAACTTAAAATTATAAGTTATACTTTGACCTTTGCATTGTCGATTAATAAGTACTATTTAAGAATATATATGAGTAGATTAAAATTTAAAATCATAGCAGCTTGAATTTGGAATTAACAATCTTATTAAATCCTTATATTAAACTCAATATTTTTAAGCAAAATTGATATTCAAAATTATTAAATATGTACTCCACCAAAATAAAAAGGAGAAGAAAAGTGAAAATTATTTTAAAAAGAAAAGAAAAGAAAAGATGAAAAAGAAAGTGAGTATAATCAAAACTTGGTATCAGATAAAAGCTTCAAGTTTAACTACAATCTTGTACTTAAATTCACAAAGGATAACATAGGAGGACTAATACAAATGTTGGTGAACTCATAAAATTTCATTTTTAATTACAAACACATCTAATCTTTAAGCTTTATTATTCAATTCAAAATTTAAAAGACAATGATTATAACCATAACATGTAAATATAAATTAAGTAATAATAAGGATAACTTGTTAGGATAATTATTAGTATTTTTTAAAACTATAATTATAACTTTATACATTTTCACTACTTCTAGATTGTGATATATTATCTTATATGTAGTAATTTTAAACTATCAGTTTCTACTTGGATTATTTAGGTAATCAGCATTATAGATTTCTTTATTTACTTGGGGACAAGCAAGAGTTTAAGCTTGGGAGAATTTGATTAGTATAAATTATGTTCTATTTATGTGTTTTATTTTTTATAAAAATATAATTATTTTGTTATTTTTGTGTAGAAAAACTCAAAAATGGCAAAAATTCTAATGAGCCCATAGTGCCACGACGTTCAACAAAACCATGCCACAACGCTTCCTTCAATACCACTAAGGTGCCCCAAATCTAATATTGCGCTACCAAGTTCTCTATTTATAAGCACTGTTGTGGTGACACAAACATCACCGTAGTATTTCAGCATGGTGGTGTCAGAAAGTTAGGTTGGAAGTGCCGGATTCTCTATTGCAGCAATTTCAAAGAAGTTAGATAACATGAAATATAGAACAAGGATTTTTAGGTATGATAATGTCAATAGAGATCCTGGAGATTTAAGAGCCGTAGGGCCTCTCCTCCTTGTGTTGCAGCATTATCACTCAAATTTGAACAACTCCATCATGATAGAAATGGGAAGATATCATTAAAAATGTTATTATATAATTAGGAATCTAATCTCATAATTAATCTACTATGCTTATAAAGATTGTTGATCAAATAGGACATCATGCTCAATTGATTAATTATCAAGAATTGGAAGAATAATGTCATAATATTCAACTTAGAAGTGAAAAAGATTTGGGAGATCCTTACAAAGATAGAGATTTATCTTAGAAAAATGATGGTAAAGATGAACAAGTAGAAAATAAATCTTGAACTAAACAACCTGACCCTACAAAAGAACCAAAAAAATTAATTAGGAAGGATGTAGAGAGACCACCACCACCTATTCCTTAGAGGTTAATCAAACAAAATCTTGACAAATAGTTCTCAATGTTCTTAGAAGCATTTAAAAAATTAATCATTAATATACCCTTCTCTAAAAGTTTAGAACAGATGCACCCACTTATGTAAAATTTATGAATGATATTTTGAACAAGAAAAGAAAGCTAGAAAAATTTGAAACTGTAGCATTAATTGAACAGTGTAGTATTATAATTCAAAAGAAACTTATTAAAAAACTTTGAGATCTTAGGAGTTTTAGCATTCCTTTAACTATTAGTGACAAATTCTATGGATGAGCTTTATATGATTTAGTTTCTTGTATAAACCTCATGCCACTTTCTATCTTTAAAAGATAAATTATAAGAGAGATTCAACCTACTTCTATTACTCTTCATTTTGCTGATAGATCTTTTACTTACCCAAGAGGGGTAATAGAAGATGTTTTGATTTAAGTTGATAAATTTATTTTCCCTATTGATTTTATTATTTTAGATATGGAAGAAGATAAAGAAATACCTTTTATTTTAGGAAAAACTTTCTTAGCTATGGGAAAGGACATGATAGATATACAAAAGGATGAATTGACTATGAGGGTTTAAGCTTAGGAGGTTACAATTGATGTGCTTAAATCTATTAAATTCTCTCAAGAGAAGAATAAAGATTACTTTAGGGGGGATTTCAAAGATATCATAGTAGAGAGTCTAAAGGAAGAATTATTGGAAGATGAAGCAGATTAAAAAAATAAAGAGATGTTAGGAAAATCTATTGTAACAAATGAAGGGAATGAAAGTTTAATCAATGAAAATTTTGAAATATTAAAAACTTCTTATGAGAAAACTTTAAAACCATCCATTGAAGAGGACCCTAAATTAGAGCTTAAGGCTTTACCTTGTCGTCTCAAGTATGACTTTTTAGGTAATAACTCTACTCTTCATATAATAATTTCAATAAATTTAAAATCACGTCAAGAAAGTAAATTAATTATGGTTTTGAATGATTTTAGAAGAGCTTTTGGGTGGACAATCGCTGACATTAAGGGGATTAGTCCGTCAATTTACATGCATAGAATTTTAAAGGAAGTCTATTTAATACCAAAAGCTGAGTCGCAAAGAAGACTTAACCCTTCCTGAAAGATATTGTTAAGAAAGAGATTCTTAAATGGCTTCATCTTGGGATAATTTACCCTATATGTGATAGTTCTTGGGTTAGCCCTATTTATTATATTCCTAAAAAAGAAGGATTGACTATCGTAATAAATGAACATAATAAACTTATAATCACAAGAATTGTTACTGTTAGAGGATTTGCATAAATTGTATGAATCTAAATAAAACCACTAGAAAATACCATTTTCCCTTGCATTTTCTTGATGTGATGCTAGATAGGTTGGCAGGGAATCCATTGTATCAAATTCCTATTGCACTTGAATATCAGGATAAGACTACCTTCACAAGTCCTTATGGAACTTTTGCCTTTAGAAGAATGTATTTTGGTCTTTATAATGCTCATGCTACTTTTCAAAGACATATGATGTCAATCTTTTCAAACTTAATTGAGCGGGGTATTGAAATTTTTATGGATGACTTCTCTGTATTTGGCATAATATTTGATTCTTATCTTGAGAATTTAGCCACTATTTTAAAATGATATATAGAAGTAAATTTAGTATTAAATTAGGAGAAATGTTAATTCATGATAACTTAAGGAATTATTTTAGGGCATAAGATTTCTACGAAAGGATTGGAGGTAGACATTGAAAAAATTTAGATGATAGAAAATCTACCTTTTCCAATTCTATTTAAGGCATTAGGAGTTTCTTAGGTCATGAAAGATTCTATTGGAGATTTATTAAGGACTTCTCTAAAATTTCTAAAGCATTATGTCAATTATGGGAGAAGGATATTCCCTTAATATTTAATTCTGCCTAACTTGAAGTATTTAATACTTTAAAATAACATTTGAATACTGCTCCAATAATTATTGTTCATGTTTGGTTTTTACTTTTTATAATTATGTGTGATGCCAACGACATTTTTGTGGATGCGGTTCTTGGACAAAAGAGAGATAGAAATTCCATGTTATTTCTTATGCGAACAAAATTGTAAATTATGCACAATGTAATTATACAACTACTAAAAAAGAATTACTAGCCATTATTTTTACTTTTGATAAATTTAGATCATACTTGATTGGTACTAAAGTAATTATTTATACTAACCATTCTGCTATCAAATATCTTATAACAAAGAAAGATACTAAAGATAGATTGGTTAGGTTGATTCTTTATTATAAGAACTTGATTTAGAAAATTTTGATAGAAAGGGTATTGAAAATCAAATTGTTGATCATCTTTATAGGCTTTCCATTAAAAAGTATGCATCAAATGAGGGTGAGATTAATTAATTTTTTTTATGAATAATTATTTGCTCTTCATTTGAATAAATTAGGCTTACATTGTTAATTTTATTGTTAGAGGTATACTTCCTTATATTTTATCACCAATTCAAAAGAGGAAGTTTTTGCATGATACCATGTCTTATTTTTTGGGATGAACCTTATTTTTTTAAATCTTGCAATGATCAAATTATGAGAATATGTGTCCTTGAAGAAGAAATAGAACTAATCATTAGGGAGTGTTATGATTCTCATTATGGGGGACGTTCTAGAGGTTTTAGAACAACTTCTAAAATCCTTCAATCTAAAATTTTTTGGCCTACTCTATTTAATGATGTAAATGAATACATTAAGAATTATGATCAAATTTAAAGATTAGGAAATATTTAAAAAAGAAATGAAATACCTTTAAACTATATTATGAAAATAATAATATTTGATGTTTGGGGATTAGATCTTATGGTACCTTTTGTGCCATCCCATTAAAATAAATAAATTTTTATTGTTGTGGATTATGTTCCAAAGTGGAGTAAAGGTGCAGAAACCTTTGAAACTAATGCTAAAATTGTGATCAAGTTTTTAAAGAAAAAATATTTTCTCTAGATTTGAAATGCCAAGAGTTTTAATCAGTGATGGACGAAGTCATTTTCGTAATAAAAGAATATAAATAGATTTAAAGAAATATAGGTTTTATCATTGCACTACAGGAAAAATTGGCATTACCGGTGGACTTTCTAGCAGTATTATATTCGTTGATAGTAGTGGCAATATATCCGGTGGATATTTTACTGATCACTTACCAGTGGGTTATCCGATGGATTAATCGCTAGAACATTACTGATAGAAAACCTGCCGGCAGAGCCACCAATTTTTTTTAAATCCGATGATATGTGCCATCAAAAAATGTGTTGGAAATTGTCTTGCAAAAAACCTGATGACATACTTAAACATGATGAAATTTTTTAATAGAAATGCCGCCGAAGACTTCACTGACAAAAAAATTGCATGCAGTACCACCGAAATAGGCCCTATTTCTTATCCCAACACAGTTCAAAATTATCTTGCTATTCATTTCATTCTCACTTCATTCCTGATCCTGTGAGTCACCTCCCACCAAATGCTCCTCTGTTGCCTTCGTATACTACCTCTATTGCCATTATTCATGGCCTCGATCACCGAAATTGTAGTAAGTTTTTCTCTCATTAGCCCATATCATTTTGGTTTGGTCATACTTATTCTTGGTAGACATTTATAAGAGATTGCACCATGGTGTATGCATTTTATTAATGATATTCTTCTTGTTAGTAAGACTATAGAGGGAGTTTATGGTGAAATAGATGTGGATTCTTTTAGTAGAATTCAAGTTAGATTGTTAAAGTGGAGAATTGTATTAGGCATATTGTGTGATAGAAAATTCCCTCAAACTTAGGGGAAAATTCTATAATATGGTGGTGAGACCTGCAATGCTTTATGGTGTAAAATGTTGGTAATTAAATGAGAAGCATAACATTAAGATAAGTGTTTGCAGAGATGAGAATGTTCATGAGTGGCTTTACTCTTAGAGATAAGATACAAAATGAGCATATACGTGAAAAGGTTGAAGAAGATCCGATAGAAGATAAGATTTAGAGAGGGTAAGAGAGTTTCCTTAGATGGTTTGGTCACATAAAATGGCAGCCTCCCGATGACCCAATTAGGAAAGTAGAGCTATTAGATTTGGTTTATGTTCAAAAGGTAGAGGTAGACCTAAGAAGACTTGCTAAGAAAATATTACAAATGACCTTTCTGTATTAGATTTAAATGAGAATTTAACTCTTAATAGAACACAATGGAGAAAAAGGACTCATGTAGCCAACCCCAAGTACTAGGATAAAGGCATTGATGTTGTTGTTAATTTGCTAACCTTCTAAATAGATTTAAATGAGAAATAATGCCATCTGATGTTGTTGAATTTAATCTATTTTTCTTCAATAGATGTTACTCTATTCTCTAATATCTTCTTACTATGTGCAGTTAAATTCTTCATATTATAAATATTTAAAATCAAAGGGGTTGGATGTATAACTGATTGGCACAATGATGAAAGATATTAGCAGATGAGTATATTAATGGGTTGAATTTTTTCATTCAGATAGCCTATAAACTTCCTAGCTTCATCTCAAATGGAAAGATTTGTTACTCATATTCAAAACATAAAAGTCAAGTCACCTTACACTAAATGACATAATTGTTGATCTATATCGTAGAGGATTCATGCTAAAATATTGGTATTAGACTTCTCATGTGGAATATGAGCCACATTTCAATTCTCAATATGGCCCATTCATAAGTTCTAATATAGTTGAGGAAAAAATATCTAACCTCTTAAGGACTTAGTTTATGATACAACTGGGGCATAATTTTAATAATATTTAAAGAGTCACCAAATAAGGAGGCACAAAATTTTTATGATTTGTTGCTTGCTGCTCAACAATTAATTTGGAAAAGGTACACCACTCACTTATAGTTATCTATTATAGTGAAGATGTTAAGCATCAAGACAGAATATAATATCTCACGTGGATGTTTTAATCAATTTGTTGGCCTGCTTAAGGAAACCAACCTGGCAATTAACATAATTCCTATAGATTTATATTAAACTAAGAAGTTGGTTTCCAAACATGGTTAGATATATATAAATATAGATTATTGTGTCAATGGATATATGCTATACTATAAAGTTAATTTATTAGAGATTTTATATCATTATTACAATGTACCTAGATTTAAACCAAAGTTTGGGACAAAAAAAGAAACTGAGAGATGTACTAGTCAGTAGGATGTTTTACTTATCCATAATTTTTAGACTATAATGGTTATATACATCTATGAGATCTGTTGCATATATGAAATAACATAATGAACACATCTTGCAAGAAGATGTTGTTACACATCCATGCGAAATAGAGGCCTAAAAACATTTTGATTATACACATCCTATCTTCACTACTAAATTAAGAAATATAAGATTAGGTTTTTGTATAGATGGTTTTACTCTATTTACTCAGTTTGCTTCACCTTACTCATGCTAGCCCGTGATACTCACCCCTTACAATCTTCATCCAAAGTTATATATGACTGCACCTTACATATTTCTGGCACTGATCATTCCAGGGCCGTATAATCCAAAAGAAAAGGTTGATGTATTCTTATAACCTTTAATCAATCATTTAAATTTATTATGGGAAGAAGGAGTAAGTACATATGATATCTCCACCAAATAGAACTTCATAATGAGGGCAATATTACTTTGGACAATTGGTGACTTTCCTACGTATGATATGCTTTTAGGTTGGAACACTTTTGGCAAGTTAGCTTATCCATATTGTATGAAATTTACAAAGTCATTCACTTTAAAGCATGGAGGAACAAAAATATGGTTCGACTGCCACCACATGTTCTTACCTATAGGTTGTCCTTTCAGGTAAAATAAGGATGCCTTTACTAAAAATAAAATGGTAATATCACAGTCTCCTCTTAGATTAGCTAGTGAGAAAATATTTGAAAGAGTAAGGTTCATACCCATGATAGTTGATTCTCCAACAATAGCTAATTACAAATTTTTAGGGTATGGTGTCAACCATAATTGGACCAAAAAAATTATTTTTTGGTCCTTGCCATATTGGAGAACAAACTTGATCAGACATCACATAGATGTGATGCATATAGAAAAAAATGTTTTTGATAATATATTCAATACTGTCATGAACATCTAAGATAAATCCATAGATAAAAATTAGAGGAGAAAAATTTTAGAGTTGAAGGATGGTGAAAATGTAAAACTTCTCCAACTAAAATTTCCATTCACCTTAACTTTAGAGCGGAGACGAGTTGTTTCTAAATGGGTGTAAACTCTATGGGTACCTTATGGAAATTCTTCCAATCTTAGTAGATGTGTTGACATGAGATTTGAGAGATTGTTTGGATTGAAAAGTTATGACAATCATATCTTCATACAATGCCTACTACCAACTGCCTTTAATTTTTTGCCAGATATAATTTTAAAGCTCTTGATTGAGCTAAGTATCTTCTTTAAGGATTTATGTTTCTCAAAACTTAATGTAGAGCACTTGATTCATATGGGGCAACATAATTTTTTTTATTCTGTGTAAACTTGAGAAGATATTTTCTCCAATATTTTTTGGCTCTATCGAGCATCTATCCATGCATTTACCATATGAGACTATAGTTGGATGTATCCTTTTGAGATGTATTTATATAAAATTAAGAAGATTGTTAAGAATTAAGCTCATCTTGAAGGCTTAATTTGCAAAGCGTATCTAATGTACGAAATATCCCAGTTTATTCTTATTAATCTAATATAATGTCACAATAAAGTAGGAGTATTGCACCTCAAAATTTGGGTCATGCATGTTTTTATAAATCCTTAAATATATCTATATTTAAGAGAAGTGGTGATCCCACAGGCGCTAGCACCATGTGTTATTTGACTGATAAGGAGATGAGAGCTACTACGTTGTATGCCTTATTTAACTGTGATGAAGTTGCGTCATATCTCAAGTAAGTATGAGTTAGTTTGTTCATACATTTGTTACTCATAAATCATAACTATTTAAAATTTGAAGGAGTTTCATTAATGGTTTGATTACATCAGTATCAGTGGAAGCCCAAAAGATAATGGAAATAGAATTTCGAAATTGGTGTGAAAATATGATATATATTTTGATTATTCATTTTTACGAATTTTTCTTAATTAGTTAACACAGTAGTCAATAAACATGTTACTAACATACCAATAGTTGATCAAACAATTAGGTCAACACTCAATATAGTGATTTATAATATCAAGGACTACTAGATCTAGCTTGGGTAAAATATTGGCCAATTTTTTTTGTTAATGGCTATAAATTCCAAACCATATCACTATATAAAGGTTGAAAGATAGATAATTCTAGTGTTTGTGTAAGAGGAAACACCCATATAAGTGATGATTCTGAGTATTATGATGTATTACAAGAAGTATTATTAGAATATTCAGGTGACAAGAATAATGTTTTTCTTTTTAATTATGACTAGTTTAATTCAGTACAGGATAGAGGTACAAGAGTACAACCACTTTATGAAATAATAAAAATAAAGTAGGGTAGGAAATATGCAAAGTTTGACCCATTTATCATTGCTAGCCATGCAAGCCAAGTCTATTTTGCTAACTATCCAGGTATATTATGAGGCAAAAAGGATTGGCTCATTGTTATTAAGACTAAACATAGGGGAATCATTGAGAAAACCATATCAATACCACTAGCACATCAAGAAGAGCTTATATCAAACTTAAAAGATCTTGCTAATAATATAAACGATCAAATTGTAACTAATAAGAGTGAGTTATAATTAAAGAAAGTAGATTTAAACATACAGAAAACTCACGAGGAATATGATAGCAGTGAAGATGTGTCATCATATAGAAGTGAATCAATAAATAATTAGTAAACAAAAAGTCAATATATTTTTTAATTTTT
Organism: Dendrobium chrysotoxum; assembly: GCA_019925795.1. Classification (NCBI taxonomy): domain Eukaryota; kingdom Viridiplantae; phylum Streptophyta; class Magnoliopsida; order Asparagales; family Orchidaceae; genus Dendrobium; species Dendrobium chrysotoxum. The sequence goes on from CM034307.1 coordinate 17,679,348, forward strand.
CACAATCAATAATGAATCAATAATTTATATTAACTATATGATTTATATTTAATAGCTTAATAATAGTTACATCATTTATTTTTATTATTGTTCTACTTTATTTTAATAGCATAGGAGTACTTTTAATTTACATCAAATATTTTTTTAATTTATGTTGTTAATATTTTTAATATTTTTTACAGATGGCGTCTAGTGCTCACCCTCATTGGGATTGATCAAGAACATTTTTGGTAGGTGTAGTAAGAAGGTGACTTGTAACTCAGTCAGTTGGTCTATATGTACTGAGGGGACCTCTTCTTATCAGCTTGCAACTCAGAGTCAGTCTAGCCTGCCTTTACCTATGCCTCCAGCTAATAGTCCATAGTTTTACTCACATAATCCCTACTTTACTTCACTAGACTCTATGCATAGTACTCCCTTCTACCCTTACTACCCCACCTTCTCGTGGAGGCACTCCTACTTATCCATATCCACCATATGTCCTGCCATTCTATCCACTACCACCCCCTCAGCCCTATGCAGGTGGACCTTTCACACAGTTACAATAGAGTAGATGTTAGAGGGGCGCATAATAATTGCACTTAAGGGTGACACGTATATACTTACTATATTCTTAACATGCTACTAATCTTTAATAAAAGTTTTTCCACCTAACATATTTTATGTAAGTTTCATCCATCGAAGTAGCCAAAACGTAAAATACGGAACATCATACGTAGCAGGTATGATGCTCCTTATATATCTTAGAAGAAAATCCCAAAAGAATTACACAACATATGGTTTAGGGAGTTCAAGATTAGTTTTTATAAAAAAAATTTCTTATATTATATCTTTTCTAATTAAGCTAAATAAATATTCTATATTATATGTTTTTGTATATAGAAAGATTTTTATTGGTTGGCAGAGCACAATGATAATATTAAAAAGAATTTTGAGAAGCCTGGTTGACTTGCATGCAAAACATGTTTATAGATATAGGAAGTAAGGTGAGAAACCCCTCTAGATTGGTGAGAGTGTATGGGCCGAGCTGACCAATACTTTGGGTAGCCCAGATTATACCTGTAGGAGAGACCTGAATAGACATAATCATGCTTCTGATGTTGGGGGTATGGGTAGTTTCCTCCATATTAGGGGATCAATTCCATATATTGAGCACATGTAATGTTTGGTAAATAATTTGATAGGCTTTAAATAATTTACTTAGTTATGAATATTAATATAAGTGATTTACATATATTATTATTAGGTTGAGAGTCGGTAGCTATTGAGTTACATAGTCATACACACAAGTGGTAGGAGGATCAATAATGAGTTGATGAGCAAGCAAGAAAATCTTACATGAGTGTATAAGTTTAATATTTTATGTTTCATATGTGAATAGATTAATCTTATGTTAACTTTTATAGGAAGAGTATATACTACTTTGAGAGAGCCAAGCTGAAATATGTGAGGGATCTTCTGGGGGATCAGCAGATTATTCTGATTACCACACTTGGTCGCAAGCAGTTAGTGGAATATAAAAAGGTCTGGTATATAGTTTATATTACAAATCTAGATTCAAGCATTATAATTTTGATGATAACAAATATTCCTATTTCTCTACTATTCAATCGCCCTGCCTACTAATTTTTTAGGTTCACAAGATCAATTATAATTCAAGCCAGCTCAAGATTGGGTAGATTAGGACTGAGTTAGTCTGTAATTTTAATTCCAAAGTCTTTTTTATTTTCTTGAGTCAAATGTAATAAGGTGGATCCAGACGCTAAGTAACCTTGTACACACACACTCAGGGGAGAAATTTGGTTAGTCAGAGAGTTTTTTTGTTTTTTGATTATATCATACAAGATGATCCAAAATCATCCTCAATGATTAATTAAAATAAAAACCCTATTTTGGGCATCTGGGTCATGTAAATCTGATTGAGCAAAATGTTCTGGATGATCCTCCTATTATCCTGGATGATATACTTAAATAAAAATACTTAGCCGCCAAACTCATTTAGCTAAGATTTTATAACTCAATATTTACACTAATCGTACAAGACGATTTTGGATAATTCATTATAATCATGCCTAAAATGATCCCTTGATTTGGAGACTAATTATGGTTAAATTGATCAATCACATTATCCAGGATAATCTTCTTGATTGTTTTGGACGATCCTTTATATTTTGTGGGATGATCTCCAATCATCCAAGACGAAAACCATGATTTTCTTCTGATCATCTAGGATATCGTCTTAGACGTCTCGAGACATTTACAGGATGATTTGTTGATTTCCACTCAATTTAAACTAATTGTCCCGGACATTTATGTAATCATCCTAGATGATATGCAGAAGTTACTTCTTCTAATCATCCAGAACACTAGCAATCATCCTGGCTTAAAGGCTATTTGTGTACTGATTGTACAGGATGATCAATAGATCGTCCTAGATGATATTATCGGGAAGTTGAAATTAGGGCACTTTTTGAAGCCTCTTTATTTAAACTCTCTAATTATCTCTTCAGAAAATCTTTTGCCATTTTTTTTAATCCAAGAGAGCTTAGAGGAGAGGGAGAGTTTGGGAGAGAGAGGATCTTATGAGGGGGAGTTTGTGAGGGAATTCACATAGTTTGCTCCAAGAAAGGATTTGATCGTCTTCTTCCTTCTTCATCCTTGGTTCCTTGGTGGCTCAGGGGAGACAATCATCAACATTGGATCTAAGTCCTCCGCCTACTCTAGGAGGGGGTAAAAGGATTGTTAGGTTCTCTGCCTACTCCAGGAGGGAGTAAAAGGATTCAAGGTTCTCTGCCTCACCGGGTTGGTGGAAAGATTTTATAAGGGCTTCTCTGCCTTGTTGTGGGGGTAAAAGGAGAGACACTAACCGATTAGTGCAATACTTGTAATGGAAGATTCTGGGGAGTGGACATAGGTCAGATTTGACCAAACCACTATAAATCTATTATGTTCTTTCTAATTACTTTTTTCATATTTATTTTCAATTATTTATGTGATCTGATCTATGTTGAAATCTCTTTTTTTGGTTATTTTCTTCTGCTTAAATTATTTGTGTTGAAAATATTCAAAAAGATTTCAAAAAGATTATTTTTATGCTTACAAAATTTTTGAAATACCAATTCAACCCCCCCCCCCCCCCCACCTCTTAGTTAGCATTGGGCTAGTTCTATAAGGTTTAACCACTTTTACAAACTTTCAAGTGGTATCAGAGCAGGATTCATAAAATCAAGTTTTAGAAAACTTTTAAATTTTGATCAATGGCTAACTTTAGTAATCATAATATTAGGAAAGGATATTCAATTAGACGACCACCTCTATTTGATAATATACCTTTTGATTTTAGGAAAACCTGCATGTCCACCTTTTTACAATCGATTGATTATCCCATGTGGATGATTATTAAGAATGGATATTCTAAACCTTTTAGATTAGTAGATGGCATTAAAACTAAATTACCTTTTACTGAATGGACTTTAGATGATAGAGACTTAGCACAACTTAATGCCAAATACCTAAACTGTTTCTGTTGTGCAGTAAAATCTGAAGACTACATGTATGTCTCTACTTGTACTACAAGAAAAGAAATTTGAGATTGATTATGCATTACGTATGATGGAACATCTAAAGTTAAATAATCTAGGATGAATATTTTGCTTCATGATTATAAACTTTTTTGCATGAAACCTAGTGAATCAATTTCTGAAAATTACACTAGGTTTATACAGATTGTTATTTCTTTGCATGCCTTAGGAAGAGAGCTTACAAATTATGAAAAAGTAAACAAGATTTGCGATGTTTGCCTTCTTCTTTTGATGCAAAAATTACTGCCATTACTAGATCTAAAGATCTAAATACTTATTCAATTCAATTGATAACTTACTTGGATCACTAATTGCTTGCGAGCAAGGAGTGAACCAAAGGCAGCTTGATGTAGGCGATAAGAAAAGGAAGAAAATTATAGCCTTGAAGGCTAATGATTTTGACACTAATGTTCTTAGTTTTGATAATGAGGACATGACTTTAATAATAAGGCAATTTAAGAGCTTCTTAAGAAAAAATAAAAGTATCATCAGAAGTGGAATAAAGGTAAGAATAATAAGCATTCTAAAGTTTCCTCTAATGTTATTTATTTTGAATGCAGGAAGCCAGGGAATCTGACATCTGATTGCCCAACTCTAAAGGCTTACCCAAGCAAGGAGAAGGGTGAGGAAAAGCCTATGTTCAAGAAGGATAAGAAAAAAATCCAAAAGGCTTTCTAGGCGGAGTCATCATTAGACTCCTCTGAAACTGAAGTAGAAGAGGAGGTAACAAACCTGTGTTTAATAGCTGATCATCATCTTGATCACTCTGATCAAGAAGAAGTATGTGATCTTACATATGATCAATTATTTAAAGTTTTTGAATGAATTCACTCTTTATATAGGAAGCTCAAGAAAATACATGCTAGCCTCAAAGTTGAATTGTTAAATCTGCAAAAAGAGCATGAAATCCTAAGAAAAGATCATTCCATTCTGGATAGCAATCACATGGCTTTACTAGATAAATTTGATTCTTTAAATAAAATCATCTTAATTTAACTGCTAAACATGATTCCTTGAAAATATTGCGTGTTGATTTAGAAAAAGCTTTCAAAGAATTAGAAACTATTGCATGGAATATAGACTACAATGAGCATAAATTGAAACTGGAAGTATCAAGCTATGAAAAGGAAAATGAGTTTCTAAGAGAAAAAATTACTGCATTGGAATAAAATTAAACACCACCTTTACTTGAAGAATTTTATAAACCATCAACAAAGTATGCATTACTCAAACCTAGGAAGAGGGACCACAACCCAAATAGATTAGTAAACCTTTTTCCTGGTGTTAGATATTTTTCTTGTGGCATACTAGGAGATATCTCCCACACTTGCACCATTCACCAAAAAATATATTTGGTTTGGAGACCAAAATTACAAAATTCACAGTCTAGCATGTATACATTTCATTCTTCTATTCATAATAAGGGACCTAAACCTGTTTGGGTTCCAAAATCTGACATCTTATAATTTTATAGGTGTGCTTACATAAAAGGCCTCATGAGAGCATGTGGTACCTAGATAGCAGATGTTCAAAGTATATGACTGGAGATTCAAATCAATTTATTTTGTTGGAGGCTAGGGTAGGAGGCAAGGTAACTTTTGGAGACAACACCATCAGGAGAGTGGTGGGATCAGGTGTAATTAGTGATTAAAAAAATCTCATCATTGATAATATTTTGCTTATAGATGGACTGAAATACAATCTGCTCAGCATCAGTCAACTCTATGATAAATGCTTCAGCATAAAATTTCTACCAACTTACTGCATTATAAGCTTAAATGACAAAATTATTTTACCGAGAAAAAGGATCAATAATGTTTATATGTTGGATCTAAATTACTTTAAAGCTGATATTGCTATTTACTTAAAAATTAATTTCTGATGAATCATTGCTGTAACATAGGAGATTGTGTCATATAAGCATGAAAAGCCTTAGGAAGATCACCCAAAAAAACTTAGTCAGAGGTGTCCCCAAATTAGAGTTCACTAATGACCACCTATATGATGCCTATCAGTTAGTAAAGCAAGTCAAATCCTCCATCCACTCAATCAAAGATATTAACACTAGCAAACCCTTAGAAGTCCTTCACAAAGATCTCTTTGGACCTTTTAACACTTCAACTTAGGAGGGAAAGTCATTGGGAATGTGACTATTGATGATTATTCGAGGTTCACCTGGGTTATATTCTGTTTTTATAAAAGTGAATCATTCGAGGAATTTAGAAATTTCTCCACTTGGATTCAGAGGAAATTAGGTTGTAAAATTTTGACTATTTATAGTGATCATGGTGGAGAGTTTGAAAATGAGAAATTTGAAACCTATAATAAGAAGCAAGGGATAGATCACAATTTTTCAGCTCCTAGGACCCCTCAACAGAACAAGGTAGTTGAAAGGAAGAATAAGGCCCTGATAGAAGCCGTTGAAGACATGTTAGTTTAATACTCACTTCCTAAATACTTTTGGATAAAAGTGATGAATACAGCTTGTTATATTTTGAATAGGGTAAATCTTAGATCTAAGCTGAATAAAACACCCTATGAAAGGGTAAGGCACCCAACCTCTCTCACCTTCATATCTTTAGATGTAAAGTGTTCATTCTGAATAAAGGAAAGTCTCAACTAGGAAAGTTTGACCCAAAATTTGATGAAGGAGTGTTCCTAGGTTACTCAAGTGTTGGAAAATCTTATAGAGTCTTCAATAAAAGAACTCTGATTATTGAGAAGACCACTCATGTTATGTTTAATGAATCTGGTAATTCTAGAGAGTCTAGGGTAGAAGAAGAGGAGGTTGTAGAAGTCACCCAAGGAGTAGAATCTATGAATCAGGGGGAAAGGGTAGAATCTAAAGTTATATTGCCTAGAGAATGGAAATATTCTTCAAGTAATCCTAAAGAATTAATCTTAGGAGACCCATCTGAAGTGTTAAAACTAGGCATGGACTTAGAAAAGCAGTTAACGACTCATCCTTCATTTCAATGACTGAACCCACCAACCTAAATTAAGCCTTATCGGATGAATTCTGGATCCTAACCATATAGGAAGAATTGAATCAATCTGTAAGGAATGATGTTTAGGAGCTAGTTGGAAGACCTAAGGACCAAAGTGTGGTTAGAACCAAATGGGTCTTTAAGAATAAAATGAATGAGTCTGGTGTGGTGGTTTGGAATAAGGAAAGATTGGTGGCTAAGGGTTATAATTAGATAGAAGGGATTGATTTTAGGGAAAATTTTGCCCCTGTAACTTGATTAGAAGCCATTAGAGTGCTACTAGCCTTTGCCTATTATAAGGGATTTAAGCTTTTCCAAATGGATGTCAAGAGTACTTTTTAAATGGTAAAATAAAAGAAGATGTGTTTGTAGAGCAACCCCTAGGCTTTGAGAATTACCAATTTTCAAATCATGTCTTCAAATTAAAAAAGGCTTTGTATGGATTAAAATAGGCACCCAGGGCATAGTTTAAGAGGCTTAGCATATTCCTACTGGAAAGAGAGTTTATTAAGAGGAGCATAGACACCACCCTTTTTTGAGGAGAGTAAGAGATGAATTACTCATTATCAAGATCTATGTTGATTATATACTGTTTAGATCTTCTGATAAAAATTTATATGATAATTTTTCTAAAAGAATGAGTAAGGAATTTGAGATGAGTATGATGGGAGAATTGTTCTACTTTTTGGGGATTAGTATAAGGCAAATGGATGATGGAGTTTTTCTTAATCAATCAAAATACATTAAGGATATCTTGAAGAAATATGGAATGGATAAAGCTAAGCCAATAAACACTCACATGAGCTCTAGTGTATAATTAGATAAATACTCAAATAGAAAATCGGTTGATCAAAAGAAATACATAGGAATAATTGGATCACTGCTTTACTTGACTACTAATAATATAATGTTTAGTGTTTATATCTGTGTTAGATTTTAGGCTGATCCAAAAGAGTCTCACCTAACCGTTGTTAAGAGAATCGTTAGATATCTCTTAGGGACCCAAGATTTAGGAATTTGGTATCCTAGGCATAGCACTTCTTTCAAAATCATAGAATATTCTGATTTATATTTTATAGGATGTTGAGTTTATAAAAAAGTACCTCTAGGACATATCAATTCATAGGATAATCTTTAGTCTCCTGGTCCAGTAGAAAATAAAACTCAGTTACCATGTCCACTGTTGAAGCTGAGTACATAGCCTAAAAAGTTGTGTGGCCCAAGTCCTTTGGCTAAAGCAACAGATTCTGGATTTAGGACTTCCTGTAAGCATAATTTTAGTCTTATGCGATAACATTGGTGTCATCTGCATTTCTAAGAATCCAATCCAATACTCCAGGACTAAAAATATAGACATCAGATACCACTTTATTAGGGACCATGTTACCAAAGGAGATATAGTGCTACACCATGTAGCTGCTGAAAACCAACTTGTAGATATCTTCACAAAACCACTGGCCTTTGAAACCTTTAACACCTTAAGAACCAGATTAGGTGCGATAAATATTCATGCTTAAAAATGATGCATTTTGTCTATGTTATTATTTTTCATGTTTTTTTGTATTGTATTTCTTTCTGTAAATTTTATTATGTATGCTCTTTTTGCTAGGCTTTATTTGTTTGCTGATTTCCCTTTTAAATTTTTTCTTTATGCTTTTGATTTCCCTTTATTTTTAACTTCAACATTTTAATAATCAGATCACTACTCACTTTTGCTGATGAACATGCTTTCTAAATGAGATTTTCTCCTTATTTTTATTAAGAAGCTGATAAGCAGTGATTGACTCCTCTAAAATAGTTAAAGGAAGAAACAATGATGATTGTTTCTCTTCCTCTAACTCCTTTAATGGTGTATTTTTCTTCTTGAATAAAAATCTTTTCAAAATTAAATAGTTAGACTTTGAAATAGAGATCTATTTTATCTTCCTATAATAATTTATCTCATATGAGTAGTGTTCCAAATCATTAAATCATTTTTGTGTTTTCTTAGTCAGGTGGTTGCATTTATCATATGAGAATGATTCTATTTTATGGTTTATTTTTCCTTATCTAAGAGAGTGAGTTTTTTATCTTTTATATCTGGAAGATAATCTCATAACTGAGAGTCTTTAGAGGTTTTGAAAGAAAGAAAACTTGCAAAAGATATACATAGTGCACCAATCAACTGAAAAAAGGCACAAAATGAGCCCAACACTAAAAAGAAATGCAATGTTCCCCAATAAATTGAAAAGATATATAAAGTGTATCAAAAATCAAAAGATGCACAAAGTGCGCCATATAACTGGAAAAAGAGGCACAAAATGAGCTCACAAAGAAATAAGCTTCCTCCCATTTCAAATCATTAAAAATCTTAGAAGAATTCATGTGCCACTTAATATATTCAAACACTTGAGATTGAAAATCATGATTTCTGATTCTTTACTTTGTAATACTATTTTATCAGATATTTTTCTAGAATAAAGTTTGAAAGGATCACATTTCTTATCTAATTTTTTTTCTTCTGAATTAGATTTTTGTTTAAAAGGAATTTGAACCTGTAAGGTGCCCGAGGTAGGGTTTACAAAAATTGATTTTCCAACTTTTCTAGATTTTAGAATTATCAATTCATTTCTTTCGAGTTGTTAAACTTAAACTTAAGGTAATTCTATCATTTATCAAAGTTGATCAATTCAAAAAAAAAAAAACTTTTTTTTTGTTTTTGTTTTTTGTTTCTTTTCTTTTTTATTATTATTTTTCATAGTATTTTGAGTTGAATAATTTTTTTCTCCTCTAATCGTTCCTCTCCATCATTATTGTGTTTGTTTCTAAGTTTGTACTTATTTTTGTACTCTATTCTATTTAGTGGTTGTTTTTCAGTTTCCTCCTTTTTGTGATGTCAAAAGGGGGAGTTATATTGCTTTGTTAGTGTTGTATTTTTTGCTTGTCAGTGTTGTGTTATTTGCTTGTTTTAGTAAAATTTGCTTTGCTTATATTATTCTCCTTTATTTTATGGTTCTTTTTTTTTAAAATAAAAAAAATTTGTCTACTTGATTTTCAATATCTATTTTATTCAAAATTATCTAACAAATATTTGCCATCATAAAAAAGGTGGAGATTATTGCAAATTTAGATTCAAGCATTATAATTTTGATGATAACAAATATTCCTATTTCTCTACTATTATTACTACTACACATCTATTTTAGCTTCCTTGCCTACTAACCTTTCAGGTCCATAAGATCAATTGCAATTTTAGCTAGCTCAAGATTGGGTAGATTAGGACTAAGTCAGTCTGTAATTTTAATTCCAATGGTTTTTTGTCTTTTCTAGAGTCAAATGTAATAAGGTGGATGTTGATGCTATGTAACCTAGCACACACTTACTCAGGGGGAGAAATATGGTAAGTCAAAGAGTTTTTAATTTTTTGATCATATCGTACAAGACGATAAAAAATCATCATGGATGGTCAATTAAAAATAGAAACCCTAATTAGGGCATCTAGGTCAAGTAAATCATAATGAGAAAATCATCTTAGACGATCCTCCTATCATCCTATACGATATGCTTAAATAAAAAATACTCAGTCGCCAAACTCATTTAGGCAAGATTTTATAACTCAATATTTGCACTAATCATACATGACAATCCTGATCATCCTGGATGATTCATTACAATCATACCTAAAATGATCCCTTGATTAGGAGATTAATTATGATTAAATTGATCAATCACATCATCTAGGATGATCTTCTTGATCATCACAGATGATCCTTTATATTTCATGGAACGATATCTAATCATCCAAGATGAAAATTATGATTTTCTTCTGATCGTCCAGGATATCATCCTGGACATCCTGAGATGTTTACAATATGATTTGTTGAACGCCACTAAATTTAAATTGATCATCCCGGATAATCGTGTAATCATCCTGGACGATATGTAGAAGTTACTTCTTCTAATCATCTAGAACAATGGCAATCATCTTATCTTAAAGGCTACTTTTGTACTAATCATATAGGACGATCGACAGATCGTACAAGATGATATTGTCAACAAGTTGAAATTAGGGTACTTTCTGAAGCCTCTTTATTTAAACTATCTAATTTTCTCTTCAGAAAATCTTTTGCTATTTTTTCTAATCCAAGAGTGCTTAGAGGAGAGGGAGGGTTTGGGGGAGAGAGAGAGTGGATATTGTGAGGGGGGGGGGGGGGGGGGGGTTGTGAGCGGATTCAAAAAGGTTGCTCCAAGTAAGGATTCGAACGTCTTTACCTTCTTCATCCTTTGTTCCTTGGTGGCTCAGAGGAGATGATCATCAGCATCAGATCTAGATCCTCTGCCTACTCCAAGAGGGAGTAAAAGGATTGTTGGGTTCTATGCCTACTCCAGAAGGGAGTAAGAGGATTCTGGGTTCTGTGCCTTCACCAGGAGGGTGAAAAAGGACTCAAGATTCTCTGCCTCATCAGGTCTGTGTAAAGATTTTGTAAGGGCTTCTCTGCCTTGCTGTGGGGGTAAAAGGAGAGACTCTAATTGATTAGTGCAATGTCTGGAACGGGAGGTTTTGGGGAGTGGATGTAGGTCAAATTTAACCGAGCCACTATAAATCTACTGTGTTCTTTCTTCTTATTTTTTTTCATTTATTTTTAATTATTTCTATGATCTCATTTGTGTTGAAATCTCTATTTTTGGTTATTTGCTTCTGCTTAAATTGTTTGTGTTGAAAATATTCAAAAAGATTTTAAAAAAATATTTTTATGCTTAAAGAATTTTTAAAAAAACCAATTCACCCCCCCTCTTGGTTAGCCTTGGGCTTGTTCTACAAGGTTTAGCCACCTTTATAAACTTTCAGTTTAGGGTCGCAAGCCTACACATATGAGGGGCAAACATTCAGTGGCTATATCATTTTGTGATCAACTGTTAGTACATACATGTAACACTAGTGTTTATGTTCAATGTTTGAATATAAATATGATATGTGTATATAGTTTATTTAGGATTATTGTGTTGTAGAAAATATGTGAAGAATGGATATTTTTTTATTTTTGGTACAGATTTCTGGTAAATTTTCATCAGAATATCCACAAAAAATGAAGATATGATGAAATGGTATTAGCGGATAAACCACAGAACATGTCCACCAGTTAGTTCACGATGAAACTTCTTGATGGTTTGTCCGCCAGTACATTTTTGTCAAAACTTCTGGTGGACAAACCACTAGGAAGGGCAATTCACAAATGACAAATTTGCCTGCACAATTCCATTGAAAGTTCGTTAGTAAATTCACTGGAAGTATCTCTGGTAGAAAACTTTTGCTGGAATAATGCTTTTTATGCTCGTTTTACTGCTGACCAAATTTCCATCGGCAATCCGCTAGAAATACAAAATTTTTGGCGTAATTCCTCATTTGTCAGTGGATTTCAGCCACTAAAATATGAGTTTTTCCTATAGTATTGGATATCTACTACTTATGATCGCCAAACTAGTCGTCAGGCTATGAATAACAATAGGGAGATTAAGTAAATCTTTTTAAAAAATGGTTAGTTTTAATAGGAAGGATTGAATGATTAAGTTAGATGATCAATTATGGGATTATAGAATTGCTTTTAAGACTCCTATTAAAATAACTTCCTATAAATTAATTTTTTGTAAAGCTTGTTAGCTTCATGTGAAACTAGAGCATAAAGCATTTTGGGAAATTAAAGAATTGAATTGTAATTTTGAAGTGATAAAAGAAAAAAGATTGATGCAGTTGAGTGAATTCAAAGAAATAAAAATGAAGCTTATGAAAATTTAGGATTTATAAGAATAAAGTTAAAAATGGCATGATTGTAAGCTTCTTAAGAAAGAATTCACTTTGAGATAAGATGTTTTACATTTTAATTCTAGACTTAGGCTATTCCTAGAAAATTAAAATCTTAATGGTTTGGACCTTTCATTAATAATAAGAACCTTTTCCTATGGAATTGTAAAAATTTAGGATAAGAAAAGCCTACATATTTTTAAAGTGACGGGCCATATATTGGAACCACATTTAGGTGGAGACCTTGATCGTTTACGAAGTATAACTAAATTGGTTCATCATGAAATAAAATAATTAGTATAGGTTGACTAAAGACTATAATCTTATTGCTTATGGGAGGCAATCCAATTGTGTCTTTAATAATCTTATTGGGATGGTTAGAATGGTGCTTTAAGCACTAGTTATCTTGTACCTTATATTGTAGTTAGTTATATATATCACATGTTTTGTAATTTTCTATCATTCATATACATATATATATATATATATATATATATATATATATATATATATATATATATATATATATATATATATATATATATATATATATATATATATATATATATATATATGGATGAAACCTACTGACGGGCCTATGTGATAATTTCAAAAAAGAAGTACAAGATCCTTAAAGGGATTTCCAGCTCGCTACTGCTCCGAAGAGGTACAAGAAAAGTAAAAAATGAACCTAAGAGCCGGATATCCCTACTAAGCATGATTACAAAGCAACCTAGTAACATTTTAAGAACAAGAAAGGAAAGGTATAAATTGAGAATAATCAGCACCGCCTTTCCAACCATAGTCGGACCCCTGCACAAAACGAGAATGAGTCTCCAAAAATTTGAAAAATAGGCCTATAAGGACACTAAATATAAGATTTAAGAGCAAGGAAAATTTAACAAAGAAAATAATAAAGCTAGGCCCATAGGTGAAAACCAGAGAGAAAAATAGTATTGCAAATTAGTATAATTAAAGGTGAAGAGGTTAACATCAAGCCAACCAAACCTGCAAGGCCAACCAAAGCAAAAGAGCAAGCTAAATCAAATTCTGACAAAGCCACAGCAGTCTAACCTAGAACCATTCATCAAAGAAATAGATGAGGAGCTTTACAAGTTTAAACTAGTAACATAATTAATATAATCATGGCTAAAAATCGGCCGAGCACCATAGAGAAAAAAATTTATAGGAGGAATAACACCAGAACTACCAATAACATAAAAAGGCAGAGGGAATAAGAGCTTGGCCGACCAAAGTTAACAAATCAACCAAGGGCACCAAGTCACAACACTGCAATCGAAAGGAGTGACATGAAACGAGTACGATAACAGAACAGCAGCCAGACTCCCAACTATAACAAGATGATGCCACCAACCAATAAATAGAAAATGCAAATTACAGAGAATGTCATAATAGGAGAACGGGCTATAGTAACTGCAAAAATTACCCTAATGCTTACCAATCCAAATCAAAAAAAACCCCCAGATGTATGCCCCAACTGAAACGGTCCTAACCCAGCTACCCCAACTGAAAAGCTGATCCAAATTCAAGAAATAAGGGAGACAAACACCTCCTAAAGTGCCCGCACAAATAAGGCACAAAAACACCTTGATAGAACGCCTTCTCATGAAGACAAAACCCAGAATCATCTTCCAAGAGAAGAGAAGAGAAGAGAACTCCAAACCACAATCAAAGAAAACAACAGCATGATATAACCGAGCAAAACAAACCAAGTAACATAGTAACAACCATCTCACCAACTAGTCAATGTACAAGTAATTGACACTAATTTGCAATCATACACAGCAAACAAATGCCACTCCAATCTACTCCCCAACCCACCCAGGCTCACACCGAACCTGCACAGGAGAAGCACACATGAATAGAAAGGAACACAGTTGGGTGTAGGTACAATCGGAAAAAAGCCCTAAACGTTCATCCCAATAGCCCAACAATTTCTCAAAAAATGATACAAAGACTTAATATCAATAAACTAGAACATATCCTGAATAATAATATAGCAAAAATTCCACAAAACGACCAGAGACAAACCACCCCAACAAATATTCCCGAATTGAGGATTGATAGAGATCCACTTCAAACAAAACTAGGGAGTAGATGAGCAATAGAAAATGTGTTGATTAGAAAAATGAATTATCCAATCATTGCACAAAATAGGCCAGTCCCACCAATTAGCATCAAAACTTAAATCCAGATTGCACATAAACTAATTGCTAAACCCAAGCTAGGAAGAAAACAGCCATCCACAAATCATGCAACCATTAATGGAATAGCAATTAAGCATTTGGCAACACCAAAAGATCACAATCTGGAAAACAGAACAAGTCCCACAAATAAATATAATCGCAAGCAAAAAAAGCCAACCCCAGCTTGAGAGAAATCAACCCAAATAATCAAAGCATTAAACATACCACTATGCCGAAAGAAGACCCAGCTAAATGAATAAATTTTTTTAACATAAGGAAAGCCCATTTTATCTAATCTAATGATACCTTTCATAAAAGGGGGGAACTGATTATATGAAAATTCAGTAAGGAAAGTAAGATTAGTACCATGATTTGCCAACCAGTCAGCCCAAGCATTACCTTCTCTATAGATATGAGTCAACTTGACATTAAAGAAAAACATAAGCTATTTAATTTCCCTAATAAGATAGAAAAATTCAGGACTAAAACTTTTCTCACCACTGCCTTTAAGGTAATAAAGCATGTGTAATGCATCAACTTTAATCCAAATATTAACAAAACTAAGGGAAAGACAACATTTCGGACCAAACAAGATAGCAGAAAGTTTAGAGTAAATAACTGAACAAGAGGGAAGAGGACTAGAAAAAGAAACAACAAAATTACCATTATAATCTCTAATGATACCACCACAACCACACTTCTCCCCCTTAACCGAACCATCACTATTTAACTTAACCATGTTGAAAGGAAGTTTCATCCAACAAATCAATTTATAGATCTCATTAATAGCCTTAACATTAAAAATAATACCAAACTCCTTAGCAACATAAGAATAACCTTTAAAATTCTTTGAGTTAAGAAGATTTACATTAAACAACCTCCAAACTTTATCTTTAACATTTCTAATAATAAGGTTAGGATTCATGGTGATATTGTTGAAAAGAGAGTTATTCCTACTAAGCCAGAGATACCAAAGAATCAGGGAAGGAATAAGGTTGGCAATATGACCACTCTCATTTACGAACCACAAATGGAGGATATCCTATATAGAAATGTCACCCTTAAAATAATTTAGTTTAAAAAGATCCTCAAAATAAATCCACACTTTAGTAGCTATGGTCCCGGAAATAAAAACGTGGTGCATATTCTCAACATGATCACAACATTGGCATTTCGATGCAAGAATGAAACCACACTTAGTTAAAATCTCATCCGTAAAGACAAAATTTTGTAAAACTCTCCAAATAAAAGTAGCAAAAGAAGAGGGAATGCTTCTGTGCCATAACATAGTAAAAACTTTTGAAGAAGCATATTTGGATCTAAAAGTATTCCAAGCCTTTTTAATAATAAAATTGCCACTTATAGCCATGTTGCTCAACATAAGATCCTCAACATCATTATTTAATAGAATTTGCAAAACCTGATTAACAATAGACATAGGAATCACTTGTAAAAGTTTTTGAATATCGCAGCAGTTATTGGTAATAAAAAAATTCACCTTGATAGCAGAGGTAGAAACAGAGTTAAGCATAGTATCAATAGAAAACTGGTTCACCCACCTGTCCTGCCATAAAAACAAATTAGCAGCACCAATGCCCCAAAATATATAAGGTTCCATATCCCATTTGATATTACAAAGTCTTTTCCAGACCCTAGAATTACCCATTTTATAAGTACAAGTAGTTGGATGATTACCAACATAATATTTATAATTCATAAATTTAGCCCAAAGACTAGAATTAGCATGAAAGTTATACCAAAGTTTATAAGAGAAAGCTTGAGCTAAATCAGCCATGTTCTTGCAACTGAGACCACCTTCCTCCAAAGTACCACAACACTTATTTCAAGTCGACCAAAGCATTTTAGAGTTACCACTCTTACCTCTCCAAAAAAAACTTATTAATTAATTTCTCTAATTATCACACACTACCAAAGTAGGCTAAATAGTTTAAAAAAAAATAAATAGGAGAAGAATAAAGAACACTTTTAATCAAGACCAATCTACCCCCAAAGCTAAGGAAATTAAATTCTCAAGAATTCAGTTTATTCTGCATCGCAGTAATCAAGTCATCAAAAAGGAAAGATCTTTTATGACCTTTAAAAAGAAACACACCAAGGTATTTTAAAGGTAAGAAACTTTGCACAAAACCAGTGGTATTTTTAATGGCAGTGGTGCGAATAGAAGACAAATTCTTAGGAGTAATAAGACAACATTTTTTTTATTAAGGCTTAAACCACTTAACATCTCAAAATTATTAAGGAAAGAGATAAGCATATTAACCATATTAATAGAACCATTGGAAAAAATAATAACATTGTCAGCAAAGCATAGATGAGAGATAGGGAAGCCCCCAGAAGTGCGAAAATACATATTCAGGTGAGCATCATAGAGATTGATAAGACCTCTAGACAGGTACTCAGCCGCACTAATGAAGACAGCAGGGGAAAGCAAATCACCTTGTCTGATGCCATGAGAAGAGTTAAAAAAACTATTACTTATACCATTAAAAATAATGGAAAAATGAGACCCCTCAATATTATTTTTGATTAACCTGATAAAATTAGAATTGAATCCAAAAAGCTGCAAAATGTGATATAGGAACTTCCAGTTAATAATATCATAAGCTTTAGCAATATCTAATTTAAAGACCATGTTGCCACCTCACACTTTAAGGTCCAGATCTTGAATAATCTCTTGAGCCAAAAGGATGTTATCAGTAATGGCTCTACCTTTCACAAACCCCATTTGGAAGGGAGAGATAATTTTAGTAAGCAAGGGGGATAAGCGATCTAAAAGAATCTTAGAGATCAAATTTCTAAAAAAAGAGAACAAACTAATAGGATGAAAATCATCCCACTTATTAGCAGCAACCTTTTTGGGAATAAGCACAAGAGAAGTACTAGTAAAAAACTTAGGAATCAAATTGCCATTAAAGAAATCCAAAATAGTAGCATATAAATCTTTACAAATAATATTCCAACAATTATGAAAGAATTTAGTATAAAATGAAAGTTCGATAGGGATGTTAAACCGAGATGAACTAGTCCTGAGGCTAACCAAGAGGGGGGGTGAATTGGTTATTTAAAAATTCGTGAGCAATAGGAAAAATCTTTTTGATAATTTGCAGTGGAAATAAGTAAACACAAAAATGAAAAGATCAACCACAGATTTCACCCAAGCAGATAATAATAGAAAAATAAAGTGCAGAAAATAATCAAAAAGAACACACCGGATTTTATAGTGGTTCGGTCAACTTGACCTACGTCCACTCCCCGAAGCCTCTCCTCTAGGTATTGCACTAACACAAAAGTGACTCTCCTTCTGCTCCCACAGCAAGGTGGAGAAGCCTGTATAAAACTCCTTTCCACCAACCCGGTGAGGTAGAGAACCTGAATCCCTTTCACTTCCTCCTGAAGCGGGCAGAGAACCCGGATCTTCTTGCGAACGATCCTCCCATAGAAAACACCGATAAGACGAGAGACGAAGAATGAAGAAGATGACTCTGATCCTTTCTTGGAGCAACCTTTGTGAATCCCTCACAAACTCCCCCTCATAAGATCCTCTCTCTCTCTTCCAACTCTCTCTCTCTAAAGGGTTTCTCAATAAAGGAAAATGGCAAAAGATTTTTCTTGTTAGGAGAAAAAGAACTTTTATAGGAGGGTTCAAAATTTTCCCTAAATCTCAACTAGTCGGCCAATATCATCCAGGATGATCGCTAGATCATCCTGTACGATTAGCTCAAAATCATCTATTTCAGCCTGGATGATCTGGCTCTTCTGGATGATTAGTAGAAAAAGTTGTTCAGATCACCCCGTACGATTCTACGATCGTCTGGGATGATTAGTATAAATTCAGGAATTTCGTCTAGAAGACTGCTCTAGTCGTCCAGAGAAACTTGTGCTGGATGACCTAAAAATGACTTGATCGTCCAGGATAATATTGATATTATCCTATACAATTAGTTCAAAAAGTGCCAAAATCATCCTGAGCACCGCTCTGAATGTACAGGTGAAACATGCTGGACTGTCAGGATTTTTAATACATCGTCCCGTACGATCCTGCGATCTTCCAGGATGATATGATCATATCAATCAGACCTTAATTACTTTCCTTAATCACTAGACTAATTTAGTTATGATTGTAATGGATAGTCAAGGATGATACACGTATCGTCCGGGATGATCACATAAAATCTCTAAAAATAAAACTTGCCTAACTTGATCTGGCAGCTGAAAATTTCTGATTTTAGCCTATCATCCTGTACGATATTAACATCGTACAAGATGATCAGCTTAATCAAGCCTACTTAACATGATCATCCTAATTAGGGTTTCTATTTGCACTGGATCGTCCAGGATGATGTAAATATCGTCTAGGACGATCTGAACAAAAATTGAACAGAAACTCTAATTCACTTAAGCTCTCCCCCTGAGTGTATGTGTGCAAGGTTACTTAGCTAGGGTATCAGTTACATAGCATTTGACTCAATAAAGATGAAAAAGTACATTGGACCTAGATTTTAAAATAGACTGACTCTAGCTTAGACGGCTTAAACTTGTAATTAAACCTACATACCTGAAAGATTAAATTCAAATATATATAAAAATATTTGCTATCATCAAAATCATAATCTTTAAAACCAGATTTGCCACAATCTCCCCCTTTTTGATGATGACAAACATTTGTTAAGTAGTTTCAAATCAAATAGACAAGAGTAACCAATGTATGTACGAAGACAAATATCATTTCAAAATTCACTAAATAGGAAATACAATAAGGAGAACAACTACAAAATAAGAGTAATACAAGAAACAACTAGAACAGTACACGAAACTACTAATCACTCAAAATACTAACTCTCCCTTTTGACATCACAAAAAGGAGGAGAAACAAACACAATAATACAAGCAGAAAACAACACAAAACACAAAGCTAAAAAGGAGGTGGATCCTAATCAGAAGGATGTGGAGGTGGTGGCTGAAAGTAACTATGAATAGTGGCAAAGTGTGCTCAAAACTAGGTAATGTCCTGGTCGTGCTGCTATTGCTGCTGAGCAACGTAGTCATTGAAGTGTTGCAGATCCTCAGTGTGCTGCTGCTCCTAGGCAGCAACATAAGAATTAAATCAGGCCTCCCACTAGTCAAACCGCTACAACATATGATCAAAAGGGGATGCAATTCGAAGGGGAGCAAGTGCATCAGGTACAACAGGAATAGGAACAGCTTCTTCCTCTTCCTCCTCAACATCCGGGGTGGGCTCCGGATGTAGTCGGGAACTGTGGAGTACATGGAAGAAATTATTTGTGAAGTAGGAAGGAGGGACATTGGCAGGGACTAGATAGTGCATATCATATTTGGTTTCTAGAGTATATGCAATGATGAGTCCTAGAGCTAAATTTGGGCATCGTCTATGGCCCGGATCCCTAATGGTAGTCAGATGCTCGATATAGCAAAAAAGGATATCGGTAGCATTGAATTCTCGGCGGGCCATGATGTAATAGGTTGTTAGAGAAAGTAAAGGGGTGATGTGAATGCGGTCCCCAGCCTTTGGGATGATGGAGGAATGAAGAACATGTTGAATGATACGGGCATCCTTAAGGAGGGAAGTGCAAGCGTTATCATGGTAGGGGGCGTTGGTATTTCTAAGGAAGCGATTGGCGACACTCCAATCATAATTAGGATTAAAAATAAGGGTGTGGAGTTTGTCGCCAGTGATGGAGAGTTGAAGGATATGGTGAAAATCCTGGGTGGTGAGTTCTACAGGCCGCTGATTAACAAAGGAGTGAAGGGTGGAGTAGTCAGCGACAATGCAAAGATTGGCGAAAAAGACTCAGAGAAGTTCAGTGCTAAATGGGAAGGCCAGGGTGAGGTTGAAGAAGAGGGAGGTATGCGCAAACAGATCTAGGACAGGGTAGGTAAGTGTGCGGGGGTTGACGATCTTGGATTGCGTTATCCCAACTTCAAGATATTGTTGGAAAGTAGCCTGATCGGCTGCATTTGGAAAGTGGGGATCGACATTTCCCCAGGAGGAGCTTGCACCTTGATGCCTAGATCTCTTTCCACCAGCCATTAGAATCACAAGAGAGGAGGTAAGGAAGGAGAGGTGTGAAGAAAACTGAAGAAAATGACTGTTTAAATAGAAATCGGTCGGATTGTCTTGTACGATCGTAGCATCATCCGGGACGATATGAGTAATTATGACGGCCAGGACGATTGGTCAAAAAGGTGGTCGAATCATCCAGGATGATCAGAGATCATCCAGGATGATTAGAGACAGATGATTTTCCTGAGGAGTCAAGTTGGACGACCATTGATGAAAAGTATCATCCAGGATGATGAGGTGGATCATCCGGGATGACATGCAATAAATGCATAGGACGGGCAAAATTTGAATCGTCCAACTGCTGACACGTGGATCTTCCGGGATAATGAGGTGGATCATCCAGGATAATGAACAACAATTGGTGCATTCTCAGTTGTTTGATAAGGATCAAAAAATATGGATCATATCATCCAGGATGATGTAAGGATTATCCAGGACGATCACCAATAATTGATGTAACTCAGCCATTTGATTAGAGTGGGGAGGATTTGAATGGATCGTCCAGTATGATGTATGGATCGTCCGGGACGAAGATGATTATCCAGGATGATGTTTGGATCATCCAGGACGATGTGAAGAAAAAGTGAAAAAGATGGAGGATGGAGATTAAAGATCAGGGATCCAAAAAATATATATAACAAAATAAAAATAAAAAATAGGGAAAATTAAACAAGAAACGATAAACACAAAAATATAAAACAACAAAGTTTTTTTTTGTGAATCGATCTGCTCTGGTGAATCAGAATTTTCCCTTGATTTTGAATCCAAAAATCAATAAGAAGACAATCGATAGTGCTGAAATTCAGAAAAAGGTTGGAAAATCGACTTTCGTAACTCCCACCTTGGACACCTTATAGATGCAAATTCCTTTCAAACAAAAATCTAATTCAGAAGAAAGAAATTAGATTCAAAAAGAGATCCTTTCAAGCCTCGTTCCAGAAAAATATCTGATATAATAGTATTACAAAGTAAAAAATTAGAAATCAAGATTTTTTGTCTTAAGCTTTTGAAAATATTAAGGGTGCATTGATTTTTCTAAGACATTTAATGAACTGAAAGGGAAGAAAGCCTATTTCTTTTTGGGCTAATTTTATGCCCCTTTTTCAATTTGTTTGGTGCTTTGCGCATCTTTTGATTTTTGATACACTTTGTGTATTCTTTCAATTTTTGACGACATTGCGCTTCTTTTTAGTTTGGGTTAATTTTATACCTCTTTTCATTTTGGCGCTCTTTATACATCTTTTGTAGGCTTTCTCCCTCTTAAAATCATTAAAGAATCTCAGCTGTAAAATTACCTTCCAGATATAAGAGACGACAAAGCTGACTCTCTATAATAAGGAAGAGTAATTTACAAAACAAAAGCCATACATCATATGATAAGTGCAATCACTTGGTTCAAAAAATCATAACAATGACTCAAAACTTTGAAAATACTATTCATATGAGGTAGATTACTGTAGGAAGATAAAATAGATCTCTATTTCAAAAACTAACTTTTTAATTTTAAAGAAGATTTTTATCCAAAAGAAACAATACACCATTAAAGGAGTTAGATGAAGAGAAACAATCATCAATATTTTTTCCCTTGAACTGATCCAGTGGAATCAATCACTGCTTACAAGCTTCCAAACCAAAAACCAAGGAAAAAATTTCAGTCACAAATCCAGTTTATCAGCAGTAGGGAACAGTGATCGGATTTTGAAAAGTATAAAATAGTTAGTAAAAACTAAGTAGGAAATTGCATCAAAGTAAATATTCGAATCAAACTACCAACAAGATTAAAATGAAAACCAGTAGAAAAACAAAAATCAATAGAAAATAGAGAATCAAATCAAACAACTGCCTAATAGAAATAGAATAAAAAACAAACAAATTAAAAATCAGTAGTCATTTGAATCAAGCATTTATATCAATCACACCTGATTTGGTCCTCAAAATGCTGAATGAGTCAAAGGCCAGTGGTTTAGTAAATATGTCAGCCAGTTGATTTTTAGTTGCTACATGATGTAGCTCAATGTCCTCTTTTGTAATATGGTCCCTAATGAAGTGATGCCTTATATCAATATGTTTGGTTCTAGAATGTTGGATAAGATTCTTAGAAATGCAGATGGCACTAGTATTATCACACAGAACAGAAATTGTGCCCACAGGTAATCCTAAATCCAAGACTTGTTGCTTCAACCAAAGAACTTGGGCCACACGACTTCCTAAGGCAATGTACTCAGCTTTAGTAGTGAAAAGTACAACTGAGTTCTATTTTCTAATAAATCAGGAGACTAAAGACTGTCCTATGAATTGACAAGTTCCAGAAGTGCTTTTTCTATCCACCCTACACCCTGTAAAGTTAGAATCAGAATATCCAATAATCTCAAAAGAGGTACCGTGCCTAGGGTACCAGATTCCTAGGTTTGGGGTCCCTAAAAGATATCTAAGAATTCTCTTCATAGTAATTAGGTGGGACTCTTTAGGATCAGCTTGAAACCTAGCACAAAGATAAACACTAAACATAATATCAGGTCGACTAGCCATCAGGTAAAGCAGTGACCCAATTATTCCTCTATACTTCTTCTGATCAATAGATTTTCCACTTGAATCCTTATCTAACTAAATAGAGGAGCTCATGGGAGTGTTGATTGGCTTGGCTTTGTCCATTTCATATTTCTTCAAAATATTCTTATTAGAAAGGTTCCATCATCCATTTGTCTTATGCTAAATCCTAAAAAGTTGGACAACTCTCCCATCATACTCATCTCAAACTCCTTACTTATTATTTTAGAAAACTCATCACATAAATATTTATCAAAAGATCCAAAAATTATATCATCAATATAGATCTAGGTAATGAGTAAATCATCCCCTACTCTCATTGGAAAAAGGGTGGTGTCTATGCTCCCCTTAACAAACTCTCTTTCTAACAGAAATGTGCTAAGCCTCTCATACCAAGCTCTGGGTGCCTGTTTCAATCCATATAGGGCCTTTTTTAATTTATAAATATGATTGGGATATTGGGAACTGTCAAAACTTAAGGGTTGTTCTACAAAAACATCTTTTTTTATTACCCTATTTAAAAATGCACTCTTGACATCCATTTGAAATAGCTTAAATCCCTTATAACAGGCAAAGGCTAGTAGCACCCTAATGGCTTCCAATTTAGCTACAGGGGCAAAGGTCTCCTCAAAATCAATTCCTTCAATTTGATTATACCCCTTAGCTACCAATCTTGCCTTATTCCTAACCACCACACCAGAATCATTCATCTTATTCTTAAAGACCCACTTGGTTCCCATTATACTTTGATTCCTAGGTCTTTCTACTAACTCTCAAACATCATTCCTTATAAATTGATTCAGTTCCTCTTACATAGCTAAGATCCAAAATTCATCAGAGAGGGCTTGATTGATGTTGGTGGGTTCAGTCATTCAGATAAAAGCAGAATGGTTTACTTCCTTCCTAAGTCCAAGCCTAGTTCTAACTCCTTCAGAAGGGTCTCCTAAGATCAGTTCTTTAGGATGACTCAAAGAATATCTCCAATCTCTAGGCAAAATGGTTTGAGGTTCTACCCTTTCCTCCATATTTGCATTTTCAACCCCTTGGGTAATCTCCCCTACCTCTACTTCTTCCTCACCTCTAGTCACCTTAGGATCAGATTCATCAAACACCACATAAGTTGTCTCTTCCACCACCGAAGTCCTCTTATTAAACACCCTAAAGGATTTCCCCATACTAGAATAGCCTAAGAATACTCCTTTATCAGATTTGGGGTCAAACTTTCCTAAGGATGATTTCCCATTATTCAAAATGAAAACCTTATAGCCAAAGACGTGAAGGTGGGACAGGTTTGGAGTTCTACCCTTAATGATCTCATAAGGTGTCTTGTTTAAATTGGATATAACATTCACCTTATTCAGCACATAACAAGCAGTGTTCACTACTTCAACCCAAAAGTATTTTGAAAGTGAATACTCAGCAAGCATGGCTCTAGCGGCTTTCACTAAGGTCCTGTTCTTCCTTTCAACTATCCCGTTCTGCTGAGGGGTCCTAGGAGCTAAAAGGTTGTGACTAATCCCTTGCTCCTCACAGAAAGTTCCAAACTTCACATTTTCAAACTCTCCACCATGATCACTATGAATAGTCAAGATCTCACAACCTAACTTCCTTTGAATCCAAGTGGAGAAGGATTTAAATTCATCAAATGACTCAGATTTATGTGTTAGAAATTTAATCCATGTGAACCTCGAGTAATCATCAACAATCACAAAACCATATACTTTCCCCCCTAAGCTGGTTATACTAATGGGTCCAAAGAGATCCATGTGAAGGACTTCTAAAGGTCTAGAGGTACTAATATCCTTAACAGAGTGAAAGGAGGACTAGACTTCCTTCCCTAATTGGCAGGCATCACACAGGTGGTCCTTAGTGAACTTAAGCTTGGGGACACCTCTAACTAAGTCCTTTTGGGTGATTCTCCTAAGGGTTTTCATACTGGCATGATATAATCTCCGGTGCCATAACCAAGACTCATCAGCAGAAGTTTTTTAGCAAATTGAAACATCAGCTTTAAAGCAACTTACATCCAGCATGTAGACATTATTGATCCTTTGTCCCTGTAAAATAATTTTATCATTTAAGCTTAAAATATAGCAAGTGGGCAGGAATTTGATGTTGTATCCTTTGTCACAGAGTTGATTGATGCTCAGCAGGTTATATTTTAGTCCATCTACAAGCAAAATATTGTCAATCATAAAATTCTTTGAATCACTAATTATATATTAACCTACCACCCTCCTGATGGTGTTGTCTCCGAGTTGCATCTACATTCATGTGTCTTGAACATCCTCTATCCAGGTACCACATGCTCTCACGAGGTCTTGTGTGAGAGCACACCTACAAAATTATCAAATGTTAGATTTAGGAACCCAAACAGGTTTGGGTTCCTTCTTATGAAAAGAAGAATACAATGCATGTGTGTTGTGCTGTGAAATAGGTAATTTGGGCCTCCACACCCAATGTGTACTACGGTGAACAGTATAGGTGTGGGAGATGTGTCCTAATATATCACAAAAAAACATCTAACACAAGGAAAATGGTTAACTAATCTATGTGGGTGATAGTGCCTCTTCCTAGGTTTTAATGAAACATGCTTTGATGATTTTGAAACAGATTCTTCAAAATGTGGAGGTGCATAAAACTGTGTAAAAGTAGTAGGTATTTCATTTTTTCTCAAAAGCACTAATTTTTACTCTTAAAAATTCATTCTCCTTGTTAAGACTTGTAATTTCAAAATTTAATGCTCCATTACTACTCTCCACTTCACATGTCATGTTGTCTGATTCTTTAAAAGATCTTTCTAAATCAACATGCGAGATTTTTAATGAATCATGCTCAGTAATAAGATCAGAATACTTTTTGTTCATCTCATCAAATTCATCAAGTAAAGACATGTGATTGCTGTCAAGAGTGGAATGATCTTTAACTACAGAATCATGCTCTTTTATAAATTCAAAAATTCTAGTTTTAGGCTAGCACGAGTTTTTTTAATCTTCCTATGTGATGTATGAATTCTTTTAGACACTTCAAATAATTGATCGTAAGTAAGCTCACATACCTATTCCTGGTCAGACTGACCAGGATGATCATCAGCCATCAGACACAAGTTGGTTTCCTCCTCTTCAGCTTCAGTCTCAGAGGAGTCGGACGCAGAATCTGCCCAGAAAGCCTTTTAAATCCTCTTCTTGTCCTTCCTAAATTTGGGTTTCTCCTCACCCTTTTCCTTGCTTGGGTGAGCTTTAAGTGTAGGACAATCAGCCTTAATGTGTCTAGGCTTCCTGCATTCAAAATAAATAGTATCATATGAGCCTTTAAAATTTTTACTGGACTTACCCTTGTTCCACTTCTGAAAGTTCTTTTATTTCTTTCTTAGAAAGCTTTTGAATTGCCTATTGATTAAGGCAACATCATCACTATCAGACCCGGAGGAATCAGTGTCAGTATCGTTGGCCTTCAGCGCCATAGTTTTCTCCTTCTTCTTCTCACCTGTATCAAGCTGTCTTTGGTTCACCTGTTGCTCGTAAGCAATGAGTGATCCAAGTAAGTTGTCAATAGAATAATTATTTAAATCTTTCAATTCAGTAATTGCAGTTATCTTAGCATCAAACAAAAAAGGAAAACATCTCAAAATCATGTTCACTTTTTCATAATTTGTAAGTTCTCTTCCTAAAGCATGCAAAGAAGTGACAATTTGAGTGAACCTCGTATACATTTCAGAAATAGACTCAGTAGGTTTCATGCAAAAAATTTTGTAGTCATGCAACCATATGTTTAACCTAGACTGTTTGACTTCAGTTGTACCTTCATAAGTGATGCGCAATCTATCCCAAATTTCTTTGTCAGTTGTATAAGTAGAAACACACATGTAATCCTCAGATTTTAAGGTACAGAAAAAAAGTTCAAATATTTGGCATTCAGTTGGGCTAAGTCACGATCATCAAAAGTCCAATTAGTGAAAGGCAATTCAATTTTAATATTGTTAATCATTCTAAAAGGTGGTTCATAGCCATCCTTAACAAGCATCCACATGCGATAATCAATTGATTGAAGAAAAGTGGACATATGAGTTTTCAAAAAATCAAAAGGTATGTTATCAAATAATGGCGATCGTGTAATTGAATAACCTTCAACAGTATTACGATTACCAAAGTTAGCCATGGATCAAATTCAAAAGTTTTTAAACTTAATTTTTGAATCCCACTCTGATACCACTTGAAAATTTGATAGGGATGTTAAGCCCAGATGAACTAGTCCCGAGGCTAACCAAGAGGGGGGGGGGGTGAATTGGTTATTTAAAAATTTGTGAGCAATATAAAAAATCTTTTCGATAATTTACAGCAGAAATAAGTAAACACAGAAACAAAAAGATCAACCACAGATTTCACCCAAGCAGATAGTAACAGAAAAATAAAGTGCAAAAAATAATCAAAAAGAACACACCAGATTTTATAGTGGTTCGGTCAACTTGACCTACGTCCACTCCCCGGAGCCTCTCCTCCGGGTATTGCATCAACACAAAAGTGACTCTCCTTTTGCTCCCATAGCAAGGCGGAGAAGCCTGTACAAGACTCCTTTCCACCAACTTGGTGAGGTAGAGAACCTGAACTCCTTTCACTTCCACCTGAAGCGGACAGAGAACCCGGATCCTCTTGTGAACGATCCTCCCACAGAAAACACCGACAAGATGAGAGACAATGAATGGAGAAGATGACTCTGATCCTTTCTTGGAGCAACCTTTGTGAATCCCTCATAAACTCCCCCTCACAAGATCCCCTCTCTCTCTCTCCCAAACTTTCTCTCTCTAGGGTTTCTCTGTAAAGGAAAGTGATAAAAGATTATTCTTGTTGGAAGAAAAAGACCTTTTATAGGAGGGCTCAAAATTTTCCCTAAATCTCAACTGGTCTGCCAATATCATCCAGGATGATCGCTAAATCATCCTGTATGATCAGTTCAAAATCATCTGTTTCATCCTGGATGATCTGGCTCTTCTAGACAATTAGTAGAAAAAGTTGTTCATATCGTCCCGTACGATTCTGCGATCGTTCGGGATGATTAGTGTAAATTCAGGAATTTCGTCCAAAAGACTGCTCTGGTCGTCCAGAAGAACTAGTGCTGGATGACCTAAAAATGACTTGATCATCCAGGAAGATATTGATATCATCCTGTACGATTAGTTCAAAAAGTACCAAAATCATCCTGAGCACCACTCTGGATGTACAGGTGAAACATGCTGGACGGTCAGGATTTTTAACACATCATCCCGTACGATCCTACGATCGTCTAGGATGATATGATCGAATCAATCAGACCTTAATTACTTTTCTTAATCACCAAACTAATTTAGGCATGATTGTAATGGATCATCCAGGATGATACACGTATCGTCCGGGATGATCAGATCAAATCTCTAAAAATAAAACTTGCCTAACTTGATCTGGCGGCTGAAAATTTCAGATTTTAGCCTATCGTCCTGTATAATATTAACATCATCCAGGACGATCAGCTTAATTAAGCCGACTTAACATGATCGTCCTAATTAGGGTTTCTATTTGCACTGGATCGTCCAGGATGGTGTAAATATCATGCAGGATGATCTGAATAAAATTGAACAGAAACTCTAATTCACTCAAGCTCTTCCCCTGAGTGTGTGTGTGTGCAAGGTTAGTTAGCTAGGGAATCAGTTACATAACATTTGACTCAATAAAGCTGAAAAAGTACATTGGACCTAGATTTTAAAATAGACTGACTCGAGCTTGGACTGGCTTGAACTTGTAATTAAACCTGCATACCTGAAAGATTAAACGCAACCAGATTCAGAAAAATTTGTTATCATCAAAATCATAATCTTTAAAACCAGATTTGTAACATAAAAATCATCAGGACTAGCCACAAAGTCGACCTTCATACCAAAAATAACTTTCTTAAGTTCTTCTATTAAGGGTAAATTGATAAGACTATTATTATCCTCCTCATTCATGATGCTAGGAATAAGCTCAGGTTGATCAATAGGAAGAGGGTCAAAGTTTTTATTAAATAAATATGAAAAATGATCAACAGCAGACTAAGCAATCTCATCTTCTTGCTCAAAAATATTCCCATGTTAAATCTCAATTTGATGAATAAAACTTTTGGCTCTATTCTTTTTAACTAATGAATGAAAATATTTGGTATTTTTATCCCTTTGAATAAGATGTTTAGAGGAAGATTTTTGTTTCCAATAAATTTCTTCTTGCTCTTGAAGTTTAAACAAAGAAATTTTAGCCTCTTTCAAATTAACAAGATTAGCATCCGAAGGATCATTCTAACAAATAAGCTCAAAATAAAAAAAACTTTTCTTTAGCAGAAATAATATTAGTAAATAGGTTTTTGAAAATAATTCTATTCCACCAACTAAGTTTAAACTTGAGCCTTCTAAGTTTCAACCACAGTCTAATCATCCCAACATAATCATTGTTAGGATGTAAAGGGGTTTCCCAATTGAAAGTTTGATAGGGATGTTAAGCCCTAAAGAACTAGTCCTGAGGCTAACCAAGAGAGGGAGTGAATTGGTTATTTAAAAAATTCATGAGCAACAGGAAAGATCTTTTTGATAATTTACAGTGAAAATAAGTAAACACATAAATGAAAAGATCAACCACAGATTTCACCCAAGCAGATAATAATAGAAAGATAAAGTACAGAAAATAATCAGAAAGAGTACACCAAATTTTATAGTGGTTCGGTCAACTTGACCTACGTCCACTCCCTGGAGCCTCCCCTCCAGGTATTGCACTAACACAAAAGTGACTCTCCTTCTGCTCTCACAACACGGCGGAGAAGCCTGTACAAAACTCCTTTCCACCAACCTGGTGAGGCAGAGAACCTGAACTCCTTTCACTTCCTCCTGAAGCAGGCGGAGAACCTGGACTCCTTTTGCTTCCTCTTAAAGTAGGTAGAGAACCTGAACTCCTTTCGCATCCTCCTGAAGTGGGCAGAGAACTTGGATCTTCTTGCAAACGATCCTCCCACAAAAAACACCGACAACACGAGAGATGATGAACGAAGAAGATGACTCTGATCCTTACTAAGAGAAATCTTTGTGAATCCCTCACAAACTCCCCCTCACAAGATCCTCTCTCTCTCCTAAGCTCTCTCTCTCTCTCAAGGTTTCTCTAGAAAGGAAAGTGGCAAAAGATTTTTCTGGTTGAAAGAGAAAGAGCTTAAATATGAGGGCTCAAAAATTGCCCTAAATCTCAACTGGTCAGCCAGGATCATCCAGGATGATCTGACTATCGTCCTATACGATCAGTTCAAAACACACAAAATAATCCTGAGCACCGCTCTGGACGTACAGGTTAAATATACTGGATGATCTCAAAATGCCTTGATCGTCCCGGACGATATCTCTATAGTCTAATACGATTAGTTCAAAACTGTACAAAATTATTCTGAGCACCTCTCTGGATGTACAGGTGAAACATGCATGACGATCTCAAAATGACCTGATCATCCGGGATGATATCTCTATCGTCCTGTACGATTAGTTCAAAAATAACCAAAATCATCCAGATCACCACTCTAGACGTATAGGTGAAATGCACTTGACGGTCATGATCATCCCGGACGATATTACCATCGTCCCGGATGATATGATCATATCAATTGAATATTAATTACTTTTCTTAATTACCAGACTAATTTAGGCATGATTGTGATGGATCATCCAGGATGCTACACGTATCGTCCAGGATGATCAGACCAAATCACCAAAAATAAAAACTTGCCTAACTTGATCTGGCGGCTGGGAATTTCTGATTTGAGCCTATCATCTAGTATGATCTATCGATCGTCCAGGACGATCGGCTTAATAAGACAAACTTAACTTGGTCGCCCTAATTAGGGTTTCTGTTTTCACTGGATCGTCCAAGATGATGTGAATATTATCCGGGATGATCAGAATAAAAATTGAATAAAAACTCTAATTCACTAAAACTCTCCCACTGAGTGTGTATGTGCAAGGTTACTTAGCTAGGGGATCAGTTACATAGCATTTGACTCAATAAAGATGAAAATAATACATTTGACCTAAATTTCAAAACAGACTGACTCAATCTTGGTCTGGCTTAAACTTACAATTGATCATGCATACCTGAAAGATTAAACATGCAACCAGAAATAGAAATATTTGTTATCATCAAAATCATAACCATTAAAACCAGATTCACAACGATCTCCCCCTTTTTGATGATGGCAAACATTGATGCAGTAGTTTCAAATAAAATATACAGGAGTACTCAATGCACACATGAAAGAAAAATATTATTTCAAATTTCACTAAACACAAATTACAATAAGGGAAACAACTACAAAACAAGAGCAATACAAGAAATAACTAGAACATTATAAGAAACTACTAGTCACTCAAAACACTAACTCCACCTTTTGACTTCAGAAAAAGGAGGAAGAACAGACAACACAATACGAACAGAAAAACATCACAATAATACAAAAAGCTAAAAAGGAGGCAGATCCTGATTAGAAGGAGGAGGAGGTGATGGCTAAAAGTAGCTGTGAACGGTGGCGAAATGGGATCCAAACCAGGCCATGTCCTTATCATGCTGCTGTTGCTGCTGAGCAGTATAGTCATTGAAGCGCTGTAGATCCGCAGTATGCTGTTGCTCCTAGGCAGCCGCATAAGAATCAAATCGGGCCTCCCACTGGTCGAATCGCTGCACCAGATGATCAAAGGGAGATGCAATACAAAGGGGAGCAGGGGCATCAGGTGCAGAAGGAACAGGAACATGTTCTTTTGCTTCCTCCTCAATATCTATTGTGGGCTCCGGATGAAGTCGGGTGCTATGGAGGACATGGAAGGAGTTATTTATGAAGAAGTAAGGAGGGACATCGGCAGGGACTGGATATTGCAGATTATATTTCATCTCAAGGGCATAGCCAATGAGGTGACCCAGGGTTAGATTTGGGCATCTCCTGTGGCCCGGATCCCTAATACTAGTAAGATGTTCGATGTATCGAAAGAGAAGATCAGTAGCATTGAAATTTTAGTGGGCCATGATATAGTAGGTGGTCATGGAAAGTAAAGGTGTGATGTGGATGCAGTCCCCAGCCTTGGGGATGATTGAGCATCGAAGGACATATTGAATAGTGCGGGCATCCTTAAGGAGGGAGGAACAGGCATTTTCGTGGTAGTTAACATTGGTGTTTCGAAGGAAATGATTGATGACACCCTAGTTGAAATCTGGATAAAAAATAAGGGCGTGGATCTTATCACCAGTGATGGAGAGTTGAAGGATATGATGAAAATCCTGGGCGGTGAGTTTTACAGGTCACTGATTAACGAAGGAGTAAAGGGCGGAGTAGTCAGCAGCGATGCGAAGATTTACGAAAAAGACCCTAAGGAGTTCAGAACTAAAAGGGAAGGCCAAGGTGAGAATGAAGGTTAGAGAGGTATGGGAAAATAGATCCAGGATTGGGTAGGTAAGAGTGCAGGGGTTGACAATCCTGGAGAGAGTGATTCCAACCTCACGGTAGCATTGGAAGGCAGCCTGATCGACTACGTTAGGGAAGCGGGGATGGATATTTCCCCAGGAGGAGCTTGCACCTTGATGCCTAGATCTCTTTCCACCAGTCGTAAGAATACCAAGAGAGCAAGGAGTGAATGAAGAAGTGTGAAGAAATTGGAAGAAAATTGTTATTTAAGTAGAAGTCAGCCTGATCGTCCTGTACGATTGCAAGATCATCCGGGATGATATGAGTAATAATGGCGGCCAGGATGATTGGTCAAAAAGGTGATTGTATCATCCAGGATGATCAGATATCATGCAGGATGATTAGGCACATGCAATCATCCCGAGGAGTCCAGGCGAACGACCATAAATGAAAAGTATCATCCAGGATGATGAGGTGGATCGTCCAGGATGATATGCAATAAATGCATAGGACGTGTTGAATTTGAATCATCCAACTACTGACACATGGAACATCCAGGCTGATGAGGTGTATCATCCAGGACAATGACTAATAATTAGAGCATTCTCAATTATTTGATCAGGATCAGGAAAAATGGATCATATCATCCAGGACAATTTATGGATTGTCCAGGATGATTTATGGATCGTCCAGGATAATCACCAATAATTGGTGCATCTCAGCTATGTGATTAGGATGGGAATGATTTAATGAATAGTCCAGTATGGTATATGGATCATCTAGGATGAAGGGAATCATCTGGGATGATATGGGGATCGTTCGGGATGATTTGGGGATCATCCAAGATGATGTGACAAAAAATGAAAAAGATGAAGGATGGAGAGGAAAGAGTAGAGATCCTAAAAACACACAAAATAAAAGAAAAGAAAAATAAAGTAACTAAAGTATAGTAAAAGAAAGCAAGGACTAAAAATAATGATTTAATTTTAATCAATCCACTCCAGTAAATTAGAATTTTTCCTTGATTTTGAATCTAAAAACCAATAAGAAGACGATCGACAGCACTGAAATCCAGAAAAGTTAGAAAATTGACTTTCATAACTCCCACCTCGGACACCTTATAGGTGCAAATTCCTTTCAAAACAAAAATCCAATTCAAAAGAAAAGAAATTAGATTCGAATAGAGATCCTTTCAAGCCGCATTCCAGAAAATATTTAATATAATAGTATTACAAAGTAAGAAATTAGAAATCATGATTTTTCATCTCAAGCTTTTGAAAATATTAAGGGTGCATGGATTTTTCTAAGGCATTTAAAGATCTGAAAGGGAAGAAAACCTATTTCTTTCTGGGCTCATTTTGTTCCTCTGTTTCAATTTATTTAGCGCTTTGCGCATCTTTTAATTTTTTTGATACACTTTGTGTATCCTTTCAATTTTTTGGTAACATTACACATCTTTTCAATTGGGCTAATTTTGTACCGCTTTTCATTATGGCGCTCTTTGCGTATCTTTTGTAAGCTTTCTTCCTTTCAAAATCGTTAAAGAATCTCAGCTGTGAAATTACCTTTCAGATATAAGAGACGACAAAACTCACTCTCTACAATAAGGAAGAGTAATTCACAAAAAAAAAACTATACATCATATGATAAGTGCAATCACTTGGTTCAGAAAATTATAATAATGACTCAAAACTTTGAAAACACTATTTATATGAGGTAGATTAATGTAGGAAGATAAAATAGATCTCTATTTCAAAAACCAACTTTTTAATTTTGAAGAAGATTTTTGTCCAAAAGAAACATAACACTATTAAAGGATTTAGAGGAAGAGAAACAATCATCAATGTTTCTTTCCTTTAACAGATCCAGTGGAATCAATCACTACTTACAAGCTTCTAAACCAAAAATAAGGCAAAACTTTCAGTCAGAAATTCAGTTTATCAGCAGTGGTGAGCAGTGATCTGATATTTTTTTTATTATTATTTTTATTTTAAAAGGAATAAAATAGTATATCAAAAACAAGTAGAAAATGTCATCAAAATAAATGCTCAAATCAGAAAAACATCAATCAATAAAAAGAAAATCATCAGTGAATAAACTTGAAATAGGAAACAGATAATTAAATCTAAAGACTAACATAAAAAAAATGAAAACAGAAAAACTCAGAAATCATTAGTCATCAGAATCATGCATTTATGTCAATCACACCCAATCTGGTCCTCAAATACTGAATGAGTCGAAGGCCAGTAGTTTAGTAAATATATCAGCCAGTTGATTTTCAGTTGCTACATGATGTAGCTCTAATTGACAGGCATCATATAGGTTGTCCTTAATGAACTTAAGCTTGGGGACACCTCTAACTAAGTCCTTTTGGGAGACTCTTCTAAGGGTTTTCATACTGGCATGACACAATCTCCTATGCCACAACTAAGACTCATTAGTAGTAGTTTTTAAGCAAATTGAATTATCAGCTTTAAAGCAACTTACATCCAGCATATAGATATTATTGATCCTTTGTCCCTATAAAATAATTTTTTTATTTAAGTTTAAAATGCAGCAAGTGGGCAGGAATTTGATATTGTATCCTTTGTCACAGAGTTTACTGATACTCAGCAGGTTGTGTTTTAATCCATCTATAAGAAAAACATTGTCAATCATGAAGTTCTTTGAATCACCAATTATTTCTGATCCTACCACCCTCCTGGTGGTGTTTTCTCCAAGTATAACCTTACCTCCAGCCCTGGCCTCCAGCAAAATGAACTGATTTGCATCTCCAGTCATGTGTCTTGAATATCTGCTGTCCATGTACCACATGCTCTCATGAGGTCTTATATGAGAACTCACCTACAAAACCATCAAATGTCAGATTTAGGAACCCAAATAGGTTTGGGTTCCTTCTTATGAAAAGAAGAATGCAATGCATGTGTGCTGTGCTGTGAAACAGGCAATTTGGGCCTCCACACATAATGTGTACTATGGTGAACAGTGCAGGTGTGGGAGATGTGTCCTAACATGCCATAAGAAAAACATCTAACACCAAGAAAAGGGTTAACTAATCTACGTGGGGTGATAGTGCCTTTTCTTAGGTTTGTATGAAATATGCTTTGATGATTTTGAAACAGATTCTTCAAAAGGTGGAGGTGCATAAAACTGTGCAAAAGTAGGAGGTATTTTATTTTTCTCGAAAGCACTAATTTTAACTTTTAGAAATTCATTCTCCTCCTTAAGACTTTCAATTTTAAAGTTTAATACTCCCTTACTACTCTCCACGTCACATGCCATATTGCTTAATTCTTTAAAAGCTCTTTCTAAATCAACATGTAAGGATTTTAATGAATCATGCTCAGTAATCAGATCAGAATGTTTTTTATTTAATTCACCAAATTCATCAAGTAAAGATATGTGATTGCTAACAAGTGTAGAATGATCTTTAACCATAACATCATGCTCTTTTTGCAAAGTTAGGAAATCCAATTTCACTTTAGCATGCAATTTTCTTAAGTTTCCTATATGATGCGTGAATTCTTTCAGACACTTCAAATAATTGATCGTAAAAAAGCTCACATACCTCTTCATAGTCAGACTGACCAGGATAATCGTCTGCCATCAAACATAAGTTAGTTTCCTCCTCTTCAGCTTCAGTCTTAGAAAAGTCGGATGCAGAATCTGCCCAGAATGCCTTTTGAATCCGCTTGTTGTCCTTCCTAAATTTGGGTTTCTCGTCACCCTTTTTCTTTCTTGGGTGAGCTTTAAGTGTAGGACAATCAGCCTTAATGTGTCCAAGCTTCCTGCATTCAAAACAAACAGTATCAGATGAACCTTTAAAATTTTTACTGGACTTACCCTTGTTCCACTTTTGAAAGTTCTTATGTTTCTTCCTTAGAAAGCTTTTGAATTGCCTAGTGATTATGGCAACATCATCGCTATCAAACCTGGAAGAATCAGTGTCAGTATCGTTGGCATTCAGCGCCATAGTTTTCTCCTTCTTCTCACCTGCATCAAGCTGTCTTTGGTTCACCCCTTGCTCCTGAGCAATGAGTGACCCAAGTAAGTTATCAATAGAATAATTATTCAAATCTTTCGATTCAGTAATTGTAGTTATCTTAGCATCAAACGAAGAAGGTAAACATTTCAAAATCTTATTCACTTTTTCATAGTTTGTAAGTTCTCTTCCTAAAGCATGCAAAGAAGTAACAATTTGAGTGAACCTCATATACATTTAAGAAATAAATTCAGTAGGTTTCATGCAAAAAAGTTTGTAGTCATGAAGCAATATATTTAACCTAGACTGTTTGACTTCAGTTGTACCTTCATAAGTGATGCACAATCTATCCCAAATTTCTTTACCAGTTGTACAAGTAGAAACACGCATGTAATCCTTAGATTTTAAGGCACAAAAAAAATAGTTTAAACATTTGGCATTTAGTTGGGCTCAGTCACGATCATCAAAAGTCCATTCATTGAAAGGCAGTTCAGTTTTAACATTATTAACCATTCTAAAAGGTGGTTCATAGCCATCCTTAAGAAGCATCCACATGCGATAATCTATAGATTGAAGAAAAGTGGACATGCAAGTTTTCCAAAAATCAAAAGGTATGTTATCAAATAATGGCGGTCATGTAATTGAATAACCTTCAACAGTATTGCAATTTCCAAAGTTAGTCATGGATCAAATTCAAAAGTTTTTAAACTTAATTTTTGAATCCCGCTATGATACCACTTGAAAGTTCGATAGGGATGTTAAGCCCTGATGAACTGGTCTCGAGGCTAACCAAGAGGGGGGGGGGTGAATTGGTTATTTAAAAAATTTGTGAGTAATTGGAAAGATCTTTTCGATAATTTGCAGTGAAAATAAGTAAACAAAGAAATGAAAAGATCAACCACAGATTTCACCCAAGCAGATAATAACAGAAAAATAAAGTGCAGAAAATAATCAGAAAGAGCACACCAAATTTTATAGTGGTTCGGTCAACTTGACCTACGTCCACTCCCCGGAGCCTCCCCTCTGAGTATTTCACTAACACAAAAGTGACTTTCTTTCTGCTCCCACGACAAGGCGAAGAAGCCTGTACAAAACTCCTTTCCACCAACCTAGTGTGGCAGAGAACCTGAACTCCTTTCGCTTCCTCCTAAAGCAGGCAGAGAACCTGGACTCTTTTTGCCTCTCTTGAAGCAGGTAGAGAACCTGAACTCCTTTCGTTTCCTCATGAAGCGGGCAGAGAACCCGGATCTTCTTGCGAACGATCCTCCTACAGAAAACACCGACAAGATGAGAGATGATGAATGAAGAAGATGACTCTGATCCTTGCTTGGAGCAACCTTTGTGAATCCCTCAGAAACTCCCCCTTACAAGATCCTCTCTCTCCCAAGCTCTCTCTCTCTCTCTCTCTCAAGGTTTCTCTAGAAAGGAAAGTGGCAAAAGATTTTTCTGGTTAAAAGAGAAAGAGCTTAAATATGAGGGCTCAAAATAGCCCTAAATCTCAACTGGTCGGCCAGGATCGTCCAGGATGATCTGGCGATCGTCCTGTATGATCAGTTCAAAATACACAAAATCATCCTGAGCATCACTCTAGACGTACATGTTAAACATGCTGGACGATCTTAAAATGACTTAATAGTCCCGGATGATATCTCTATCATCCATTATGATTAGTTCAAAACCACACAAAATTATTCTAAGCACAGCTCTAGACGTACAGGTGAAACATGTAGGATGATCTCAAAATGACCTGATTATTCGGGATGATATCTCTATCGTCCTGTATGATTAGTTCAAAAATAACCAAAATCATCCTGATCAATGCTCTGGATGTATAGGTGAAACACACTGGACGGTCATGATCATCTCGGATGATATTACGATCATCCCGGATGATATGATCGTATCAATTGAATATTAATGGCTTTCCTTAATCACCAGACTAATTTAGGCATGATTGTGATGGATCGTCCAGGATGATACACGTATCGTCCGAAATGATCAGATCAAATAACCAAAAATAAAAACTTGCCTAACTAGATCTGGCTGTTAGGATTTTTTTATTTGAGCCTATCGTCCAGTATGATCTATGGATCATCTAGGACGATCGGCTTAATTGTACAAACTTAACTTGGTCGCCCTAGTTAGGGTTTTTATTTTCACGGAATCGTCCAGGATGATGTGAATATCGTCTGGGATGATTAAAACAAAAATTGAATCGAAACTCTAATTCACTAAAACTCTCCTTTTGAGTGTGTGTTTATATGGTTACTTAGGTAGGGGATCAGTTACATAGCATTTGACTCAATAAAGATGAAAACAGTACATTGGACATAAATTTCAAAACAGACTAACTCGATCTTGGACTGGTTTAAACTTGCAATTGATCATGTGTACCTGAAATATTAAACAGGCAACCAGAAATAGAAATGTTTGCTATCATCAAAATTGTAACCCTTAAAACTAGATTCGCAACAACAATTCTCTTTGACCAACTCATTAAGAGAATCATCTAACAACCACATATTTTAAAATCTGAAAGCATGAGAAGAAATAACTATTCTATACTTGATACTAATCAGGAGAGGAGAATGGTTGAAAAAAGTTTTACTTAAATGCTCAACATAGGTGGTATTAGTAGAATTCTTCCATAAATTATTAAAAAGAACACGATTTAAACACTGCCACATATTACCATGATTCCAAGTAAAGGGATTACCAGTGAAACTAATGTTAATAAGATTACAATCGATCATCATTTTATTAAACTCTTTCATAGCATGATAAGCCGGGTTAGAGCCGCCAATCCTTTCAGAAGGGTTAGAGATAGTATTAAAGTCACCACCAACTAACCAAGGAGAATTAATAAGCTCACTAAAAGTAGTAAGTTGACTCCAAAGCTCTTTTCTGACAATACACGAAGAAGAAGCATAAATAAGTGAGGCATAAAAATTAAATAGCATGAACTCGATTTTGTAATGTAAAACTTGATTAACATCACCAATACCATCAATGCTAATAGGGTCTTTCCAAAAAATCCAAATTTTTTTAGAAACATTCGCTGCACTGTGATTAAAACCTAGAATTTGACAAGGAAATAAGAGGTTCTAATAAAACAAGGAAATGAATATTATGAATACGACATAAGTTACAAACTCTAATCCTAGTATTTGGGCAACCAATGCCCCTAACATTCCAAATAGTCGACTTAATCATTAGTATGCAATTTGTTTGTAGTTTGAGAACGAGTGCTTCTAGGAGATATCACTATTTGGTTTTGAACTTTTTATTTTTCTTATTTTTGACTAAAGTGAAATCATGCTTTTTATTACCAATACCTTTATTAGCACTATCATTAAAAAAATCATCATCATTAATAGAAGAAGAAATTTTACTTCTTATACCTTTTCCCTTTATGTGTAAATCCTTAAAATTCTCTGAAGTAGTAGTACCTTCATGCTTATCATTTTCATGATTCTAACACTCATCCTTGTTCCTCATGGCATTAGCAAACTCCTCCATTTCCTCCTGCACATACTCTTGTTCTTCCATATTATCATCGAAAGTATTATCCTGGACATTCACAAAAGTTTGAGAAGAACATAAATCAATAAAGTTGTCAATGTCCCCCCTAGAGTCCAAAATATTAATGTTAGTAGCACATGGTGGGGAAATAGTAGGAGAAATAGGGTTATGTTTTAAAGAAATAGCAACCATCTGCTCATCCATAAAATCTATATTTTCCAAACCCTTAGAGACAAGAATATGAGTTCCAAAAAGAATGTTAGGTGGCACACTAACATCCTCCTCAAAAGCAGGGATAAATTCCTCAACCTTATTATCATCATCAACCAAACCTTGCTCCAACTGACAAACAAGCTCATTGTTAACATTAACCATTTCCTCGACATTATTGGAAGCCATGTTCAATCCTACACTGGCAAAGGATTAGTATTCCCATGGGAAAGTTGTTCAACTAAACCATTATTTCCTTTAGATTCTTTAACAGTTTCCTTATGATTATGTAAATGGGGATGCAAAATAAAACATTCCAAATTGCTATGCCCATGCATTTTATAATGGTTACAGAAAATCAGTAGGTTTTTAAATTCCACTTTTTGTTGGTACCCAAAAATCTCTAAACCAATCCAGATTTCTCTAGCATGTTTCTTGGAGATATCTAATTCAACCAAAATGCGTGCCACAGAAGGGCGTGAAACAGTCACAGTAGCTTGATCGGTCTGCAAGGGGCACCCAAAAGTAGACCCTAAAGCAAATAATATATGATAATTAAAGAGGTGAAATCTCATATTAGAAAAGATATCTATACAGGTGCTATAAGTTTTTCCTTTCTAACATCAAAATCTATAGTCCACATTAGTAATCGCATTTGACAACCTTGGATATAGTACGTTCTCCTAGAAAAAATGTGACTGTAATCTAAATCTTTAGATAACTGAATAGCAATATGCCGTTGATCCAATAAGCCAACAGTGAAGGTTCCAAATAATTTCAGAGATAAAAAAAACTTTTGGATTAGATCCAAATTTCGCCTTTTCATCATAAACTTACAAACCAAAGTAAAAGCAAATGGGAGAGAAAGCTGGTTAACCACTTTATCATCAAACATCAAAGCAGGCAATCCCTTGAAAGAAGAATGAATTAAATCTAACTTCAAAGAAGAAGGCGAAGAGCTACCCGCTAGCACATCTTTAAAAGATCATGATTTACCATAAACATTCGAGGAAATGAAAGGGTTAGATGACAAAGGTGTCGTCATCTTTTGAACCCCCAGGAGAAAGATAAAAACACAAAACAAAGCCATGAAATCATAAAACAGGAAACAAACCAAGGTAATAGAATGAAGAAAAAACTAGGACATGATCCATGATTCAGCCGCTGGAAGCACCGAGAGAGGAAGCCCTAGAATCGCACGAGAATCACCAGAGCCAGAGAGCCGTTGTGATAATGTTTACTCTACAATCATTGAATTTTCTATCATTCATATGAATACGTGTGTTATTTATTAATGTTTATGTGTATTGCTATTTATATTTGATTAGATTCCCCTTATACTTAAATTTTTATATTGTCTTATATTAATATACATTGTGATTTTTTAATTAACCCTAATAAAAATGATAATTAAAAATTATATAAAATTAAGATAATAATAAAACCCTATATCATAGTGCAAATGAACACAACTTATATAATTCTTATATTAGAAAAACTAATAATTAACTAACTTAGATTATTTAAATTATTGACTTAACTTAAATTTATAAGTTATACTTTGACCTTTGAATTGTCGATTAATAAGTACTGTTTAAGAATATATAAGTAGATTAAAATTTAAAATCATAGTAGCTTGAATTTGGAATTAGCAATCTTATTAAATCCTTATATTAAACT
This sequence comes from Dendrobium chrysotoxum, assembly GCA_019925795.1. Taxonomy (NCBI): domain Eukaryota; kingdom Viridiplantae; phylum Streptophyta; class Magnoliopsida; order Asparagales; family Orchidaceae; genus Dendrobium; species Dendrobium chrysotoxum. Next base: position 17,721,372 of record CM034307.1, read on the forward strand.
CAATATTTTTAAGCAAAATTGATATTCAAAATTATTAAATATGTACTCCACCAAAATAAAATGGAGAAGAAAAGTGAAAAGTATTTTAAAAAGAAAAGAAAAGAAAAGATGAAAAAGAAAGTGAGTATAATCAAAACTTGGTATCAGATAAAAGCTTCAAGTTTAACTACAATCTTGTACTTAAATTCACAAAGGATAACATTGGAGGACTAATACAAATGTTGGTGAACTCATAAAATTTCAATTTTAATTACAAACACATATAATCTTTAAGCTTTATTATTCAATTCAAAATTTAAAAGATAATGATTATAACCATAAAATGTAAATATAAATTAAGTAATAATAAGGATAACTTGTTAGGATAATTATTAGTATTTTTTCAAACTATAATTATAACTTTATTCATTTTCACCACTTCTAGATTGTTATATATTATCTTATATGTAGTAATTTTAAACTATCAGTTTCTACTTGGATTATTTAGGTAATCAGCATTATAGATTTCTTTATTTACTTGGGGACAAGCAAGAGTTTAAGCTTGGGAGAATTTGATAAGTATAAATTATGTTCTATTTTATGTGTTTTATTTTTTATAAAAATGTAATTATTTTGTTATTTTTGTGTAGAAAAACTCAAAAATGGCAAAAATTCTAATGAGCCCATAGTGCCACGGCGTTCAACAAAATCATGCCACAACGCTTCCTTCAATGAGGAGCCCCAATTCTAATATTGTGCTACTAAGTTCTCTATTTATAAGCACTGTTGTGGTGACACAAACATCACCGTAGTATTTTCAGCATGGTGGTGTCAGAAAGTTAGGTTGGTAGTGCTGAATTCTCTATTGCAGCAATTTCAAAGAAGTTAAATAACATGAAATATAGAATAAGGATTTTTGGGTATGATAATGTCAATAGAGATCCTAGAGATTTAAGAGCCGCAGGGCCTCTCCTCCTTGTGCTGCAGCATTATCACTCAAATTTGAATTACTCCATCATGATAGAAATGGGAAGATATCATTAAAAATGTTATTATATAATTAGGAATCTAATCTCATAATTAATCTACTACGCTTCTAAAGATTGTTGATCAAATAGGGCATCATGCTCAATTGATTAATTATCAAAAATTGGAAGAATAATGTCATAATATTCAACTTAGAAGTGAAAAAGATTTGGGAGACCCTTACAAAGATAGAGATTTATCTTAGAAAAATGATGGTAAAGATGAACAAGTAGAAAATAAATCTTCAACTAAATAACCTGACCCTATAAAAGAACCAAAAAAATTAATTAGGAAGGATGTAGAGAGACCACCGCCACCTATTCCTTAGAGGTTAATCAAACAAAATCTTGACAAATAGTTCTCAATGCTCTTAGAAGCATTTAGAAAATTAATCATTATTATACCCTTCTCTGAAACTTTAGAACAGTTGCGCCCACTTATGTAAAATTTATGAATGATATTTTGAACAAGAAAAGAAAGCTAGAAAAATTTGAAACTGTAGCATTAATTGAATAGTGTAGTATTATAATTCAAAAGAAACTTATTAAAAAACTTCAAGATCCTAGGAGTTTTAGCATTCCTTTAACTATTAGTGACAAATTCTATGGATGAACTTTATATGATTTAGTTTCTAGTATCAACCTCATGCCACTTTCTATCTTTAAAAGATAAATTATAAGAGAGATTCAACCTACTTCTATTACTCTTCATTTTGCTGATAAATCTTTTACTTACCTAAGAGGGGTAATAGAAGATGTTTTGATTTAAGTTGATAAATTTATTTTCCCTATTGATTTTATTATTTTAGATATCGAAGAAGATAAAGAAATACCTTTTATTTTAGGAAGAACTTTCGTAGCTATGGGAAAGGACATGATAGATATACAAAAGGGTAAATTGACTATGAGGGTTTAAGCTTAGGTGGTTACAATTGATGTGCTTAAATCTATTAAATTCTCTCAAGAGAAGAATAAAGATTACTTTAGGGGGGATTTCAAAGATATCATAGTAGAGAGTCTAAAGGAAGAATTATTGGAAGATGAAGCAGATGAAAAAAATAAAGAGATGTTAGGAAAATCTATTGTAACAAATGAAGGGAATGAAAGTTTAATCAATGAAAATTTTGAAATATTAAAAACATCTTATCAGAAAACTTTAAAACCATCCATTGAAGAGGACTCTAAATTAGAGCTTAAGGCTTTACCTTGTCATCTCAAGTATGACTTTTTAGGTAATAACTCTACTCTTCAATTAATCAATTCAGTAAATTTAAAATCACATCAAGAAAGTAAATTAATTGTGGTTTTGAGTGATTTTAGAAGAGCTTTTGGGTGGACAATCGTTGACATTAAGGGGATTAGTCCGTCAATTTGCATGCATAGAATTTTAATGGAAGCCAATTTAATACCCAAAGCTAAGTCGCAAAGAAGACTTAACCCTTCATGAAAGATGTTGTTAAGAAAGAGATTCTTAAATGGCTTGATCTTGGGATAATTTATCCTATATTTGATAGTTCTTGGGTTAGCGCTATTTACTGTATTCCTAAAAAAGAAGGATTGACTATTGTAATAAATGAACATAATAAACTTATATGCACAAGAATTGTTACTGTTAGAGGATTTGCATAAATTATATGAATCTAAATAAAACTACTAGAAAAGACCATTTTCCCTTGCATTTTCTTGATGTGATGCTAGATAGGTTGGCAGGGAATCCATTGTATCAAATTCCTATTGCACTTGAATATCAGGATAAAACTACCTTCACAAGTCCTTATGGAACTTTTGCCTTTAGAAGAATGTATTTTGGTCTTTATAATGCTCATGCTACTTTTCAAAGACATATGATGTCAATCTTTTCAAACTTAATTGAGCGGGGTATTGAAATTTTTATGGATGACTTCTCTGTATTTGACAAAATATTTGATTCTTATCTTGAGAATTTAGCCTCTATTTTAAAAAGATATATAGAAGTAAATTTAGTATTAAATTAGGAGAAATGTTAATTCATGATAACTGAAGGCATTATTTTAGGGCATATGATTTCTAAGAAAGGATTGGAGGTAGACATTGCCAAAATTTAGATGATAGAAAATCTACCTTTTCCAATTCTATTAAAGGCATTAGGAGTTTCTTAGGTCATGAAAGATTATATTGGAGATTCATTAAGGACTTCTCTAAAATTTCTAAAGCATTATGTCAATTATGGGAGAAGGATATTCCCTTAATATTTAATTCTGCCTAACTTGAAGTATTTAATACTTTAAATAAACATTTGACTACTGCTCCAATAATTATTGTTCATGTTTGGTTTTTACTTTTTATAATTATGTGTGATGCCAACAAAATTTTTGTGGATGCGGTTCTTGGACAAAAGAGAGATAGAAATTCCATGTTATTTCTTATGCGAACAAAATTTTAAATTATGCACAATGTAATTATACAACTACTAAAAAAGAATTACTGGCCATTATTTTTACTTTTGATAAATTTAGATCATACTTGATTGGTACTAAAGTAATTATTTATACTAACCATTCTGGTATCAAATATCTTATAACAAAGAAAGATACTAAACATAGATTGGTTAGGTTGATTCTTTATTATAAGAACTTGATTTAGAAAATTTTGATAGAAAGGGTATTGAAAATCAAATTGTTGATCATCTTTATAGGCTTTCCACTAAAAGTAGGCATCAAATGAGGGTGAGATTAATTAATTTTTTTTTATGAATAATTATTTTCTCTTCATTTGAATAAATTAGGCTGACATTGTTAATTTTATTGTTAGAGGTATACTTCCTTATAATTTATCACCAATTCAAAAGAGGAAGTTTTTGCATGATACCATGTCTTATTTTTTGGGATGAACCTTATTTTTTTAAATCTTGCAATGATCAAATTATGAGAATATGTGTCCTCGAAGAAGAAATAGAACTAATCATTAGGGAGTGTTATGATTCTCATTATGGGGGACGTTCTAGAGGTTTTAGAACAACTTCTAAAATCCTTCAATCTAAAATTTTTTGGCCTACTCTATTTAATGATGTAAATGAATACATTAAGAATTATGATCAAAGTTAAAGAGTAGGAAATATTTAAAAAAGAAATGAAATACCTTTGAACTATATTATGGAAATAATAATATTTGATGTTTGGGGATTAGATCTTATGGTACCTTCTGTGCCATCCTATTAAAATAAATAAATTTTTATTGTTGTGGATTATGTTCCAAAGTGGACTAAAGGTACGGAAACCTTTGAAACTAATCCTAAATTTGTGATCAAGTTTTTAAAGAAAAAATATTTTCTCTAGATTTGAAATGCCAAGAGTTTTACTCAGTGATGGACGAAGTCATTTTCGTAATAAAAGAATATAAATAGATTTAAAGAAATATAGGATTTATCATTGCACTACAGGAAAAATTTGCATTACCGATGGACTTTCTGGCGGTATTATATTCGTTGATAGTAGTGGCAATATAACCGGTGGATATTTTACTGATCAATTACCGGTGGGTTATCCGATGGATTAATCGCTAGAACATTACTGATAGAAAACCTGCCGGCAGAGCCACCAATTTTTTTTAAATCCAATGATATATGCCATCAAAAAATGTGTTGGAAATTGTCTTGCAAAAAACCTGATGACATACTTAAACATGATGAAATTTTTTGATAGAAATGCCACCGAAGATTTCACCGACAAAAAAACTGCATTCAGTACCACCGAAATAGGCCCTATTTCTTATCCCAACACAGTTCAAAATTATCTTGCTATTCATTTCATTCTCGCTTCATTCTTGATCCTGTGAGTCACCTCCCGCCAAATGCTCCTCTGTTGCCTTCGTATACTACCTCTATTGCCATTATTCATGGCCTCGATCACCAAAATTGTAGTAAGTTTTTCTCTCATTAGCCCATATCATTTTGGTTTGTTCATACTTATTCTTGGTAGACATTTATAAGAGATTGCACCATGGTGTATGCATTTTATTAATGATATTCTTCTTGTTAGTAAGACTATAGAGGGAGTTTATGGTAAAATAGACGTGGATTCTATTAGTAGAATTCAAGTTAGATTATTAAAGTGGAGAATTGTATTAGGCTTATTGTGTGATAGAAAATTCCCCTCAAACTTAGGGGAAAATTTTATAATATGGTGGTGAGACCTGCAATGCTTTATGGTGTAAAACGTTGGTAATTAAATGAGAAGCATAACATTAAGTTAGGTGTTTGCAGAGATGAGAATGTTCATGAGTGGCTTTACTCTTAGAGATAAGATACGAAATGAGCATATACATGAAAAGGTTGGAGAAGATCCGATAGAAGATAAGATTTAGAGAGATAAGAGAGTTTCCTTAGAGGGTTTGGTCACATAAAATGGTAGCCTCCCGATGACCCAATTAGGAAAGTAGAGCTATTAGATTTGGTTTATGTTCAAAAGGTAGAGGTAGACCTAAGAAGACTTGCTAAGAAAATATTACAAATGACCTTTCTTTATTAGATTTAAATGAGAATTTAACTCTTAATAGAACACAATGGAGAAAAAGGACTCATGTAGCCAGCCCCACGTACTAGGATAAAGGAATTGATGTTGTTGTTAATTTGTTAACCTTCTAAATAGATTTAAATGAGAAATAATGCCATCTGATGTTGTTGAATTTAATCTATTTTTCTTCAATAGATGTTACTCTAATCTCTAATATCTTCTTACTATGTGCAGTTAAATTCTTCATATTATAAATATTTAAAATCAAAGGAGTTGAATGTATAACTGATTGGCACAATGATGAAAGACATTAGCAGATGAGTATATTAATGGGGTGAATTTTTTCATTCAGATAGCCTATAAACTGCCTAGCTTCATCTCAAATGGAAAGATTTGATGCTCATATTCTAAACATAAAAGTCAAGTGCACCTTACACTAAATGACATAATTGTTGATCTATATCGTAGAGGATTCATGCTAAAATATTGGTAGTAGACTTCTCATGTGGAATATGAGCCTCATTTCAATTCTCAATATGGCCCATTCATAAGTTCTAATGTAGTAGAGGAAAAAAATATCTAACCTCTTAAGGACTTAGTTTATGATACAACTGGGGCACAATTTTAATAATATATAAAGAGTCACCAAATAAGGAGGCACAAAAATTTTTATGATTTGTTGCATGCTGTCCAACAATTAATTTGGAAGAGGTACACCACTCACTTATAGTTATCTATTATAGTGAAGATGTTAAGCATCAAGATAGAATATAATATCTCACGTGGATGTTTTAATCAATTTATTTGCCTGCTTAAGGAAACCAACCTGGCAAACAACAAATTGATTTTCTTTTTAGAAGAGAAAGTGCGGAATTATAGAGTGAGAAAGTGCGGTATTCTAGAGTGAGAAAGTGCAGAATTTTCAAAAATTTTATCTTGGCGGGTTCTTCGCTCCAGCAAAATTTCTACGTATGGCGGCGGATAGCCGCCGGCCAATGTCATCGTTGACTGAGGACGATGGAGATATGGGTGGTTTCAATTTAAAGATTGATCGTTCTTCTTCGATCTTGATTCGTCAACTAGCTTCTGATCGTGGTCGCAGAGCCAAGGGAGAATTAGTTATTTCTGAAAAGGGGTTCGATTATATCCCTAAAAGTAACTATGTTGAAGGTAAAGGTAAGAATATCTTAGTTTCTGATGATTGTAAGACAACTGGAGGTTCGTTCAATGACTTTTCTCCTGTTGAACGAATTGATCAAGGGGCGTCATCTTCAGGTATGAAATTTTTTGTAAATAGTTTTGGCTATTCAAATGCAATCCCTACCCATGGCAGTAAGATAAATGCGAATGGCATAGATACGGTTTACGGAAGTATTGATACTCATAGTAAGATGACACCTCCTTCTGTCAAGAAATGTTCAAGTTTGAATGCTTCTGTTGTGAAGTCTGGCTTCGAGAATACTTTGCAGAGTAATCAGGTCCCTAGTTCTTTGATGGTATAGGAAGGGATTTCTTATTCCATGAAATTGCAAGAGAACAGCCAAACTGTTCGAGGAATTGCGGAAGTAGAGACAGCTAAGGTCAATTTTCAGAATGATATTCCTTGGATTAAGAAACCTAATATCAAGGTTGATTTTTGTCAAGATGAATCTTTTATTTCGGATGATGGAAAAGTTATTAAGCTTAATGAAGAGAATATCCAATCCAATTCTGAGAAGCTTAGGAATTCTGTGGTTGTTAAGGTCTTTGGTAGGAATATGCCTATAAGTCATATTGATGTAGAACTTAGGCGTCAATGGAATGCTATTGGTAAGTTTCATCTTACGTCTCTTGGACTAGGTTTGGTTTTGTGTTCTTTTGTTGAAACAGAAGCGGTGGAGAAGATTTTGGAGGGAGGACCTTGGTTTGTCCATCATCAAATAGTCAGATTAGATAGATGGTCTCCATTGTTCTCTTCTTCCTCTTTGAAGGGATTATCTTCTCCTATATGGATAAGATTGCCACATCTTCCCTTAATGTGTTGGGATGTGGATAATGTGGCTAGAATAGCTTCCATGGTCGGTTAACCATTGTGGATTGATGGGAATATGTTCAAATGGAGTAAAAGGGAATATGCGAGAGTGTGTGTTTGTATGGACCTTGATAAACAATTTCCTACTGGTGTTTGGGTGGAGGGATCTTTTGGTCGATTCTTCCAAAAGGTTGAATATGAAAAAGTTTCTACCTTTTGTTTTAAATGTGGTAAAGTTGGTCACGTGATGGAAGCATGTGGAGAGGGGAAGACTGGTTCAGTTGGGGCTTCTCAATTAAACTCTAATCTGGAAAAGAATGAGGAGAATTCTCAGTCAAAAAGCAAGGATGGTGATTCTCTTGGTCCTTGGATTTTGGTTAAGAATGTGAGAAGAAGGAAGGTTTTTCAAAAATTTGGAAATGTCCCTGTTAATAGGGGCAAGGCTGGCTATCCAACAGCTAATTTTGTCAAAAAATTTGTGAACTCTTCAATTCAGGCAGATGTCAATAAGGCTGGTGTTGAGGAAGCTATAAGGGTATGAAAATTATGGAGACGGCTGTTATTACTCAGTCTGCGGCTGGAAAAGATATGGTAAATGAGGAGGCTATTGTGCAGGAAATCCTTCAATCTTCCTCTCCTATAGAGTATTCTGTAGATGGAGGGAAGCTGAATACAGAAGATTGTGTAGTTATGGGTAAAGATAACAAATTCTCCTTGTTGAATGCTTGTCTAGAAGAGGTTGAAGGCGTTTCGGTGGTGATTTCCAAGGATGAGGAAATTACAGATGCTAAATAGATTTTGGGTGAGAATAATTCCTCTGGTTCTGTTTTGAAAGCTGGAAATGATTCAGTGAAGTCAAGAGTGAAGCTCCACAAAGAACTTAAATCATTGGGTAAGGATAACATCTTATCTCAGAAGAGGATTGAAGGGGAAAGTAGGATGAATAAGAACGGGAGGAATCCCATTTTTAATAATAAATGACGTCTATTGCATTTTGGAATTGTCGAGGGGCAAGGAAGGTAGAGGCCTCTCGCTATCTGAGGGAATTTGTGAAGGAGTATGATATTTTCTTAGTTGGGTTAGTTGAGACAAAGGTGTCTAATGTTGATCGGAAAGAGATTGACTTTCTGATAGGGAAAGACTGGGATTTCTTCAATGTCCCAGCTGAAGGTCTGTCTGGGGGGATTCTTATTCGTTGGAAACAAAGTTATGGAGATTTTTTGGTATGTCATGCTTCTCAACAAGTGGTAGTGGGGAAGTTCAAAGCCCAAAGCAGAGGGGAGTGGCTGATTGCTATAGTGTATGGGAGCAAAAATATTTGCAAAAGAAGATACTTGTGGGAGACTTTAGAGTCCTTTTCTAATACTCATCTTCCGTTTATTATGGGAGGTGATTTTAATTGTGTGCTTTCTCAAGAAGAAAAGAGAGGTGTGAAGAGGTTTGTTTTTTCCCAAGGACCTCAAGATATGAGATTGTTTATGAATAAATGTGATTTTTGTGACATAGGAATAATTGGGCCAAAATTCTCTTGGTGCAATAATAAGAAGGGAGGAGCTCGCATCTTGGAAAGATTGGATCGTTGTCTACTAAATTCGGAGGCTTTGTTGGCTATTCAACCTGTGGTAGTAAGGCATCTTGGGAGAATTGCATCAGATCATTGCCCAATTGTTCTTAAAGTTTTGCTTCGGGGTTTAAGAAGAATAAGTTGCAAAAATTCAAAGAGATCTGGGTTTCCTTTCTAGCCTCGGTTGCAATTGTAACTAGTTCTTGGTCAAAATCTGCTAGTGGAAATGACGCACAGGTGCTAAACTTGAAGTTCAAGAGGGTCTTAAAGGCTCTTTTCTTTTGGAGCAAAGCTAAGCATTCCAACCTTAACATCTTAAAGGAAAATCTGAAGAAAGAAATCCTTTTGTTGCAAGAAGAAGAAGCTAATCTAGGTGGATTATCAGATGACAAAATTTGTCTGCTAAAGTCAAAAGTAATGGAGTTAAACGCTACTTTGGGGAGGCTAAGTTCTTGGTGGAGACAAAGAGCTAAAGCTAGGTGGATGAAGGAAGGTGACTCAAATTCAAGATACTTTCATAATCTAGCAACTGCAAGAAGGAATGTCAACTTTATTCGGCAAATCAAAGATTCTGATGGTTCTCTAGTTGAAGAGCAAGGAAAAATTGAAGAACTAATGTTAGGTTATTTTAATGGCAAGTGGAGGCAATCTAAGTGTAAACTTTCTGGATGGCCGAAGTTCCAAGGAAGGCTCACTAATGAGGACCATAAAACTTTGTTGGCAGATTTCACTATGGAGGAGCTGGAATCAGTGGTTCGGCATTTGGAAGGAAACATTTCACCTAGTTTAGATGGAATCTCTTACACCTTTATTAAATTCTATTGGAATATCATCAAGAAGTAGGTCTGGAGGGCGGTTAGCCATTTTTTTGATACAGGAGTTATGTGTGATGAGTGGAAAGAAACATCAGTGGCTCTTATTCCAAAACTAAAAAATCCTATGGTTCCTTCTAACTATAGACCGATTAGTCTATGTAAGTCTATTTATAAGCTAGTGGCTAAAATGCTGTTAAATAGATTGGGAGGTTTCATTCCTAAATTGATTTCTGAAAACCAAGTTGCTTTTTTTAAGGGTCGATCTATGTCTGATAATATCTTGCTTACTCAAGAAATTATTAATAAGTTCAGATATTCAAAATCAAAGAAGGGATTAATGGCTATAAAGGTTGACATGGAGCAAGCCTATGACAGTATGGCATGGGAGACTTTGAAGCAAGTTCTTGAGCAGCTCAGGTTTCCTGGGAAGTTCTCTAGATACTTATTGCAATGTGTGAGGGATACTAAACATTCCATTTTAATTAATGGTGCTAATACCAGTTGGACTCATGCTACCTGTGGTTTTAGGAAAGGGTGTCCGTTATCTCCCTTTTTGTTCATCTTGTGTTCGCAATTATTAATATAAGCTTTTAATCAAAAGGGTAAAAGAATTGGAATAAAACTTTCTTCTTCAGCTGAAAGGGTCTCTCATTTACAGTATGCAGACGATGTTATCATCTTTTCTGAGGCTAACAAAGGATGTGCTAAGAAAATCATGAAGATCTTGAAAGACTACAGTAGGTGGACGGGGCAGAAGGTAAATGCAAGGAAATCTTCTTTACTCCTAGGGAAATTGGTGGGAAGGACAAAAGTTAAATCTTTGTCTAGATTGTTGGGATTTAAAGTTGTCAAGGAGATAGATTATTTAGGAGTGAAGATGTCTTTGAGAAGGATGTTGGTTGCTGATTTTCAGAGCTTGATCGAAAAGCACATGATAAGCTGAGCAATTGGGGTAATAGGCCTCTTTCATTATCTGGGAAGCTTCTTCTATTGAAATCTTCTCTGTTAACTCTCCCCAATTTTCTTTCTACCCATACCATGGTTCCTTTAGGAGTGTTAAGGGAGCTAGATAGGTTGAGTAGAGATTTTCTTTGGAATAAGAAAGATAATTCCAGAGGACTGCATTATGTAAGTTGGTATAAAATGTGCAAGAAAAAACGATTTGGAGGACAAGGAATTGTTTCAGCTGTGGAAAATAGTGGGCTTTGGAGGGCAAAATTCGCTTGGAGTTTTATATATAACCCTTCTTCTTTGCTCAACAGAATTCTTATATCTAAATATGGAAGCGATTTCTGGAATTGTGAAGGAAGTAGAACGAAATCAGTCACTTGGAAGGTTATAAACCATGGAGAAAATTTCTTAAAAGTTTTTTTAAGATGGCGTATTTCAGATGGCAAGTGTATCAATACACTCAAGGATATCTGGAATCTAGATAAAAGCATAGAACAGTGGCCTACTTTTGGGGCGGATTTGAATGAAGAGCAAAGAGGTTTAGATTTTTTTATTCTAGATGGTAGCTGGAATATCAGGAACATGCAGCAAGTCTTCGGGAAAGATCTGGTGGATCTAATTAAGAATGTGCAGATCCATACTAATCAACTATGTGATGAAAGAGAATTGTTATTTAAGTTCACTGGAAGGTCATTGGCTTCTTTGCTTTCAGATTATAGTTACAGATTTGAGGAGGAAGACAAAAACTGGAAGTGGCTGAGGAAGTTGAAATTGCGGCCTAGAGTAGAGTTGTTTTGGTGGAGACTGGATCAAAATTCTATTCCAACTAATGAGTTCCTTATGTATAGAAGACTAATCAACCTTAATGGGTGTCCACGGGGATGTGAAGAAGTCGAAAATGCAGGTCATATTGCTGTCCATTGTAGGTATCTTCATAAGGCAATTCCAAAGCTGAACGAATGGGGTTTCTATATGCTGGTTTTTACTGATCTGGAAAGTTGTTATAAAGAATTAGCTTATTGGTCTAAATCCAATCCGTTCAAAGGTAATTTATATTGTTCCATGGTGTTCATGATTTGGAAAAGTAGAAACAAGCTCATTCATGATGGCATAGAGGAAGGAATGAATGTTCTAGCAGCCAATGCAGTCAGTCTTGCTTCATCTTCCTTTCCGCTCGATCTGCTATCGGTCAACTGGGATTCTAACCAGCTTAGGCTGTTTTCTCAAACTTGGACTCCCCCTCCAACCGGTTGGATCAAGCTAAATGTAGATGCTTCTCTTCAAAAGTCTTATAAAGCTGGAGTAGGTGGTGTGGTGAGGGATTGTAGAGGTAGATTTTTATTTGCATTTTGGTTCAAATGGTTGCATTGGGATTGTTCTGTTTTGGAGATAGAAGCTATCAAAGCTTTAAGGAAGATTGTTCAAGATTGGATGTATGAAGCAGAGGGGATCATCATTGAAGGGGACAACTACAATGTAATGAAGATTGTACAAAAGGTGCTGAAGCAAGAAGATGGTTCGGTGCAAGGTTTGAGACAAGAGGAATTTTCATCATTTGATTATTCAATTTGTGAATAGGGATTGTAATAAGTTAGCCGATTGTTGTGCTAACATAGCTTCTTCTATGAGTTTTATTTGGGATAGTTTAGTTGGAAATAACGTTCCTCCTTCTTTTCTTAAGGTGTTGAAGGAGGAATGTGATAGCTGTATCTTCTCTTAGTTGTTTTAATAAAATTGCTTCAAGCATTTTCTCAAAAAAAAAAAAAAACCTGGCAAAAAACATAATTCCTACATATTTATATTAAACTAAGAAGTTGGTTTCCAAACATGGTTAGATATATATAAATATAGATTATTGTGTCAATGGATATATGATATACTATAAAGATAATTTATTAGAGATTTTATATTGTTATTACAATGTACCAAGATTTAAACCAAAGTTTGGGACAAAAAAAGAAACTGAAAGATGTACTAGTCAGTAGGATGTTTTACTTATCCATAATTTCTAGACTATAATGGTTATATACATCTATGAGATCTGTTGTATATATGAAATAGCATAATGAACACATCTTGCAAGAAGGTTTTTATTACACATCCATCAGAAATAGAGGCCTAAAAACATTTTGATTATACACATCCTATCTTCACTACTAAATTAAGAAATATAAGATTAGGTTTATGTATAGATGGTTTTACTCTATTTACTTAGTTTGCTTCACCTTACTCATGCTAGCCCGTGATACTCACCCCTTACAATCTTCATCCAGAGTTATATATGACTACACCTTACATATTTCTGGCACTGATCATTCCAGGGCCATATAATCCAAAAGAAAAGGTTGATGTATTCTTATAACCTTTAATCGATAATTTAAATTTATTATGGGAAGAAGGAGTAAGTACATATGATATCTCCACCAAATAAAACTTCATAATGAGGGAAATATTACTTTGGACAATTGGTGACTTTCCTACGTATGATATGCTTTTAGGTTTGAACACTTTTGGCAAGTTAGCTTATCCATATTGTATGAAATTTACAAAGTCATTCACTTTAAAGCATGGAGGAACAAAAATATGGTTCGACCGTCACCACATGTAACCTATAGGTCATCCTTTCAGGCAAAATAAGGACGCCTTTACTAAAAATAAAATGGTAATATCACAGTCTCCTCTTAGATTAACTAGTGAGAAAATATTTGAAAGAGTAAGGTTCATAACCATGATAGTTGATTCTCCAACAATAGCTAATTACAAATTTTTAGGGTATGGTGTCAACCACAATTGGACCAAAAAAATTATTTTTTGGTCCTTGCCATATTGGAGAACAAACTTGATCAGACATCACATAGATGTGATGCATATAGAAAAAAATATTTTTGATAATATATTCAATACAGTCATGAACATCAAAGATAAATCCATAGATAAAAATTAGAGGAGAAAAATTTTAGAATTGAAGGATGGTGAAAATGTAAAACTTCTCCAACTAAATTTTCCATTCACCTTAACTTTAGAGCAGAGACGAGTAGTTTCTGAATGGGTGTAGACTCTATGGGTACCTTATGGAAATTCTTCCAATCTTAGTAGATGTGTTGACATGAGATTTGAGAGATTGTTTGGATTGAAAAGTTATGACTGTCATATCTTCATGCAATGCCTACTACCAACTGCCTTTAATTTTTTGCCAGATATAATTTTAAAGCTCTTGATTGAGCTAAGTATCTTCTTTAAGGATTTATGTTTCTCAAAACTTAATGTAGAGCACTTGATTCATATGGAGCAACATAATTTTTTTTATTCTGTGTAAACTTGAGAAGATATTTCCTCCAATATTTTTTGGCTCTATCGAGCATCTATCCATGCATTTACCATATGAGACTATAGTTGGTGGACGTGTTTAATATTGGTGGATGTATCCTTTTAAGATGTATTTAAATAAAATTAAGAAGACTGTTAAGAATTAGGCTCATCTTGAAGGCTTAATTTGTAAAGCGTATCTAATGTATGAAATAACGTAGTTTATTCATATTAATCTGATATAATGTCACAATAAAGTAGGAGTATTGCACCTCAAAATCTGGGTCATGCTTGTTTTTATAAATCCTTAAATATATCTATATTTAAGAGAATAGGTGATCTCACAGGTGCTAGCACCGTGTGCTATTTGACTGATAAGGAGATGAGAGCTACTACGTTGCATGCCGTGCTTAACTATGATGAAGTTGTGTCATAACTCAAGTAAGTATGAGTTAGCTTGTTCATACATTTGTTACTCATAAATCATAACTATTTAAAATTTGAAGGAGTTTCATTAATGGTTTGATTACATCAATATCAGTAGAAGCCCAAAAGATAATGGAAATAGAATTTCCAAATTAGTTTGAAAATATGATATATATTTTGATTATTCATTTTTACTAATTTTTCTTAATTGGTTAACACAGTAGTCAATATACATGTTACTAATATACCAATAGTTGATCAAACAATTAGGTCAACACTCAATATAGTGATTTATAATATCAAGGACTACCACATCTAGCTTGGGTAAAATATTGGCCAATTTTTTTTATTAATGGCTATAAATTCCAAACCATATCACTATATAAAGGTTGGAAGATAGATAATTCTAGTGTTTGTGTAAGAGGAAACACCCATATAAGTGACGATTTTGAGTATTATGAGGTATTACAAGAAGTATTATTAGAATATTCAGGTGATGAGAATAATGTGTATCTTTTTAATTATGACTAGTTTAATTCAGTACAGGATAGAGGTACAAGAGTACAACCACTTTATGGTATAATAAAAATAAAGTAGGGTAGGAGATATGCAAGTTTGACCCATTTATCATTGCTAGCCAGGCAAGCCAAGTCTATTTTGCTAACTATCTAGGTATATTATGAGGCAAAATGGATTGGCTCATTGTTATTAAGACTAAACATAGGGGAATCATTGAGAAAACCATATCAACACCACTAGCATATCAAGAAGAGCTTATATCAAACTTAAAAGATCTTGCTAATAATATAGATGATCAAATTGTAACTAATAAGAGTGAGTTATAATTATAGAAAGTAGATTTAAACATACAGAAAACTCATGAGGAATATGATAGTAGTGAAGATGTGTCATCATATAGAAGTGAATCAATAAATAATTAGTAAACAAAAAGTCAATATATTTATTAATTTTTCACAATCAATTATGAATTAATAATTTATATTAACTATATGATTTATATTTAATAGCTTAATAATAGTTACAACATTTATTTTTATTATTGCTCTGCTTTATTTTAACAGCATAGCAGTACTTTTAATTTGCATTAAATATTTTTATAATTTATGTTGTTAATATTTTTAATACTTTTTACAGATGGCTTCTAGTGCTCACCCTCATTGGGATTGATCAAGAACATTTTTGGTAGGTGTAGTAAGAAGGTGACTGAGGGGACCTCTTCTTATCAGCTTTCCACTCAGAGTTAGTCTAGCCTGCCTTTACCTATGCCTCCAGCTAGTAGTCCATAGTTTTACTCACATAATCCCTACTTTCCTTCACTAGACTCTATGTATAGTACTCCCTTCTACCCTTACTACCCCAACCTTCTCGTGGAGGCACTCCTACTTATCCATATCCACCATATGTCCTGCCATTCTATCCACTACCACCCCCTCAGCACTATGCAGGTGGACCTTTCACCCAGTTACAATAGAGTAGATGTTAGAGGGGCGCATAATGATTGCACTTAAGGGTGACACGTATATACTTACTATATTCTTAACATGCTACTAATCTTTAATAAAAGTTTTTTCACCTAACATATTTTATGTATGTTTCATCCATCGAAGTAGCTGAAACATAATATACGGGAAATCATACGGAGCAGGTATGATGCTCCTTATATATCTTAGAAGAAAATCCCAAAAGAATTACACAACATATGGTTCAGGGAGTTCAAGATTGGTTATTATAAAAAAAATGTCTTATATTATATTTTTTCTAATTACGCTAATAAAAATATTCTATAGTATATGTTTTTGTATATAGAAAGATTTTTATTGGTTGCCCGAGCACAATGATAATATTAGAAAGAATTTTGAGAAGCTTGGTTGACTTGTACGCAAAACATGTTTTATAGATATAGGAAGTAAGGTGAGAAACCCCTCTAGATTGGTGAGAGTGTATGGGCCAAGCTGACCAATGCTTTGGGTAGCCCAGATTATACCAGGAGGAGAGACCTGAATAGACATAATCAAGCTTCTGATGTTGGGGGCATGGGTTGTTTCCTCCATATTAGGGGATCAATTCCACATATTGAGCACATGTAATGTTTGGTAAGTAATTTGATAGGCTTTAAATAATTTACTTAGTTATGAATATTAATATAAGTGATTTACATATATTATTATTAGGTTGAGAGTCGATAGCTATTGAGTTACATAGTCATACACACAGGTGGTAGGAGGATGAATAATGGGTTGATGAGCAAGCAAGAAAATCTTACATGAGTGTATAATTTTAATATTTTAAGTTTCATATGTGAATAGATTAATCTTATGTTAACTTTTGTAGGAAGAGTATATACTACTTTTGAGAGTTCGAAAGGGATGTTAAGCCCTAGTGAACTAGTCCCGAGGCTAACCAAGAGGGGGGGTGAATTGGATATTTAAAACAAAACAAAAATCTTTTTATAATTTGCAGCGGAAATGAATTAAAACAACAATAAAAAGATCAATCACAGATTTCACCCAAGCACATAATCGCAATAAAATAAAGTGCAGAAAATAATAAGAAAGAACACACCAGATTTATAGTGGTTCGGTCCAACCTGACCTACGTCCACTCCTCGGAGGCACCCTCCAAGTATTGCACTATACCACAAGTGTCTCTCCTTTAGCCCCCACAGCTAGGCGGAGAAGCCCTTACAAAATCGCTTCCACCTTCCCCGGTGCGGCGGAGTAGCCGGGTCCTTCGACACCAAAGAGCACTTCTTCTTCCCAAAACTTCCTTCGAGACGAGCCTTGAATCCGACGGTACTTAGGTGCAAGCCTGCCGGAGCAACCGTGTGAACCCCCTCACACTCCCTCGAGAAACCCCCTTCCCAGGCTCTTCTCCCTCTCAAACTCCACCCTTTCCTCTCTCCCTTTCAAGCTCTCTCTTTAAGTTTTCTCCAAAAGAACGAAGCCTCAATGGCTGCCAAAGACACATATCAAGTGCCTTAAGAAAGCTTAAATAAAGAGCTCCAAAAACCCTTCCAAATTAGTTCTGGCGGCAAAGATCGTCCAGGACGATCGCCGGATCGTCCAGGACGATGTGCTCCAAAAGACGGCTTCAGAAAACCCTAAAAACTCAATTCTGTCGCCAAAGATCGTCCAGGACGATCGCAGGATCGTCCAGGACGATGTGCTCCAAAAGGTGGCTTCAGAAAACCCTAAAAACTCAATTCTGCCGCCCGAAATCGTCCAGGACGATCGCAGGATCGTCCAGGACGATGTGCAGAATTTGACCTGATAGTCCCGTACGATCCTGGGATAGTCCAGGACGATCAGAACAAATTTTGCACAAATCGTCCAGTACGATATATAGATCGTGGACGATTAGTTCAATGAACAGATCGTCCTGGACGATCCGAAATCGTCCAGTACGATTTGTTCAAAAGTTGAACTTCTGGTTTTGACAGGATCTCACTCCCCCTAAGTATGTGTACACATGGTCATAAATAAGCATATACTATTACAGGACTTGACTCAAGGAATCAAAAAGTACATTAATGAGAAATACAATAAAGCCTTTTCTACTCATTCTTGAGTCTTGAATCTTTCTTGTATTGATGCATGCTGTTCCTGAAATGTTAGTGCACACACAAATAAATATACATTCCAAATATTAGAAGATGTGAGCCATAATGTTTGTTATCATCAAAACAAGAACTCTTGAGCCCGAGTCGTAACAATCTCCCCCTTTTTGATGATGGCAAACATTACTGGTTGAATTTACAAAAAGATATTTTCTCCTAATCTCCCCCTCACTAAGAAAAAGTCTTTTAAAAATAGGGAGGAATACTTTCTTCTTCTTCTTTTTTTTTTTATTTTTTTATTTTTGAAATAACTACAACAACAATATGATGTAAAACAAACAACATAAAAACAAATATCACAAATACGTAAAAAACATCACAAATACAACAGTATGTTCTCCCCCTTTGACATTATCAAAAAGAGGAGGAGCAAAAATTTGGAAAGTCACCTCTTGAGGTTCTCCAAAAACTTAGTAAGACATGAATTGATCTCTTTGAACCCAGAAAGGTTAGAGAATCAGAAAATGTAAATCGAAACTCAGGTTTTAAAAAGGCGAAAAAACTTTTTAAGCCAATATCTAAATCAAGGAACAAATTAGATAAGGAAATAAAACTTCTTCAAAACTCCTTTCATAAAATACATCTAATAGAAGATTAATGCAAAGTAATGAATCAGAAAATCTTGATTTTCAAACTCAAGTAACGAATCTATCAAAAAGTCATAAGAGTTTTCAAAACTTTAGAGATTTACAAGAATGGAAGCAGCTTTTATGGGCTAATTTTGTGCCTCTTTTTCAATTTGTTTGGCGCATTGCGCATCTTTTGATTTTTGATACACTTTGTGTATTCAATTTGGCAATTTCGCATCTTTTCAATTTTGGGCTGATTTTATGCCTCTTTTCAATTAGTTTGGCGCACTGCGCATCTTTTGATTGCCTCCTTTCTAAATCTTTAAAATCAGCAAACCTTATTCTTATGATAAAGACGAACAACCTGAATAAGATAATCTTAAAGTTGGTTCAATAATTTGCAAAAGATTCCTACGAGATAGATAAAATGTTGGGAGATGAAAAAAGTTTTAATTTCAAAAATCAATTTATAATCTGAAACAGATTTTGACTCAAAAGCAAGATACCCTTATTCAAAGAAATGAGATAGAGAGACAAAATCATGAGTTTTCTTCCTTTACTTGATTTTAGAAAAATCAACCACAACTAACATAGTATTTAGAAAATACAAGAGGTAAATTTTCCATTTTTAAAAAACAAGATCTTTAAAAAATAATTTTTAAAATAAGAGGTGTTATGTGTGTGCTTGATCAGAGAAACAATAAAAAGCAACATAAGGAATTTGAAAAGGAAAAACAAAAATAATAAAACACAGAAAACACAATGAATAAACAATAGTAATAGAAAAACAAAAACATAAACACACAAAAAGAACATTAATTTACATCAGCTTGCTCCTGATCAGATGATTCAGAAGCTAGATCTGCCCAGGACATTTTTCGTTTTGCATTGTCAGCCCTTATTAGAATTTGCTTAGCTTTACCCTTTTCCTTTTCAGGAAGGGTTCTTAAGTTCGGGCACTGATTTTTCATATGTCCAGGCTTCCTACATCCAAAACAAATAACATCAGAAGAAAACTTTATATTCTTACCATTTTTACCTTTGTTCCACTTTTGATGTTGATGTTTGTGCCTTAGCAGATTTTTCAATTTATTTGTTGCTGATGCTAACTCTTCACTTTCATCACTTTCAATGTCTTCAGTTTTCATCACTATCGTTTTATCTGCATCGAAAAGCTTTTGACCTAAACCTTGCTCGTAGGCAATGAGTGAGCCAATCAAATTATCAATAGAATATTCGTTCAAATTTTTTGATTCAGAAATTGCAATGACTTTGGCATCAAATTTAGCAAGTAGAGAACGTAGGATTTTATTAACTTTTTCAAAATTTGAAAGTTCTTTTCCTAAAGCATGTAATGATGTCACAATTTGAGAAAACCTAGTAAACATGTCTAAGATCGTTTCATAAGGTTTCATGCTAAAAAGTTCATAATCATGCATTAACATATTTAGCCTAGATTGCTTGATTTCATAAGTACCTTCATATCTAGTGCATAATTTATCCCAGATTTCTTTGCCAGAAGTGCATGCAGATATTAACATACAATCATCAGAATTCAAAGCACAGAAAAAATAATTTAAACATTTAGCATTTAATTGAGCATTGATCTGATCTGTTCTACTCCATTCAGAAAAGGGAATATCAATTTTAATTTCATTTACAATACGTGACGGTGCAGAATAACCAATTTGAATTATATGCCACATACGATAATCAATAGATTTCAACAAAGTAGACATACGAATTTTCCAAAAATCAAAAGTAATATTTTCAAATAAAGGTGGCCGGGTGATTGAATATCCTTCCGCAATACTACGATTACAAAAATTAGCCATGGATCGAATTCAAAAGTTTTTAAACTTAAATTTTGAATCCCGCTCTGATACCACTTGAAAGTTCGAAAGGGATGTTAAGCCCTAGTGAACTAGTCCCGAGGCTAACCAAGAGGGGGGGTGAATTGGATATTTAAAACAAAACAAAAATCTTTTTATAATTTGCAGCGGAAATGAATTAAAACAACAATAAAAAGATCAATCACAGATTTCACCCAAGCACATAATCGCAATAAAATAAAGTGCAGAAAATAATAAGAAAGAACACACCAGATTTATAGTGGTTCGGTCCAACCTGACCTACGTCCACTCCTCGGAGGCACCCTCCAAGTATTGCACTATACCACAAGTGTCTCTCCTTTAGCCCCCACAGCTAGGCGGAGAAGCCCTTACAAAATCGCTTCCACCTTCCCCGGTGCGGCGGAGTAGCCGGGTCCTTCGACACCAAAGAGCACTTCTTCTTCCCAAAACTTCCTTCGAGACGAGCCTTGAATCCGACGGTACTTAGGTGCAAGCCTGCCGGAGCAACCGTGTGAACCCCCTCACACTCCCTCGAGAAACCCCCTTCCCAGGCTCTTCTCCCTCTCAAACTCCACCCTTTCCTCTCTCCCTTTCAAGCTCTCTCTTTAAGTTTTCTCCAAAAGAACGAAGCCTCAATGGCTGCCAAAGACACATATCAAGTGCCTTAAGAAAGCTTAAATAAAGAGCTCCAAAAACCCTTCCAAATTAGTTCTGGCGGCAAAGATCGTCCAGGACGATCGCCGGATCGTCCAGGACGATGTGCTCCAAAAGACGGCTTCAGAAAACCCTAAAAACTCAATTCTGTCGCCAAAGATCGTCCAGGACGATCGCAGGATCGTCCAGGACGATGTGCTCCAAAAGGTGGCTTCAGAAAACCCTAAAAACTCAATTCTGCCGCCCGAAATCGTCCAGGACGATCGCAGGATCGTCCAGGACGATGTGCAGAATTTGACCTGATAGTCCCGTACGATCCTGGGATAGTCCAGGACGATCAGAACAAATTTTGCACAAATCGTCCAGTACGATATATAGATCGTGGACGATTAGTTCAATGAACAGATCGTCCTGGACGATCCGAAATCGTCCAATACGATTTGTTCAAAAGTTGAACTTCTGGTTTTGACAGGATCTCACTCCCCCTAAGTATGTGTACACATGGTCATAAATAAGCATATACTATTACAGGACTTGACTCAAGGAATCAAAAAGTATGAGAAATACAATAAAGCCTTTTCTACTCATTCTTGAGTCTTGAATCTTTCTTGTATTGATGCATGCTGTTCCTGAAATGTTAGTGCACACACAAATAAATATACATTCCAAATATTAGAAGATGTGAGCCATAATGTTTGTTATCATCAAAACAAGAACTCTTGAGCCCGAGTCGTAACAACTTTGAGAGAGCCAGGCTGGAATATGTGAGGGATCTTCTGGGGGATCAGCAGATTACTCTGATTACCACACTTGGTTACAAGCAGTTGGTGCAATATAAAAAGGTCGGGTATATAGTTTATATTACAAATCAAGATTCAAGCATTATAATTTTGATGATAACAAACATTCCTATTTCTCTACTATTCAATCGCCCTGCCTACTAATTTTTTAGGTTCACAAGATCAATTATAATTCAAGCCAGCTCAAGATTGGGAAGATTAGGACTGAGTCAGTCTGTAATTTTAATTCCAAAGTCTTTTTTCTTTTCTTAAGTCAAATGTAATAAGGTGGATCCAGACGCTAAGTAACCTTGTACACATACACTCAGGGGAGAAATTTGGTTTGTCAGAGAGTTTTTTTGTTTTTTTATTATATCATACAGGACGATCCAAAATCATCCTTAATGATTAATTAAAAATAAAAACCCTATTTAGGGCATCTGGGTCAAGTAAATCTGATTGAGCAAAATGTTCTGGATGATCCTCCTATCATCCCGGATGATATACTTAAATAAAAATACTTAGCCGCCAAAATCATTTAGCTAAGAGTTTATAACTCAATATTTACACTAATCATATAAGACGATCTTGGATAATTCATTATAATCATGCCTAAAATGTTCCCTTGATTTGGAGACTAATTATGGTTAAATTGATCAATCACATTGTCCAGGATAATCTTCTTGATTGTTCTGGACGATCCTTTATATTTTGTGGGATGATCTCCAATCATCTAAGACGAAAACCATGATTTTCTTCTGATCATCTAGGATATCGTCTTGGACATCTCGAGACATTTACAAGATGATTTGTCGATTTCCACTCAATTTAAACTAATCATCCCGGACATTTTTGTAATCGTCCTAGATGATATGTAGAAATTACTTCTTCTAATCATCCAGAACACTAGCAATCATCCTGGCTTAAAGGCTATTTTTGTACTGATTGTACAGGACGATCAATAGATCGTCCTATATGATATTATCGGGAAGTTGAAATTAGGGCACTTTTTGAAGCCTCTTTATTTAAACTCTCTAATTATCTCTTCAAAAAATCTTTTGCCATTTTTTTTAATCCAAGAGAGCTTAGAGGAGAGGGAGAGTTTGGGAGAGAGAGGATCTTATGAGGGGGAGTTTGTGAGGGAATTCACAAAGGTTGCTCCAATCAAGGATTTGATCGTCTTCTTCCTTCTTCATCCTTGGTTCCTTGGTGGCTCAGGGGAGACAATCATCAACATTGGATCTAAGTCGTCCGCCTACTCTAGGAGAGAGTAAAAGGATTATTAGGTTCTCTGCCTACTCCAGGAGGGAGTTAAAGGATTCAAGGTTCTCTGCCTCACCGGGTCGGTGGAAAGATTTTGTAAGGGCTTCTCTGCCTTGCTGTGGGGGTAAAAGGAGAGACACTAACCGATTAGTGTAATACTTGTAATGGAAGGTTCTGGGGAGTGGACATAGGTTCGATTTGACCGAACCACTATAAATCTGTTGTGTTCTTTCTACTTACTTTTTTCGTATTTATTTTCAATTATTTATGTGATCTGATCTATGTTGAAATCTCTTTTTTTGGTTATTTGCTTCTGCTTAAATTATTTGTGTTGAAATATTCAAAAATATTTCAAAAAGATTATTTTATGCTTAAAGAATTTTTGAAATACCAATTAACCCCCCCCCCCCCCCCCCCCCCCTCTTAGTTAGCATTGGGCTAGTTCTATAAGGTTTAACCACCTTTACAGACTTTCAAGTGGTATCAGAGCAGGATTCATAAAATCAAGTTTTAGAAAACTTTTAAATTTTGATCAATGGCTAACTTTAGTAATCGTAATATTATGAAAGAATATTCAATCACTCGACCACCTCTATTTGATAATATACCTTTTAATTTTAGAAAAACTTGCATGCCCACCTTTTTACAATCGATTGATTATCGCATGTGGATGATTATTAAGAATGGATATTCTACACCTTTTAGATTAGTAGATGGCATTAAAACTAAATTACCTTTTATTGAATGGACTTTAGATGATAGAGACTTGGCACAACTTAATGCCAAATATCTAAACTGTTTCTTTTGTGCATTAAAATCTGAAGACTACATGTGTGTCTCTACTTGTACTACAGGAAAAGAAATTTGAGATAGATTATGCATTACGTATGATGGAACATCTGAAGTTAAATAATCTAGGATGAATATTTTGCTTCATGATTACAAACTTTTTCACATGAAATCTAGTGAATCAATTTCTGAAATGTACACTAGGTTTATACAGATTGTTATTTCTTTGCATGCCCTAGGAAGAGAGCTTACAAATTATGAAAAAGCAAACAAGATTTTACGATGTTTGCCTTCTTCCTTTGATGCAAAAATTACTGACATTACTAGATCTAAAGATCTGAATACTTATTCAATTGATAACTTACTTGGATCACTAATTGCTTACGAGCAAGGAGTGAACCAAAGGCAGCTTGATGTAGGTGACAAGAAAAATAAGAAAATTATAGCCTTGAAGGCTAATGATTTTGACACTAATGTTTTTAGTTTTGATAATGAGGACATGACTTTAATAACAAAACAATTTAAGAGCTTCTTAAGAAAAAAAAAGTATCATCAGAAGTGGAATAAAGGTAAGAATAATAAGCATTCTAAAGTTTCCTCTAATGTTATTTATTTTGAATGCAGGAAGCCAGGGCATCTGACATCTGATTGCCCAACTCTAAGGGCTTACCCAAGAAAGGAGAAGGGTTAGGAAAAGCCTATGTTCAAGAAGGATAAGAAAAAAATCCAAAAGGCTTTCTAGGTGGAGTCATCATTAGACTCCTCTAAAACTAAAGTAGAAGAGGAGGTAACAAACCTATGTTTAGTAGCTGATCATCATCTTGATCACTCTGATCAAGAAGAAGTATGTGAGCTTATATATGATTAATTATTTAAAGTTTTTGAAAGAATTCACTCTTAATATAGGAAGCTCAAGAAAACACATGCTAGTCTCAAAGTTGAATTGTTAAATCTGCAAAAAGAGCATGAAATCCTAAGAAAAGATCATTCCATTCTGGATAGCAATCACATGGCTTTACTAGATAAATTTGATTCTTTAAATAAAATCATCTTAATTTAACTGCTAAACATGATTCCTGGAAAATATTGCATGTTGATTTATAAAAAGCATTCAAAGAATTAGAAACTATTACATGGAATATAGACTATGATGAGCATAAATTGAAACTGGAAGTATCAAGCTATGAATAGAAAAATGAGTTTCTAAGAGAAAAAATTACTGCATTGGAATAAAGTTAAACACCACCTTTACTTGAAGAATTTTATAACCCATCAACAAAGTATGTATTAATCAAACCTAGGAAGAGGGACCACAACCCAAATAGATTAGTAAACCCTTTTCCTGGTGTTAGATATTTTTCTTGTGGCATACTAGGAGATATCTCCCACACTTGCACCATTCATCGTAGAATATATTTGGTGTGGAGGCCAAAATTACAAAATTCACAGTATAGCATGTATACATTTCATTCTTCTCTTCATAATAAGGGACCTAAACCTGTTTGGGTTCCAAAATCTGACATCTTATAATTTTATAGGTGTGCTGACATAAAAGGCCTCATGAGAGCATGTGGTACCTAGATAACAGATGTTCAAAGTATATGACTAGAGATTCAAATCAATTTATTTTGTTGGAGGCTAGGGTAGGAGGCAAGGTAACTTTTAGAGACAACACCATCAGGAGAGTGGTGGGATCAGGTGTAATTAGTGATTAAAAAAATCTCATCATTGATAATATTTTGCTTATAGATGGACTGAAATACAATCTGCTCAGCATCAGTCAACTCTGTGATAAAGGCTTCAGCATAAAATTTCTGCCAACTTGCTGCATTATAAGCTTAAATGACAAAATTATTTTATCGAGAAAAAGGATCAACAATGTCTACATACTAGATCTAAATTACTTTAAAGCTGATATTGCTATTGACTTAAAATTAATTACTGATGAATCATGGCTGTAACATAGGAGATTGTGTCATGTAAGCATGAAAAGCCTTAGGAAGATCACTCAAAAAAACTTAGTCAAAGGTGTCCCCAAATTAGAGTTCACTAAGGACCACCTGTGTGATGCCTATCAGTTAGTAAAGCAAGTCAAATCCTCCATCCACTCAATCAAAGACAACACTAGCAAACCCTTAGAAGTCCTTCACATAGATCTCTTTGGACCTTTTAACACTTCAAGCTTAGGAGGGAAAGTCTTTGGGTATGTGATTATTGATGATTATTCGAGGTTCACCTGGGTTAGATTCTGTTCTCATAAAAGTGAATCATTCAAGGAATTTAGAAATTTTTCCACTTGGATTTAGAGGAAATTAGGTTGTAAAATTTTGACTATTTATAGTGATCATAGTGGAGAGTTTTAAAATGAGAAATTTGAAACCTACAATAAGGAGCAAGGGATAGATCACAATTTTTCAGCTCCTAGGACCCCTCAACAGAATGAGGTAGCTGAAAGGAAGAATAAGGCTCTGGTAGAAGCCGTTAGAGCCATGTTAGTTTAATACTCACTTCCTAAATACTTTTGGGTAGAAGTGATGAATACAGCCTGTTATATTCTAAATAGGGTAAATCTTAGATCTAAGCTGAATAAAACACCCTATGAAAGGGTAGGGCACCCAACCTCTCTCACCTTCATATCTTTAGATATAAAGTGTTCATTCTGAATAATGGAAAGTCTCAACTAGGAAAGTTTGACCCAAAATCTGATGAAGGAGTGTTCCTAGGTTACTCAAGTGTTGGAAAATCTTATAGAGTCTTCAATAAAAGAACTCTGATTATTGAGAAGACCACTCATGTTATGTTTAATGAATATGGTAATTCTAGAGAGTCTAGGGTAGAAGAAAAGGAGGTTGTAGAAGTCACCCAAGGAGTAGAATTTATGAATCAGGGGGAAAGGGTAGAATCTGAAGTTATATTACCTAGAGAATGGAAATATTCTTCAAGTCATCCTAAATAATTGATCTTAGGAGACCCATCTGAAGTGTTAAAACTAGGCATGGACTTAAAAAAGAAGTAAACAACTCTGCCTTCATTTCAATGACTGAACCCACCAACCTAAATCAAGCCTTATCGGATGAATTCTGGATCCTAACCATACAGGAAGAATTGAATCAATTTGTAAGGAATGATGTTTGGGAGCTAGTTGGAAGACCTAAGGACCAAAGTGTGGTAGGAACTAAATGGATCTTTAAGAATAAAATGAATGATTCTTATGTGGTGGTTAGGAATAAGGCAAGATTGGTGGCTAAGGGGTATAATTAGATAGAAGGGATTGATTTTGGGGAAAATTTTTCCCCTGTAGCTTGATTAGAAGCCATTAGAGTGCTACTAGCCTTTGCCTCTTATAAGGGATTTAAGCTTTTCCAAATGGATGTCAAGAGTACTTTTTAAATGGGAAAATTAAAGAAGATGTGTTTGTAGAGTAACCCCTAGGCTTTGAGAATTACCAATTTTCAAATCATGTCTTCAAATTAAAAAAGGCTTTGTATGGATTAAAATAGGCACCCAGGGCATAGTTTAAGAGGCTTAACACATTCCTACTGGAAAGAGAATTTATTAAGAGGAGCATAGACACCACCCTTTTTTTGAGGAGAGTAGGAGATGAATTACTCATTATCCAGATCTATATTGATTATATACTATTTAGATCTTCTGATAAAAATTTATATGATGATTTTTCTAAAAGAATGAGTAAGAAATTTGAGATGAGTATGATGGAATTTTTCTTACTTTTTAGGGTTTAGTATAAGGCAAATGGATGATGGAATTTTTCTTAATCAATCAAAATACATTAAGAATATCTTGAAGAAATATGAAATGGATAAAGCCAAGCCAATAAACATTCACATGAGCTCTAGTGTATAATTAGATAAATACTCAAATGAAAAATCAGTTGATCAAAAGAAATACATAGGAATAATTGAATCACTGCTTTACTTGACTACTAATAGACCTGATATTATGTTTAGTGTTTATCTCTATGTTAGATTTCAGGCTGATCCAAAAGAGTCCCACCTGACCATTCTTAAGAGAATCATTAGATATCTCTTAGGGACCCAAGATTTAGGAATTTGGTATCCCAGGCATAGCACTTCTTTCAAAATCATAGAATATTCTGATTCAGGTTTTGTAGGATGCTGAGTTTATAAAAAAGTACCTCTATGACATATCAATTCATAGGATAATCTTTAGTCTCCTAGGCCAGTAGAAAATAAAACTCAGTTACCCTGTCTACTGCTGAAGCTGAGTACATAGCCTTAGAAAGTTGTGTGGCCCAAGTCCTTTGGCTAAAGCAACAAATTCTGGATTTAGGACTTCCTATAAGCATAATTTTAGTCTTATGCGATAACACTGGTGTCATCTGCATTTCTAAGAACCCAATCTAATACTCCATGACTAAAAAAATAGATATTAGATACCACTTTATTAGGGACCACGTTACCAAAGGAGACATAGTGCTACACCATGTAGCTGCTGAAAACCAACATGCAGATATCTTTACAAAACCACTGGCCTTTGAAACCTTTAACACCTTAAGAACCAGATTAGGTGTGATAAATATTCATGCTTAAAAATGATGCATTTTGTCTATGTTATTATTTTTCATGTTTTTGCATATTTGTTTATTTCTTTCTGTAAGTTTTATTGTGTATGCTCTTTTTGCTAGGCTTTATTTGTTTGCTGATTTCCCTTTTGAATTTTTTGCTTTATGTTTTTGATTTCCCATTATTTTTAACTTCAGCATTTTAATAATAGAATCACTACTCACTTTTACTGATGAACTTGCTTTCTAAATGAGATTTTTGCCTTAATTTTTTTAGAAGCTTATAAGCAGTGATTGACTCCTCTAAAATAGTTAAAGGAAGAAACAATGATGATTGTTTCTCTTCCTCTAACTCCTTTAATGGTGCATTTTTCTTCTTGAATAAAAATCTTTTTCAAAATTAAAAAGTTAGACTTTGAAATAGAGATCTATTTTATCTTCCTACAATAATTTATCTCATATGAATAGTGTTCCAAATCATTAAATCATTTTTGTGTTTTGTTAGTCAGGTGGCTGCATTTATCATATGAGAATGATTCTATTTTATGGTTTATTTTTCCTTATCTAAGAGAGTGAGTTTTTTTGTCTCTTATAACTGGAAGATAATCTCATAACTGAGAGTCTTTAGAGGTTTTGAAAGAAAGAAAACTTGCAAAAGATATGCATAGTGCACCAATCAACTAAAAAAAGGTATAAAATGAGCCCAACACTAAAAATATATGCAATGTTCCCCAATAAATTGAAAAGATATATAAAGTGTATCAAAAATCAAAAGATGCACAAAGTGCGCCATATAACTGGAAAAAGAGGCACAAAATGAGCTCACAAAGAAATAAGCTTCCTCCCATTTCAAATCATTAAAAACCTTAGAAGAATTCATGTGCCACTTAATATATTCCAACACTTGAGATTGAAAATCATGACTTCTGATTCATTACTTTGTAATACTATTTTATCAGATATTTTTCTGGAATGAAGTTTGAAACGATCACGTTTCTTTTCTAATTTCTTTTCTTCTGAATTAGATTTTTGTTTAAAAGGAATTTGAACCTGTAAGGTGCCCGAGGTAGGGTTTACAAAAATTGATTTTCCAACTTTTCTAGATTTTAGAATTATCAATTCATTTCTTTCGAGTTGTTAAACTTAAACTTAAGGTAATTCTATCATTTATCAAAGTTGATCAATTCAAAAAAAAAACTTTATTTTTGTTTTTGTCTTTTGTTTCTTTTCTTTTTTTATTATTATTTTTCTTAGTATTTTGAGTTGAATAATTTTTTTATCCTCTAATCGTTCCTCTCCATCATTATTGTGTTTGTTTCTAAGTTTGTACTTATTTTGTACTCTATTCTATTTAGTGGTTGTTTTTCTATTTCCTCCTTTTTGTGATGTCAAAAGGGGCAGTTATATTACTTTGTTAGTGTTGTATTTTTTGCTTGTTAGTGTTGTGTTATTTTGCTTGTTTTAGTAAAATTTACTTTGCTTTGCATATATTGTTCTCATTTATTTTATGGTTCTTTTTTTTTTAAATAAAAAAAAATTTCTACTTGATTTTCAATATCTATTTTATTCGAAATTGTCTAACAAATATTTGCCATCATAAAAAAGGTGGAGATTATTACAAATCTAGATTCAAGCATTATAATTTTGATGATAACAAATATTCCTATTTCTCTACTACTATTACTACTACACATCTATTTTAGCTTCATTGCCTACTAACCTTTCAGGTCCATATGATCAATTGCAATTTAAGCTAGCTCAAGATTGGGTAGATTAGGACTAAGTCAGTCTGTAATTTTAATTCCAATGGTTTTTTATCTTTTCTCGAGTCAAATGTAATAAGGTGGATCTTGATGCTAAGTAACCTAGCACACATATACTCAGGGGGAGAAATATGGTAAGTCAGAGTGTTTTTTATTTTTTGATCATATCGTACAAGACGATCAAAAATCATCATGGATGATCAATTAAAAATAGAAACCCTAATTAGGGCATCTGGGTCAAGTAAATCATAATGAGAAAATCATCTTAGACAATCCTCCTGTCATCCTAGATAATATGCTTAAATAAAAAATACTCAGTCGCCAAACTCATTTAGGCAAGATTTTATAACTCAATATTTGCACTCATCGTACATGACAATCCTGATCATCCTGGATGATTCATTACAATCATACCTAAAATGATCCCTTGATTAGGAGATTAATTATGATTAAATTGATCAATCACATCATCTAGGATGATCTTCTTGATCATCCTGGATGATCCTTTATATTTCATGGAACGATCTCTAATCATCCAAGATGAAAATCATGATTTTCTTTTGATCGTCCAGGATATCATCCTGGACATCCCGAGACGTTTACAATATGATTTATTGATTGCCACTCAATTTAAATTGATCATCCCGGATAATTGTGTAATCTTCCTGGATGATATGTTGAAATTACTTCTTCTAATCATCTAGAACAACGGCAATCATCTTATCTTAAAGGCTATTTTTGTACTGATCGTATATGAAGATCGACAGATCGTACTAGATGATATTGTCGACAAGTTGAAATTAGGGCACTTTTTGAAGCCTCTTTATTTAAACTATCTAATTTTCTCTTCAGAAAATCTTTTGCTATTTTTTCTAATCTAAGAGAGCTTAGAGGAGAGGGAGGGTTTGGGAGAGAGAGAGAGAGAATATTGTGAGAGGGGGGGGGGGGGGGGGGGGTTGTGAGCGGATTCAAAAAGGTTGCTCCAAGAAAGGATTTGATCTTCTTTACCTTCTTCATCCTTTGTTCCTTGTTGGCTCAGAGGAGATGATCATCAGCATCAGATCTAGATCCTTTGCCTACTCCAGGAGGGAGTAAAAAGATTGTTGGTTCTATGCTTACTCCAGGAGGGAGTAAAAGGATTCTGGGTTCTGTGCCTTCACCAGGAGGGTGAAAAAGGATTCAAGATTCTCTGCCTCATCAGGTATGTGTAAAGATTTTGTAAGGGCTTCTCTGCCTTGCTGTGGGGGTAAAAGGAGAGACACTAATTGATTAGTGCAATGTCTTGAACGGGAGGTTCTGGGGAGGGGATGTAGGTCAAATTTAACTGAACCACTATAAATCTACTGTGTTCTTTCTACTTATTTTTTCGCATTTATTTTTAATTATTTTTGTGATCTCATCTGTGTTGAAATCTCTATTTTTGGTTATTTGCTTCTGCTTAAATTGTTTGTGTTGAAAATATTCAAAAAGATTTTAAAAAAATATTTTTATGCTTAAAGAATTTTAAAAAAATTCACCCCCCCCCCTCCTAGTTAGCCTTAGGCTTGTTCTACAAGGTTTAGCCACCTTCATAAACTTTCAGTTTAGGCTCGCAAGCCTACACATATGAGGGGCAAACATTCAGTGGCTCTATTTTCTCAACAAGCAACTATGAGTCATTGTATAGCCAACAGGTAGCTGCCTTTATAGTAGAGCTAGATTAAGTAAAAAAAGTCATAAGTTGACATGTATATGCAGATGCAGTAAAGTTAGTTGTTGGATGAGTTGCAGAAACTGAGGGGGTCGTTCAGTGGAAAAGCAGCTAATATGAGCAGAGGAGAAGAATGATGAGATAGATTATGATTAGACTTTTTTAGTTATTACTAGATAATTTAGTTCTATGTTGGATATTTCATTTCTATGTTTGTATATTTTAATGTCTATTTTTTTTGTGCAACGAACTATATGTTTATTTTTAAACTATTTGATGATTTTTCAATATCATTTTATGATCAACTGTTAGTACATACATATAACACTAGTGTTTATGTTCAATGTTTGAATATAAATATGATATGTGTATAAAGTTTATTTAGGATTATTATGTTGTAGAAAATATGTGAAGAATGGATATTTTTTTATTTTTGGTACAATTTTCTGGTAAATTTTCATCGGAATATCCACCAAAAATGAAGATATGATGAAATGGTATTAGCAGATAAACCACAAAACATGTCCACTGGTTAGTTCACGATGTAACTTCTTGATGGTTTGTCCGCCAGTACATTTTCGTCAAAAATTCTGGTGGACAAACCACTAGGAAGAGCAATTCACAAATGACAAATTTGCCTACACAATTCCATTGATAGTTTGTTAGTAAATTCGCTGGAAGTATCTCTGGTAGAAAACTTTTACTGGAATAATGCTTTTGATGCTCGTTTTACTGCTGACCAAATTTCCATCAGCAATCCGCTAGAAATACAAAATTTTTGGCGTAATTCCTCATTTGTCAGTGGATTTCAGCCACCAAAATATGAGTTTTTCCTATAGTGTTGGATAGCTACTACTTATAATCGCCAAACTAGTTGTCAGGCTATGAATAACAATAGGGAGATTAAGTAAATCTTAAAAAAAATGGTTAGTTTTAATAGGAAGGATTGAACGATTAAGTTAGATGATCCATTATGGGATTATAGAATTGCTTTTAAGACTCTATTAAAATAACTTCCTATAAATTAATTTTTTGTAAAGCTTATTAGTTTCTTGTGAAACTAGAGCATAAAGCATTTTGGGAAATTAAAGAATTGAATTGTAATTTTGAAGTGATAAAAGAAAAAAGATTGATGCAGTTGAGTGAATTCAAAGAAATAAAAAATGAAGCTTATGAAAATTTAGGATTTATAAGAATAAAGTTAAAAATGGCATGATTGTAAGCTTCTTAAGAAAGAATTCACTTTGAGATAAGATGTTTTACATTTTAATTCTAGACTTAAGCTATTCCTAGAAAATTAAAATCTTAATGGTTAGGACCTTTCATTAATAATAAGAACATTTTCCTATGGAATTGTGAAAATTTAGGATAAGAAAAGCCTACATATTTTTAAAGTGACGGGCCATATATTGAAACCACATTTAGGTGGAGACCTTGATCGTTTACGGAGTATAACTAAATTGGTTCATCATGAAATAAAATAATTAGTATAGATTGACTAAAGACTATAATCTTATTGCTTATGGGAGGCAATCCAATTGTGTCTTTATTAATCTTATTGGGATGGTTAGAATGGTGCATCAAGCACTAGTTATCTTGTACCTTATATTGTAGTTTGTTATATATATCACATGCTTACTAATTTTCTATATATATATATATATATATATATATATGGATGAAACCTACTGACGGGCCTATGTGATAATTTCAAAAAACAAGTATAAGATCCTTAAAGGGATTTCCAGCTCCCTACTGCTCCGAAGAGGTACAAGAAAAGTCAAAAATTAACCTAAGAGCCGGATATCCCTACTAAGCATGATTACAAAGCAACCTAGTTACATTTTAAGAACAAGAAAAGAAAGGTATAAATTGAGCATAATCAGCACCGCCTTTCCAACCATAGTCGGACCCCTGCACAAAACGAGAACGAGTCTCCAAAAATTTGAAAAATAGGCCTATAAGGACACTAAATATAAGATTTAAGAGCAAGGAAAATTTAACAAAGAAAATAATAAAGCTAGGCCCATAGATGAAAACCAGAGAGAAAAATAGTACTGCAAATTAGTATAATTAAAGGTGAATAGGTTAACATCAAGCCAACCAAACCTGCAAGGCCAACCAACGCAAAAGAGCAAGCTAAATCGAATTCCGACAAAGCCACAGCAGTCTAACCCAGAATCATTCATCAAAGAAATAGATGAGGAGCTTTGCAAGTTTAAACTAGTAACATAATTAATATAATCATGGCTAAAAATCGGCCGAGCACCATAGAGAAAAAAATTGATAGGAGGAATAACACCAAAACTACCAATAACATAAAAAGGCAGAGGGAATAAGAGCTTGGCCGACCAAAGCCAACAAATCAACCAAGGGCACCAAGCCACAACACTACAATTGAATGGAGTGAGATGAGGCTAGTACGATAACAGAATAGCAGCCAGACTCCCAACTATAACAAGATGATGCCACCAACCAATAAATAGAAAATGTAAATTACATAGAATGTCATAATAGGAGAACGAGCTATTAGTAACTGCAACAATTACCCTAATTCTTACCAGTCCAAATCCAAAAAAAAACCCCAGATGTAAGCCCCAACTGAAACGGTCCTAACTTAGCTACCCCAACTGAAAAGCTGATCCAAATTCTAGAAATAAGGGAGACAAACACCTCCTAAAGTGCCAGCACAAATAAGACACAAAAACACCTTGATAGAACACCTTCTCATGAAGACAAAACCCAGAATCATCTTCCAAGAGAAGAGAAGAGAAGAGAACTCCGGACCACGATCAAAGAAAACAACAGCATGATATAGCCAAGCAAAACAAACCAAGTAACATAGTAACAACCATCTCATCAACCAGTCAATGTACTAGTAATTGACACTCTAGATGTCACAGTTATAAGCACCACACCCCACAATAAAACAAAAAGGTGGGTAGATAGAATACCAACAATAAAGACTACCTCTATAATTACCCAGGTTGCCACAACCAAGATTAGAAAAAAACATTATAGTTATGATAATAGAAAGATTAAAAGTACCAAACATAATACCCATGAAGAACATAATAAACCCCACAAAGACAATGATAATAACAATCATTAACGACATCCAATGGCAGTGATTGAAATCACTAGTAAGCCAAACCCAAAAACATAAAAGAGGAAGCTTACGGTCAATCACAAAAAACCACCAGCAATATTGTCAAAAATATAATTGATAAACTAAAAGGGATTGCCATAAAAGCTCAGGCGTAGTATCTAATTTGCAATCATACACAACAAACAAATGCCATTCCAATCTACTCCCCAACCCACCCAGGCTCACACCGAACCTGCACGGGAAAATCACACAGGAATAGAAAGGAACATAGTTGGGTGTAGGTACAATCAGAATAAAGCCATAAACTTTCATCCAAATAGCCCAACAATTTCTCAAAAAATGATACAAAGACTTAATATCAATAAACTAGAACATATCCTGAACAATAATATAGCAAAAATTCCACAAAATGACCAGAGACAAACCACCCCAGCAAATATTCCCGAATTGAGGATTGACAGAGATCCACTTCAAACAAAACTAGGGAGTAGATGAGCAATAGAAAGAGTGTTGAACAGAAAAATGAATTATCCAATCATAGCACAAAATAGGCCAGTCCCACCAATTAGCTTCAAAACTTAAATCCAGATTGCACATAAACTGATTGCCAAACCCAAGCTAGGAAGAAAACAACCATCCACAAATCATGCAACCATTAATGGAATAGCAATTAAGAATTTGGCAACACCAAAAGATCACAATCTGGAAAACAGAACAAGTCCCATGGATAAATACAATCGCAAGCAAAAAAGGCCAACCCCAGCCTGAGAGAAATCAACCCAAATAATCAAAGCATTAAACATACCACTAGGCCGAAAGAAGACCCAGCTAAATGAATAAATTTTTTTTAACATAAGGAAAGCCCATTTAATCTAATCTAACGATACCTTTCACAAAAGGGGGGAACTGATTATATGAAAATTCAGTAAGGAAAGTAAGATTAGTACCATGATTAGCCAACCAGTCAGCAGAAGCATTACCTTCTCTATAGATATGAGTCAACTTGACATTAAAGAAAAACATAAGCTATTTAATTTCCCTAATAAGATAGAAAAATTCAGGACTAAAACTTTTCTCACCACTTCCTTTAAGGTAATAAAGCATGTGTAATGCATCAACTTTAATCCAAATGTTAACAAAACTAAGGGAAAGACAACATTTTGGACCAAACAAGATAGCAGAAAGTTTAGAGTAAATAACTGAACAAGCGGGAAGAGGACTAGAAAAAGAAACAACAAAATTACCATTATAATCTCTAATGATACCACCACAACCACACTTCTCCCCCTTAACCGAACCATCACTATTTAACTTAACCATGTTGAAAGGAAGTTTCATCCAACAAATCAATCTATAGCTCTCATTAATAGCCTTAACATTAAAAACAATACCAAACTCCTTAGCAACAAAAGAATAACCTTTAAGATTCTTTGAGTTAAGAAGATTTACATTAAACAACCTACAAACTTTATCTTTAACATTTCAAGTAATAAGGTTAGGATTCATGGTGATATTGTTGAAAAGAGAGTTATTCCTACTAAGCCAGAGATACCAAAGAATCAGGGAAGGAATAAGGTTGGCAATATGACCTCTCTCATTTACAAACCACAAATGGAGGATATCCTGTATAGAAATGTCACCCTTAAAATAATTTAGTTTAAAAAGATCCTCAAAATAAATTCACACTTTAGTAGCTATGGTCCCAGAAATAAAAATGTGGTGCATATTCTCAACATGATAACAACATTGGCATTTCGATGCAAGAATGAAACCACACTTAGTTAAAATCTCATCCGTAGAGACGAAATTATGTAAAACTCTCCAAATAAAAGTAGCAATAGAAGAGGGAATGCTTCTGTGCCATAACATAGTAAAAACTTTTGAAGAAGCATATTTGGATCTAAAAGTATTCCAAGCCTTTTTAATACTAAAATTGCCATTTATAGCCATGTTGCTCAACATAAGATCCTCAACATCATTATTTAATAGAATTTGCAAAACCTGATTAACAATAGACACAAGAATCACATGTAAAAGTTTTTGAATATCGCAGCAGTTATTGGTAATAAAAAAATTCACCTTGATAGAAGAGGTAGAAACAGAGTTAAGCATATTATCAATAGAAAACTGGTTCACCCACCTGTCCTGCAATAAAAATAAATTAGCAACACCAATGCCCCAAAATATGTAAGGTTCCATATCCCATTTGATATTACAAAGTCTTTTCCAGACCCTAGAATTACCCATTTTATAAGTACAAGTAGTTGGATGATTACCAACACAATATTTATAATTCATAAATTTAGTCCAAAGACTAGAATTAGCATGAAAGTTATACCAAAGTTTATAAGAGAAATCTTGAGCTAAATCAGCCATGTTCTTTCAACTGAGACCACCTTCCTCCAAAGTACCACAACACTTATTCCAAGTCGACCAAAGCATTTTAGAGTTACCACTCTTACCTCTCCAAAAAAACTTATTAATTAATTTCTCTAATTATCACACACTACCAAAGTAGGCTAAATAGTTTAAAAAAAATAAACAGGAGAAGAATAAAGAACACTTTTAATCAAGACCAATCTACCCCCAAAGCTAAGGAAATTAAATTCTCAAGAATTCAGTTTATTCTGCATCGCAGTAATCAAGTCATCAAAAAGGAAAGATCTTTTATGACCTTTAAAAAGAAACACACCAAGGTATTTTAAAGGTAAGAAACGTTGCACAAAACCAGTGGTATTTTTAATGGTAGTGGTGCGACTAGAAGACAAATTCTTAGGAGTAATAAAACAACATTTTTTTATTAAGGTTTAAACCACTTAACATCTCAAAATTATCAAGGAAAGACATAAGCATATTAACCATATTAATAGAACTATTGGAAAAAATAATAACATTGTCAGCAAAGCATAGATGAGAGATAGGGAAGCCCCAGAAGTGTGAAAATACATATTCAAGTGAGCATCATAGAGATTGATAAGACCTCTAGACAGGTACTAAGCCGCACTAATGAAGACAGCAGGGGAAAGCAAATCACCTTGTCTGATGCCATGAGAAGACTTAAAAAAACTATTACTTATACCATTAACAATAATAGAAAAATGAGACCCCTCAATATTATTTTTGATCAACCTGATAAAATTAGAGTTGAATCCAAAAAGCTACAAAATGTGATATAGGAACTTCCAGTTAATATTATCATAAGCTTTAGTAATATCTAATTTAAAAACCATGTTGCCACCTCACACTTTAAGGTCCAGATCTTGAATAATCTCTTGAGCCAAAAGGATGTTATCAGTAATGGCTCTACCTTTTACAAACCCCATTTGGGAGGGAGAGATAATTTTAGTAAGTAAGGGGGATAAGCGATCCAAAAGAATCTTAGAGATCAAATTGCTAAAAAAAGAGCACAAACTAATAGGACAAAAATCATCCCACTTATTAGCAGCAACCTTTTTGGGAACAAGCACAAGAGAAGTACTAGTAAAAAACTTAGGAATCAAATTGCCATTAAAGAAATCCAAAATAGTAGCATATAAATCATTACAAATAATATTCCAATAATTATAAAAGAATTTAGTATAAAATGAAAGTTCAATAGGGATGTTAAGCTGAGATGAACTAGTCCCTAGGCTAACCAAGAGGGGGGGTGAATTGGTTATTTAAAAATTCGTGAGCAACAGGAAAAATCTTTTCGATAATTTATAGTAGAAACAAGTAAACAAAGAAACGAAAAGATCAACCACAGATTTCACCCAAGCAGATAATAATAAAAAAATAAAGTGCAGAAAATAATCAAAAAGAACACACCAGATTTTATAGTGGTTCGGTCAACTTGACCTACGTCCACTCCTCGGAGCCTCTCCTCTGGGTATTGCACTAACACAAAAGTGACTCTCCTTCTGCTCCCACAGCAAAGTGGAGAAGCCTGTATAAAACTCATTTCCACCAACCCGGAGAGGCAGAGAACCTGAACTCCTTTGACTTCCTCCTGAGGTGAACAGAGAACCCGGATCTTCTTGAGAACGATCCTCTCACAGAAAATACCGATAAGATGAGAGACGATGAATAGAGAAGATGACTCTGATCCTTGCTTGGAGCAACCTTTGTGAATCCCTCATAAACTCCTCCTCATAAGATCGTCTTTCTCTCTCCCAAACTCTCTCTCTCTAGGGTTTCTCTGTAAAGGAAAATGGCAAAAAAAATTTCTTGTTGGAAGAAAAAGATCTTTTATAGGAGGGCTCAAAATTTGCCCTAAATCTCAACTGGTCGGCCAATATCATCCAGGATGATAGCTAGATCATCCTGTATGATCAGTTCAAAATCATCTATTTCAGCCTAGACGATCTGGCTCTTCTGGACGATTAGTAGAAAAAGTTGTTCAGATCGCCCCGTACGATTCTGCGATCGTTCAGGATGATTAGTGTAAATTCAAGAATTTCGTCCAGAAGACTGCTCTGGTCGTCCAGAGGAACTTGTACTGGACGACCTAAAAATGACTTGATCGTCCAGGATAATATTGATATTGTCTTGTACGATTAGTTCAAAAAGTACCAAAATCATCCTGAGCACTGCTCTGGATGTACAGGTGAACTAGTCCCGAGGCTAACCAATAGGGGGGGTGAATTGGTTATTTAAAAATTTGTGAGCAACAGAAAAAATATTTTCGATAATTTGCAGCGGAAATAAGTGAACACAGAAATGAAAAAATCAACCACAGATTTCACCCAAGCAGATAATAACAAAAAAATAAAGTGCAAAAAATAATCAAAAAATACACACCAGATTTTATAGTGGTTCGGTCAACTTAACCTACGTCCACTACCCGGAGCCTCTCCTACGGGTAATGCACTAACACAAAAGTGACTCATGTTCTACTCCCACAGCAAGGCAGAGAAGCCTGTACAAATCTCCTTTCCACCAACTCGGTGAGGCAGAGAACCTGAACTCCTTTCACTTCCTCCTGAAGCGGGCAAACAACCTAGTTCTTCTTGCGAATGATCCTCCCACAGAAAACATTGACATGATGAGAGAAAATGAATGGAGAAGATGACTCTGATCCTTACTTGGAGCAACCTTTGTGAATCCCTCACAAACTTCCCCTCACAACATCCTCTCTCTCTCTCTCAAACTTTCTCTCTCTAGGGTTTCTCTGTAAAGAAAAGTGACAAAAGATTTTTCTTGTTAGAAGAAAAAGACCTTTATAGGAGGGATCAAAATTTGCCCTAAATCTTAACTGGTCGGCCAATATCGTCCAGGACGATCGCTAGATCGTCCTGTACGATCAGTTCAAAATCATCTATTTCAGCCTAGATGATCTGGCTCTTTTGGACGATTAGTAGAAAAAGTTGTTCAGATCATCCCATACGATTCTGCGATTGTCCGGGATGATTAGTGTAAATTCAGGAATTCCATCTAGAAGACTGCTCTGGTCGTCCAGAGGAACTTGTGCTGGACGACCTAAAAATGACTTGATCGTCCAGGACGATATTGATATAGTCCTATACAATTAGTTTAAAAAGTACCAAAATCATCCTGAGCACCGCTATGGATGTACAGGTGAAACATGCTAGACGGTTAGGATTTTTAACACATCATCCCCTACGATCCTGTGATCGTCCAGGATGATATGATCAAATCAATCAGACCTTAATTACTTTCCTTAATCACCAAACTAATTTAGGCATGATTGTAATAGATCGTCCATGATGATACATGTATCGTCTGGGACGATCAGATCAAATCTCTAAAAATAAAACTTTCTTAACTTGATCTGGTGGCTAAAAATTTTAGACGATCAGCTTAAGCTGACTTAACATGATCATCCTAATTAGGGTTTTTGTTTGCACTGGATCATCCAGGATGATGTAAATATCATCCAGGATGATCTAAAAAAAAATTGAACAGAAACTCTAATTCACTCAAGCTCTCCCCCTGAGTGTGTGTGTGCAAGGTTAGTTAGCTAGGGAATCAGTTACATAACATTTGACTCAATAAAGATGAAAAAGTACATTAGACCTAGATTTCAAAATAGACTGACTCGAGCTTGGACTAGCTTGAACTTGTAATTAAACCTGCATACCTGAAAGATTAAACGCAACCAGATACAGAAATGTTTTCTATCATCAAAATCATAATCTGTAAAACCAGATTTGCAACATAAAAACCATCAGGACCAACCACAAAGTCGACATTCATATCAAAAACAACTTTCTTAAGTTCTTCTATTAAGGGTAAATTGATAAGACTATTATTATCCTCCTCATTCATGATGCTAGTAATAAGCTCAGGTTGATCAATAGGAAGAGGGTCAAAGTTTTTATTAAATAAATATGAAAAATGATCAACAACAGACTTAGCAATCTCATCATTTTGCTCAGTAATATTCCCATGTTAAATCTCAATTTGATGAATAAAACTTTTGGCTCTATTCTTTTTAACTAATGAATGAAAATATTTGGTATTTTTATCCCTTTGAATAAGATGTTTAGAGGAAGATTTTTGTTTCCAATAAATTTCTTCTTGCTCTTGAAGTTTAAACAAAGAAATTTTAGCCTCTTTCAAATTAACAAGATTAGTATCCGAAGGATCATTCTAACAAATAAGCTCAAAATAAAAAAAACTTTTTCTTTAGCAGAAATAATATTAGTAAATAGGTTTTTGAAAATAATTCTATTCCACAAACTAAGTTTAAACTTAAGCCTTTTAAGTTTCAACCACAGTCTAATCATCCCAACATAATCATTGTTAGGATGTAGGGGGGTTTCCCAATTGAAAGTTCGATAGGGATGTTAAGCCCTGATGAACTAGTCCCGAGGCTAACCAAGAGGGGGGTGAATTGGTAATTTAAAAAATTCGTGAGCAACAAGAAAGATCTTTTTGATATTTTACAGTGAAAACAAGTAAACATAGAAATGAAAAGATCAACCACAGATTTCACCCAAGCAGATAATAACAGAAAAATAAAGTATAAAAAATAATCAGAAAGAGCACACCAAATTTTATAGTGGTTCGGTCAACTTAACCTACCTCCACTTCCCGGAGCCTCCCCTCCGGGTATTGCACTAACACAAAAGTGACTCTCCTTCTGCTCCCACAGCAAGGCGGAGAAGCCTGTACAAAACTCCTTTCCACCAACCTGGTGAGGCAGAGAACCTGAACTTCTTTCGCTTCCTCCAGAAGCAGGCAGAGAACCTGGACTACTTTCGCTTCCTCTTAAAGCAGGCAGAGAACCTGAACTCCTGTCGCTTCCTCCTGAAGTGGGTAGAGAACTTGGATCTTCTTGCGAACGATCCTCCCACAAAAAACATCGACAAGATGAGAGATGATGAATGAAGAAGATGACTCTGATCCTTGCTTGGAGAAACCTTTGTGAATCCCTCACAAACTCCCCCTCACAAGATCCTCTCTCTCTCCCAAGCTCTCTCTCTCTCTCTCAAGGTTTCTCTGAAAAGGAAAGTGGCAAAAAATTTTTCTGGTTGAAAGAGAAAGAGCTTAAACATGAGGGCTCAAAAATAGCCCTAAATCTCAAATGGTCAGCTAGGATCATCCAGGATGATCTGGCGATCGTCCTATATGATCAGTTCAAAACACATAAAATCATCCTGAGCACTGCTCTGGACATACAGGTTAAACATATTGGACGATCTCAAAATGACTTGATCGTCCCGGATGATATCTCTATAGTCCAATACGATTAGTTCAAAACCATACAAAATTATTCTGAGCACCACTCTGGACGTACAGGTGAAACATGCAGGATGATCTCAAAATGACCTAATTATTCGAGATTATATCTCTATCGTCCTGTACGATTAGTTCAAAAATAACCAAAATCATCCTGTTCACCACTCTGGATGTATAGGTGAAATGCACTTGATGGTCATGATCCTCCCGGACGATATTACCATCGTCCTGGATGATATGATCGTATCAATTCAATATTAATTGCTTTCTTTAATTACCAGACTAATTTAGGCATGATTGTGATGGATCATCCAGGATGATACATGTATTGTCCGGGATGATCAGACCAAATCACCAAAAATAAAAACTTGCCTAACTTGATCTAGCGGCTGGGAATTTTTGATTTGAGCCTATCATCCTGTATGATCTATGGATCGTCCAAGATGATCGGGATAATAAGACAAACTTAACTTGGTTGCCCTAATTAGGGTTTCCATTTTCATTGGATCATCCAGGATGATGTGAATATCGTCCGAGAAGATCAGAACAAAAATTGAACAGAAACTCTAATTCACTAAAACTCTCCCACTGAGTGTGTATGTGTAAGGTTACTTAGCTAGGGGATCAGTTACATAGCATTTGACTCAGTAAAGATGAAAATAGTACATTGGACCTAAATTTCAAAATAGAATGACTCAATCTTGGTATGGCTTGAACTTGCAATTAATCCTGCGTACCTGAAAGATTAAACAGGCAACCAGAAATAAAAATATTTG
Source organism: Dendrobium chrysotoxum (assembly GCA_019925795.1). Classification (NCBI taxonomy): domain Eukaryota; kingdom Viridiplantae; phylum Streptophyta; class Magnoliopsida; order Asparagales; family Orchidaceae; genus Dendrobium; species Dendrobium chrysotoxum. The sequence continues at coordinate 17,765,047 of CM034307.1, forward strand.
TTATCATCAAAATCATAACCCTTAAAACCAGATTCATAAAAATCTCCCCCTTTTTTATGATGGATAATATTGATGCAGTAGTTTCAAATAAAATATACAGGGGTACTCAATGCACACATGAAAGAAAAATATCATTTCAAATTTTACTAAACACAAATTATAATAAGGAAAACAACTACAAAATAAGAGCAATACAAGAAACAACTAGAAAATTACAAGAAACTACTAGTCACTCAAAATACTAACTCCCCCTTTTGACATCAGAAAAAAGAGGAAGAACAGACAACACAATACGAACAGAAAAACATCACAATAATACAAAAAGCTAAAAAGGAGGTGGATCCTGATCAGAAGGAGGAGGAGGAGGTGGTGGAAGAAAGTAGCTGTGAATGGCGATAAAATGGGCTCCATACCAGGCCATGTCCTGGTTGTACTTCTGTTGCTGCTGAGCAGTATAGTCATTGAAGCGTTGTAGATCAGTAGTATGCTGCTGCTCCTAGGCAGCCACATAAGAATCAAATCGGGCCTCCTGCTGGTCGAACCTCTGCACCTGATGATCAAAGAGAGATGCAATATAAAGAGGAGCAGGGGCATCAGGTACAGAAGGAACAGGAACATCTTCTTCCGCTTCCTCCTCAATATCCGTTGTGGGCTCCGGATGAAGTCGGGTGCTATGGAGGACATGGAAGGAGTTGTTTGTGAAGAAAGAAGGAGGGACATCGGTAGGGACGAGATATTACAGATTATATTTCATCTCAAGGGCATAGGCAATGAGTTGGCCTAGGGCTAGATTTGGGCTTCTCCTGTGGCCTAAATCCCTAATACTAGTGAGATGTTCGATGTAACGAAAGAGAAGATCAGTAGCATTGAAATCTCAATGGGCCACGATATAGTAGGTGGTTATGGAAAGTAAATGTGTGATGTGGATGTGGTCCCCATCCTTGGGGTTGATTGAGCAGCGAAGGACATGTTGAATAGTGCGGGCATCCTTAAGGAGGGAGGAATAGGCATTGTCGTGGTAGTTAACATTGGTGTTTCGAAGGAAATGATTAATAACACTCCAGTCAAAATCTGGATCAGAAATGAGGGCATGGATCTTATCACCAGTGATGGAGAGTTGAAGGATATGATGAAAATCCTGAGCGGTGAGTTCTATAGGTCACTGATTCACGAAGGAGTGAAGGGCGGAGTAGTCAACAGCGATGCGAAGATTTACGAAAAAGACCCTAAGGAGTTCAGAACTAAAAGGGAAGGTCAAGGTGAGAATGAAGGTCAGGGAGGTATGGGAAAATGTATCCAGGATTGGGTAGGTAAGAGTGTAGGGGTTGACAATCCTAGAGTGAGTGATTCCAACCTCAAGGTAGCATTGGAAGGCAGCCTGATCGACTGCGTCAGGGAAGCGGGGATCGACATTTCCTCAGGAGGAGCTTGCACCTTGATGCCTAGATCTCTTTCCACCAGTCGTTAGAATACCAAGAGAGAAAGGACTGATGGAAGAAGTGTGAAGAAATTGGAAGAAAATGGCAGTTTAAGTAGAAGTCGGCATGATCGTCACGTACGATCGCAGGATCATCCAAGACAATATGAGTAATAATGATGGCCAGGACGATTGGTCAAAAAGGCAATCGTATCGTCCAGGATGATTAGATATCATCCAGGATGATTAGACACAGGTGATCGTCCAGAGGAGTCCAGGCGAATGACCGTAGATAAAAAGTATCGTCCAGGATGATGAGGCGGATCGTCCAGGATGATATGCAATAAATGCATAGGACGTACCGAATTTGAATCATCCAACTACTGACACGTAGATCATCTAGGCTGATGAGGTGTATCATCTATGATGATGACCAATAATTGGAGCATTCTCAGCTATTTGATCAGGATCAGGAAAACTGGATCATATCATCTAGGATGATTTATGGATCGTCTAGGATGATCACTAATAATTGGTGCATCTCAGCCATGTTATTAGGGTGGGAATAATTTAATGAATAGTCCAGGATGATATATAGATCATCCAGGATGAAGGGAATCATTCAGGACGATATGGGGATCATTCGGGACGATATGGGGAACGTCCAGGACGATGTGACAAAAAATAAAAAAGATGAAGGATGGAGAGGAAATATCAGAGATCCCAAAAACACACAAAACAAAAGAAAAGAAAAATATAGTAGCTGAAGCATAATAAAAGAAAGCAAGGACTAAAAATAATAATTTTTTTTTAATCGATCCGCTCCAGTAAATCAGAATTTTCCTTTGATTTTGAATCCAAAAACCAATAAGAAGATGATCGACAGCATTGAAATCCAGAAAGTTGGAAAATTGACTTTCATAACTCCCACCTTAGACACCTTATAGGTGTAAATTCCTTTCAAAACAAAAATCTAATTCAAAAGAAAAGAAATTAGATTCGAAAAGAGATCCTTTCAAGCCTCGTTCCAGAAAAATATCTAATATAATAGTATTACAAAGTAAGAAATTAGAAATCATGATTTTTTGTCTCAAGCTTTTGAAAATTTTAAGGGTGCATGGATTTTTCTAAGACATTTAAAGATCTGAAAGGGAAGAAAGCCTATTTCTTTGTGGGCTCATTTTGTGCCTCTGTTTCAATTTATTCGGCGAATTGCGCTTCTTTTAATTTTTTTGATACACTTTGTGTATCCTTTCAATTTTTTGGCGATATTACACATCTTTTCAGTTTGGGCTAATTTTGTGCCTCTTTTCATTGTGGCGCTCTTTGCGCATCTTTTATAAGCTTTCTCCCTTTCAAAATTATTAAAGAATCTCAGCTGTGAAATTACCTTTCAGACATAAGAGATGACAAAACTCACTCTCTACAATAAGGAAGAGTAATTCATAAAACAAAAACCATACATCATATGATAAGTGCAATCACTTGGTTCAAAAATTATAATGATGACTCAAAACTTTGAAAATACTATTCATATGAGGTAGATTACTGTAGGAAGATAAAATAGATATCTATTTCAAAAATCAACTTTTTAATTTTGAAGAAGATTTTTATCCAAAAGAAACATAACACTATTAAAGGAGTTAGAGGAAGAGAAATAATCATCAATGTTTCTTCACTTTAACAGATCCAGTGGAATCAATCACTGCTTACAAGCTTCTAAACCAAAAATAAGGAAAAACTTTCTATCAAAAATTCAGTTTATCAACAGTGGTGAGCAGTGATCCGATATTTTTTTATTATTTTTTTATTTTAAAAGAAATAAAATAGTATATCAAAAATAAGTAAAAAATTTCATCAAAATAAATGCTCAAATCAGAAAAATATTAATCAATAAAAAGAAAATTAGCAGTGAATAAACATGAAACAGGAAACAGATAATTAATTTTAAAGACTAACAGAAAAAAAATGAAAACAAAAAAACTCAGAAATCATGAGTCATCAGAATCATGCATTTATGTCAATCACACCCAATCTGGTCCTCAAAATGCTGAATGAGTCGAAGGCCAGTAGTTTAGTAAATATGTTAGCTAGTTAATTTTCAGTTGCTATATGATGTAGCTCTAATTGACAGGCATCACACAGGTGGTCCTTAGTGAACTTAACCTTGGGGACACCTCTAACTAAGTCCTTTTGGGTGACTCTTCTAAGGGTTTTCATACTGGCATGACACAATCTCCTGTGCCACAACCAAGACTCATTAGTAGTAGTTTTTATGTAAATTGAATTATCAGCTTTAAAGAAACTTACATCCAGCATGTAGATATTGTTGATCCTTTGTCCCTGCAAAATAATTTTGTCATTTAAACTTAAAATACAGCAAGTGGGAAGGAATTTGATATTGTATTCTTTATCAAAGAGTTTACTGATACTCAGCAGGTTGTGTTTTAATCCATCTACAAGCAAAACATTATCAATCATGAAATTCTTTAAATCACCAATTATACCTGATCCTACCACCCACCTAGTGGTGGTGTCTCCAAGTATAACCTTGCCTCCAGCCCTGGCCTCCAGCAAAATAAAATGATTTGCATCTCCAGTCATGTGTCTTAAACATCCGCTGTCCAGGTACCACATGCTCTCATGAGGTCTTGTGTGAGAACACACCTACAAAATCATCAAATGTCAGATTTAGGAACCCAAATAGGTTTGTGTTCCTTCTAATGAAAAGAAGAATGCAATGCATGTGTACTGTACTATGAAACAGGCAATTTGGGCCTCCACACACAATATGTACTATAGTGAATAGTGCAGGTGTGGGAGATGTGTCCTAATATGCCATAAGAAAAATATATAACACCAAGAAAAGGGTTAACTAATCTATATGGGTGATAGTGCCCCTTCTTAGGTTTGTATGAAATATGCTTTGATGATTTTAAAACATATTCTTTAAAAGGTGGAGGTGCATAAAACAGTGCAAAAGTATAAGGTATTTTATTTTTCTTGAAAGCACTAATTTTTACTTTTAAAATTCATTCTCCTTCTTAAGACTTGCAATTTCAAAGTTTAATACTCCATTACTACTCTCCACATCACATACTATGTTGTTTAATTCTTTAAAAGCTCTTTTTAAATCAACATGCGAGGATTTCAATGAATCATGCTCAGTAATCAGATCAGAATGCTTTTTATTTAATTCATCAAGTAAAGACATGTGATTGCTATCAAGTGTAGAATGATCTTTAACCATAACATCATGCTCTTTTTGTAAAGTTAGGAAATCCAATTTTAGGTTAGCATGCAATTTTTTAAGTTTCCTATATGATGCGTGAATTCTTTTAGACACTTTAAATAATTGATCGTAAGTAAGCTCACATACCTCTTCCTAGTCAGACTGACCAGGATGATCATCTGCCATCATACACAAGTTAGTTTCCTCCTCTTCAGCTTCAGTCTTAGAGGAGTCAGATGCAGAATCTGCCTAGAATACCTTTTGAATCTGCTTGTTATCCTTCCTAAATTTGGGTTTCTCCTCACCCTTTTCCTTGCTTCGGTGAGCTTTAAGTGTAGGATAATCAGCCTTAATGTGTCCAGGCTTCTTGCATTCAAAACAAACAGTATCAGATGAACCTTTAAAATTTTTACTGGACTTACCCTTGTTCCACTTCTGAAAGTTCTTATGTTTTTTTCTTAGAAAGCTTTTGAATTGCCTAGTGATTAAGGCAACATGATCGCTATCAGACCTAGAAGAATCAGTGTTAGTATCGTTGGCATTCAACGCCATAGTTTTCTCCTTCTTCTTCTCACCTGCATCAAGCTATCTTTGGTTCGCCCCGTGCTCGTAAGCAATGAGTGACCCAAGTAAGTTATCAATAGAATAATTATTCAAATCTTTCTATTCAGTAATTGTAGTTATCTTAGCATCAAACGAAGAAGGAAAACATTTCAAAATCTTATTCACTTTTTTATAGTTTGTAAGTTCTCTTCCTAAAGCATGTAAAGAAGTGACAATTTGAGTGAACCTCGTATACATTTCAGAAATAGATTCAGTAGGTTTCATGCAAAAAGGTTCGTAGTCATGAAGTAATATGTTTAAACTAGACTGTTTGACTTTAGTTGTACCTTCATAAGTGAGGTACAATCTATCCCAAATTTCTTTACCAGTTGTATAAGTAGAAACACGCATGTAATCCTTAGATTTTAAGGCACAAAAAAATAGTTTAAACATTTAGCATTCAGTTGGACTTAGTCATGATCATCAAAAGTCCATTCATTGAAAGGCAGTTCAGTTTTAACATTATTAACCATTCTAAAAGGTGGTTCATAGCCATCCTTAACAAGTATCCACATGCGATAATCTATAGATTAAAGAAAAGTGGACATACGATTTTTTCAAAAATCAAAAGGTATATTATCAAATAATGGCGGTCGTGTAATTGAATAACCTTCAACAATATTGCGATTTCCAAAGTTAGCCATGGATCAAATTCAAAAGTTTTTAAACTTAATTTTTGAATCCCGCTCTGATACCACTTGAAAGTTCGATAGGGATGTTAAGCCCTGATGAACTAGTCCCAATGCTAACCAAGAGGGGGGGTGAATTGGTTATTTAAAAAAATTATGAGCAATAAGAAAGATCTTTTCGATAATTTGCAGCAAAAATAAGTAAACACAGAAATGAAAAGATCAACCACAGATTTCACCCAAGCAGATAATAACAGAAAAATAAAGTGCATAAAATAATCAGAAAGAGTACACCAAATTTTATAGTGGTTCGGTCAACTTGACCTACGTCCACTCCCTGGAGCCTCCCCTCCGAGTATTGCACTAACATAAAAGTGACACTCCTTCTGCTCCCATAGCAAGGCGAAGAAGCCTATACAAAACTCCTTTCCACCAACCCGGTGAGGCAGAGAACCTGAACTCCTCTCGCTTCCACCTGAAGCAGGCATAGAACCTGGAATCCTTTTGCCTCTCTTGAAGCAGGTAGAGAACCTAAACTCCTTTCACTTCCTCATGAAGCAGGCAGAGAACCCGGATCTTCTTGCGAACGATCCTCCCATAGAAAATACCGACAAGATGAGAGATAACGAATGAAAAAGATGACTCTGATCCTTGCTTGGAGCAACCTTTGTGAATCCATCACAAACTCCCCCTCACAAGATCCTCTCTCTCTCTCTCTCAAGGTTTCTCTAGAAAGAAAAGTGGCAAAATATTTTTTTGGTTGAAAGAGAAAGAGCTTAAATGTGAGGGCTCAAAAATAGCCCTAAATCTCAACTGGTCGTCCAGGATCGTCCAGGATGATCTAGCGATCGTCCTGTACGATCAGTTTAAAATACATAAAATCATCCTGAGCACCGCTCTGGACGTACATGTTAAACATGCTGGACGATCTCAAAATGGCTTGATCGTCCCGGATGATATCTCTATCGTCCGGTAAAATTAGTTTAAAACCACACAAAATTATTCTGAGCACAGCTCTAGACGTACTGGTGAAATATGTAGGACAATTTCAAAATGACCTGATCATCCGGGATGATATCTCTATCATCCTGTACGATTAGTTTAAAAATAACCAAAATCATCCTGATCAATGCTCTGGATGTATATGTGAAATGTATTGGACGGTCACGATCATCTCGGATGATATTACGATCATCCCGGACAATATGATCGTATCAATTAAATATTAATTACTTTCCTTAATCAATAGACTAATTTAGGCATGATTATGATGGATCGTCCGGAACGATACACATATCATCTGGGACGATCAGATCAAATCACCAAAAATAAAAACATGCCTAACTTGATCTAGCGGCTAGGAATTTTTTATTTGAGCCTATCATCCAGTACGATCTATGGATCGTCCAGGATGATCAGCTTAATTGTACAAACTTAACTTGGTCACCCTAATTAGGGTTTTTGTTTTCACTGAATCATCCAGGACGATGTGAATATCGTCTAGGATGATTAAAAAAAAATTGAACAGAAACTCTAATTCACTAAAACTCTCCCCTTGAGTGTGTGTGTGCAAGGTTACTTAGCTAGGGAATCAGTTACATAGAATTTGACTCAATAAAGATGAAAATAGTACATTAGACCTAAATTTCAAAACAGACTAACTCGATCTTGGACTGGCTTGAACTTGCAATTGATCCTATATACCTGAAAGATTAAACAGGCAACCAGAAACAGAAATGTTTGCTATCATCAAAATTATAACCCTTAAAACCAGATTCGCAACACCAATTCTCTTTGACCAACTCATTAAAAGAATCATCTAACAACCACATATTTTAAAATCTGAAAGCTTGAGAAGAAATAACTATTATATACTTGATACTAATAAGGAGAGAAGAATGGTTGAAAAAAGTTTTACTTAAATGCTCAACATTGGTGGTATTAGTAGAATTCTTCCTTAAATCATTAAAAAGAACACGATCTAAACACTGCCACATATTACCATGATTCCAAGTAAAGGGATTACCAGTGAAACTAATGTTAATAAGATTACAATCCATCATCATATTATTAAACTCTTTCATAGCATGATAAGCCGGGTTAGAGCCGCCAATCCTTTCAGAAGGGTTAGAGATAGTATTAAAGTCACCACCAACTAACCAAGGAGAATTAATAAGCTCTCTAAAAGTAGTAAGTTGACTCCAATGCTCTTTTCTGACAATACACGAATAGGAAGCATAAATAAGTGAGGCATAAAAATTAAACAGCATGAACTCGATTTTGTAATGTAAAACTTAATTAAAATCACCAATACCATCAATGCTGATAGGGTCTTTCCGAAAAATCTAAATTTTGTTAGAAACATTCGCTGCACTGTGATTAAAACCTAGAATTCTAGTAGTCTCATCCAACTTAGAAGCAAAAATAAGAGGTTCTAATAAAACAAGGAAATAAATATTATGAATACGGCATAAGTTACAAACTCTAATCCTAGTATTAGGGCAACCAATGCCCCTAACATTCCAAATAATCGACTTAATCATTAGTATGCAATTTGTTTGTAGTTTGAGAACGAGTGCTTCTAGGAGAAATCACTATTTGGTTTTGAACTTTTTATTTTTATTATTTTTTACTAAAGTGAAATCATGCTTTTTATTACCAATACCTTTATTAGCACTATCATTAACAAAATCATCATCATTAATAGACGAAGAAATTTTACCTCTTATACCTTTTCCCTTTATGTGCAAATCCTTAGAATTCTCAGAAGTAGTAGTACCTTCAGGCTTATCATTTTCATGATTCTAACACTCATCCTTGTTCCTCATGGCATTAGCAACCTCCTCCATTTCCTCCTGCACATACTCTCGTTCTTCCAAATTATCATCGAAAGTATTATCCTGGACATTCACAAAAGTTTGAGAAGAACATAAATCAATAAAGTTGTCAATGTCCCCCCTAAAGTCCAAAATATTAATGTTAGTAGCACATGGTGGGGAAATAGTAGGAGAAATAGGGTTATGTTTTGAAGAAATAGCAACCATCTGCTCATCCATAAAATCTATATTTCCCAAACCCTTAGAGACAGGAATATGAGTTCCAAAAAGAATGTTAGGTGGCACACTAACATCCTCCTCAAAAGCAGGGATACACTCCTCAACCTTATTATCATCATCACCAAACCTTGCTCCAACTGACAAACAAGCTCATTGTTAACATTAACCATTTCCTCGACATTATTGGAAGCCATGTTCAAATCCTGCACTGTCAAGGGATTAGTATTCCCATGGGAAAGTTGTTCAACTAAACCATTATTTCCTTTAGATTCTTTAACGGTTTCCTTATGATTATGTAAATGGGGATGCGAAATAAAACATTCCAAATTGCTATGCCCATGCATTTTATAATGGTTACAGAAAATCGGTAGGTTTTTAAATTCCACTTTTTATTGCTACCCAAAAATCTCTAAACCAGCCCAGATTTCTCTAGCATGTTTCTTCAAGATATCTAATTCAACCAAAATGCGTGCCACAGAAGGGTGTGAAACAGTCGCAGTAGCTTGATCGGTCTGCAAGGGCCTCCCAAAAGTAGACCCTAAAGCAAATAATATTTGAGAATTAAAGAGGTGAAATCTCAAATTAGAAAAGATATCTATACATGTGCTATAGGTTATTCCTTTTTAACATCAAAATCTGTAGTCCACTTTAGTAATCGCATTTGACAACCTTGGATATAGTACGTTCTCCTAGAAAAAATGTGACTTTAATCTAAATCTTTAGATAATTGAATAGTAATATGCCGTTGATCCAACAAGCCAACAAAGAAGGTTCCAAATAATTTCAGAGATAGAAAAAACTTTTGGATTAGATCAAAATTCCGCCTTTTCATCATAAACTTACAAACCAAAGTAAAAGCAAATGGGAGAGAAAGCTGGTTAACCACTTTATCATCAAACATCAAAGCAGGCAAACCTTTAAAGGAAGAATGAATTAAATCTAACTTTAAAGAAGAAGGCGAAGAGCTACCCGCTAGCACATCTTTAAAAGATCATGATTTACCATCAACATTCGAGGAAATGAAAGGGTTAGATGACAAAGGTGTCGTCATCTTCCGACCCCCCAGGATAAAGATAAAAACACAAAACAAAGCCATGATATCACGAAACAGGAAACAAACCAAGGTAATAGAATGAAGAAAAAACTAGGACATGATCCATGATTCAGCCACAGGAAGCACCGAGAGAGGAAGCCCTAGAATCACACGAGAATCACCAGAGCCAGAGAGGCGTTGTGATAATGTTTAATCTACAATCATTGAATTTTCTATCATTCATATGAATACGTGTGTTATTTATTAATGTTTATGTGTATTGCTATTTATATTTGATTACATTCCCCTTATACTTAAATTTTTATATTGTCTTATATTAATATACATTGTGATTTTTTAATTAACCCTAAAGAAAATGATAATTAAAAATTATATAAAATTAGGATAATAATAAAACCCTATATCATAGTGCAAATGAACACAACTTATATAATTCTTATATTAGAAAAACTAATAATTAACTAACTTAGATTATTTAAATTATTGACTTAACTTAAATTTATAAGGTATACTTTGACTTTCGAATTGTCGATTAATAAGTATTGTTTAAGAATATATATGAGTAGATTAAAATTTAAAATCATAGCAACTTGAATTTGGAATTAGCAATCTTATTAAATCCTTATATTAAACTTAATATTTTTAAGCAAAATTGATATTCAAAATTATTAAATATGTACTCCACCAAAATAAAAAGGAGAAGAAAAGTGAAATATTTTAAAAAGAAAAGAAAAGAAAAGATGAAAAAGAAAGTGAGTATAATCAAAACTTGGTATCAGAAAAAAGCTTCAAGTTTAACTACAATCTTGTACTTAAATTCACAAAGGATAACATTGGAGGACTAATACAAATGTTGGTGAACTCATAAAATTTCAATTTTAATTACAAACACATCTAATCTTTAAGCTTTATTATTCAATTCAAAATTTAATAGACAATCATTATAACCATAACATGTAAATATAAATTAAGTAATAATAAGGATAACTTGTTAGGATAATTATTAGTATTTTTTCAAACTATAATTATAACTTTATTCATTTTCACTACTTCTAGATTGTGATATATTATCTTCTATGTAGTAATTTTAAACTATCAGTTTCTACTTGGATTATTTAGGTAATCAGCATTATAGATTTCTTTATTTACTTGGGGACAAGCTTGGGAGAATTTGATAAGTATAAATTATGTTCTATTTTATGTGTTTTATTTTTTATAAAAATGTAATTATTTTGTTTATTTTGTGTAGAAAAACTCAAAAATGGCAAAAATTCTAATGAGCCCATAGTGCCACGGCGTTCAACAAAACCATGCCACAACGCCTCCTTCAATACCACTGAGGTTCCCCAATTCTAATATTGCGCTACCAAGTTCTTTATTTATAAGCACTGCTGTGGTGACACAAACATCACCGTAGTATTTTCAGCATGGTGGTGTCAGAAAGTTAGGTTGGTAGTACCGAATTCTCTATTTTTGAATGATGTGATGCCACAATTTCTCTCACCTTGGCACCATTTTTTTCCATTTGGGCACTCAGTGCTCGAATGTCCATAGCATCACAGCGTTACAGTTGTAACTTCTAAATACCATATTCTATCAATAAAAAGACATGTCTGTTCACTAAGTAATTAATCCACATCAACGAGCACTATGACGGTGCAGAAGTTTTAGCACCGAGGTTCTAGTTCACTTTAAAGGCACTGCGAAGCTAATCTTCCAAGCACTGTAGTACCCAATTGCCTTTTTTATGTTTTCCTATAAATAGTTATGATATTATATTAGTAAGAGAGTTTAGTCACTTAAATTTAGTACTTTTTAGAGTACTTGTTTAGTTCCCTTTTAGAGTAAGTGAAAGTTCATTAGGGATATTAAGCCCTTATAAACTAGCCCAAGGCTAACCAAGAAAGCGGGGGGGGGGGGGGGGGGGGGTGAATTGGTAGTTTTAAAATTTTGTGAGAAAAAAAAGAATTTGAAAATCTTTTTGAATGTTTTAAAAAAATTACAATTTTGCGATGTTGTACAGATTTTTAACTAAACACAACCAATAAATATAATCACTCGATCATAAACAAAGAAGTAAAGTGCAAAAAATAATCCAAAAGAAAGTGACCTATGTCCACTCCCCGGAGCCTCCCCTCCAGATATTGCACTAAAATAAAGTGACTCTCCTTCTACTCCCATAGCAAGGTAGAGAAGCCCTTACCAAACTCCTTTTCACCAACCCGGTGAGGCAGAGAATTTGGACTCATTTTGCTTCCTCCTGAAGCAGGTAGAGAACCTTACCTCATTTTGGTTCCTCCTGAAGTAGGCAGAGTACCTTGATCTTCTTATAAATGATCCTTCCACAGAGACACCAAAGGACAAAAGATGATGACCGAAGAAGATGACTCAGATCCTTCTTGAAGTAACCTTTGTGAACACCTCACAAACTCCCCCTCACAAGATCCTCTCTCTCTCTCCCAAGCTCTCTCTCTCCTTCTCAAGGCTCTCACAGGTAAGGATTTTGGCAAAAGATATCAACAGTAGAAGAAAGAAAATATTAAATAGTAGGGCTCAAAAATTTCCCTAAATTTTAATTTGCTGTTAAAGATCATCTAGGATGATCCTTCGATCGTCCTATATGATCAGTGTAAATCAGACCCTTTTGGCCTAGATGATCTGGTTCTTCAGGACGATTAGAAGACATGATTTGTTCTGATCATCTGGGATGATTTTGTGATCGTCCTGGATAATTTATTAGGAATAAGAAAATCATCTAGAAGATTATTTGGGTCATCCAGGAAAATCATGCTGAACGATTTTAAAATGACTTGATCATCCCGAACGATATTGATATCATCTCGGATGATTAGTTCAAAATCGAGAATATCATCCAGAGGATTATTCAGATCATCTAGGTGAAATACACTGGACGATTTCAAAATGACTTGATCATCCTGGAAGATATAGATATCATCCATACGATTAGTTCAAAATCAAGAATATCATACAGAGGATTGTTCGGGTCATCCAGGTGAAATACACTGGATGGTCAGGATTTCTAATTGATCATCTCGAATGATATTACGATTATCCAGGATGATATGATTAAATCAATCAAATCTTGATTTCTTTCCTTAATCACCTGATTAATTTAGACATGATTGTAATGAATCATCCAGGACGATACACATATTGTCCATGGCGATTAGATCAAAAAGCTTAAAATAAAAACTTGCCTAACTTAGTCTGGCGACTGATAATTTTTGATTTGAGCATATCATCCTGTATGATGGGATGATCATCCAGGATGATCTGCTTAATCAGACTGACTTAACATGGTTGCCTTAATTAGGCTTTTTATTTTCAATGGATTGTCTAAAATGATGTGAAAATCATCAAGGGCAATTTGAATAAAATTAAAATAAATATTCTAACTCACTAAAACTCTCCCCCTGAGTGTGTGTGTGTAAGGTTACTTAGCCCAGGGATCTGTTATATTACACTTGACTCAAAAAGATGAAAAAATATATTGAACCTAAAACACAAACAGACTGACTCGATCTTGAGCTGGCTTGAATTGCAACTGATCTTATGAACCTGAAAGGTTAGGCACTCAAATAGAAAAAAAAATATTTTCTATCATCAAAATCCTAATCCTTGAATCTAGATTTATAACAATCTCCCCCTTTTTGATGATAGCAAACAATTGTTAGTAATTCCAAATTTAGTAAAAAAAAATAAAGCTAAGAAAACTAAGGAGTGCAATTTCTATTAGCCAGGTGAATAATACAAGAACACTGAACATTGATAATTAAACCAGTACACTGACCCAGAACACAAACTACTCCCCCTTTTGGCATCTCAAAAAGGGGAAAACAACACATAGAAACATAAAGAAAAAAGGAAATGAGAAAATAACATTAAAAACCCTTTTTTTTAATCGATCTGCTCCAGTAAATCAGAATTTTTCCTTAATTTTTAATTCAAAAGGCAATTAGAGGAAACTCAACAACATTGAAATCCAAAAAAGTTAAAAAATTAATTTTCATAACTCCTACCTCGGACACCTTATAGGTTCAAATTCCTTTCAAACAAATATCCAATTTAGAAAAAAAGAAATTAGATTTGAAAAGAGATCCTTTCAAGCCTCATTTCAAAAACATATCTGATAAAATAGTATTACAAAGTAAGGAATCAAAAATCATGATTTTCAATCTCAGGCTTTTGAAAGTATTAAGTGGTGCATGGATTTTTCTAAGATATTTAAAGATCTGAAAGGGGATAAAGTTTATTTCTTGATGGTCTAATTTTGTGCATCTTTTTTAATTTATTTGGCGCACTTTGCTCATCTTTTGATTTTTAATACACTTTGTGTATCTTTCTATTTTTTGCGTCATTGCGTATCTTTTCATTTTTGGGCCCATTTTGTACCACTTTTTATTTCTTTTGCAAGCTTGCTTCCTTTCATAATCTCTAAATAATCTCAGTTATGAAATAACCTCTAAGACATAAGAGAGAAAAAACTCACTCTCTACAGTAAGGAAGAGTAATTCACAGAATAAAATTATACTCCATATAATAAGTGCAATCACCGGATTAAGATGAACATAATAATGATTCAATGCTTTGAAAATACTATTTATATGAGATAGATTACTGTAGGAAGATAAAATAAATCTCTATTTTAAAAACCAACTTTTTAATTTTGAAAATGATTTTTATCCAAAAGGAACAATACACCATTAAAGGAGTTAGAGGAAGAGAAACAATCATCAATATTTCTTCCCTTTAACTATTTCAGAGGAGTCAATCACTACTTATAAGCTTTCAAATAAAAATAAGGCAAAAACTCTCAGTTAGAAATCCAGTTTATTAGTAGTAGTGAGCAGTGATCTGATTATGAAGAAAATAAATAGTAAATCAATAAAGGAAGAAAGAATAAACATAAAGAGAAATAATCAAATTAAGAAAACATCAACGACAAAAGGAAAATCTACAGAGAATAAAAACTAGAAAGAAAATAGAATAATCAAATCAAATAAAAATAATGGAAAACTGAAAAATAGAAACTTCAGAAATTAGTGATCATCTAATTTATGCATCTATGTCAATCACACCCAATCTGGACCTTAAAATACTGAATGAGTCAAAGGCCAGTGGTTTAGTAAAGATGCCAGCCAGTTGGTTTTCAATTATGGCATGGTGTAGCTCAATGTCCCCTTTGGTAACATGGTCCCTAATGAAGTGATGCCTTATTGTAATATGTTTGGTTCTTGAATATTAGATAGGATTCTTAGAGATGCATATGGCACTAGTGTTATCACATAGAACTGAAATTGTGCTAACATGTAATCCTAAATCCAAGATTTGTTGCTTCAACTAAAGAACTTGGGCCACACAACTTCCTAAGGTAATATAATTAGCTTCAGTAATGGAAAGTCCACAGAGTTTTATTTTTTACTGGACCAGGAGACTAAGAACTATCCTATGAATTGGTAAGTTTCAGAAGTGCTCTTTCTATCCACCCTATACCCTATAAAATAAGAATCAGACTATCCAATAATCTCAAAAAAAGTGCTGTGTCTAGGATACCAGATTCTTATGTTTGGGGTCCCTAAGAGATATCTAAGAATTCTCCTAACTGCAGTCAGGTGGGATTCTTCAGGATCAGCTTAAAATCTTGCACAAAGATAAACACTAAACTTTATATCAGGTCAGCTAGTAGTCAAGTAAAGTAGTGATCCAATTATACCTCTATACTTCTTTTGATCAATAGATTTTTCATTTGAATCCTTATCAACTGGACAGTGGAGCTTATGGGAGTGTTTATTGGCTTGGCTTTATCCATTTCTTATTTCTTCAAGATGTTCTTAAGGTACTTTAATTGATTCAGAAAGGTTCAATCATCCATTTATCTTATGTTAAACCCAAAAAATAGGACAATTCTCCCATCATACTCATCTCAAACTCCTTACTCATTATTTTAAAAAAGTCATCACATAACTTTTGATCAGAAGATCCAAACATTGTATCATCAATATAGATCTAGATAGTAAGTAAATCCTCTCCTACTTTCCTCATAAAAAGGGTGGTGTCTACGCTCTCCTTAACAAACTCTCTTTATAGTAGGAATGTGTTAAGCCTCTCATACCAAGCTCTAGGTGCCCATTTCAATCCATATAAGGCCTATTTTAATTTATAAATATGATTTAGATATTTGGAACTCTCAAAACCTAGGGGTTGCTCTACAAAGACATCTTCTTTTATTACTCCATTTAAAAAGGCACTCTTGGCATTCATTTGAAAAAGCTTAAATCCTTGATAACATGCAAAGGCTAATAGCACTATAACGGCTTCCAATCTAGCTATAGAGGCAAAAGGTCTCCTCAAAATCAATCTCTTCTATTTAGTTATACCCCTTAGTTACCAATCTTACCTTATTTCTAACCACCACACCAGAATTCATTCATTTTATTCTTAAAGACCTACTTGGTTCCTACTACACTTTGATCCTTAGGTCTTTCTACCAACTCCCAAACATTATTTCTCACAAATTGATTAAGTTCTTCTTACATAGCTAAGATAAAAAATTCATCACTAAGTGCTTGATTGATGTTGGTGGGTTCAGTCATTGAGATAAAGGCAGAACGGTTTACTTCCTTCCTAAGTCCATGCCTAGTTCTAACACCTTCAGAAGGGTCTCATAAGATCAGTTCTTTCAGATGACTCGAAGAATATCTCCAATCTCTAGGCATAGTATTTTGAGGTTCGGCCATTATCTCCAAATTTGTATTTTTTACTCCTTGGGTAATCTCTCCTACTTCCTCTTCTTCCTCGGCTCTAACCTCCTTAGGATCAGATTCATCAAACACTACATGAGTAGTCTCCTCCACCACCAATATTCTCTTGTTAAATAACCTAAAGGATTTCCCCACACTTCAATATCCTAAGAACACTCCTTCATCAAATTTTTGGTCAAATTTTCCTAAGGATAGTTTCCCATTGTTAAGAATGAATATCTTACAATCAAAGACATGGAGGTGGGATATGTTTGGAGTTTTACCCTTAAATATCTCATAGGGTGACTTATTTAAATTTGATATAACATTCACCCTATTCAACACATAACAGGCTATGATCACCACTTCTGCCCAAAAGTATTGTAGAAGTGAATACTCAGCATACATGGCTCTAGCGACTTCCATTAAGGTCTTATTATTCTGTTCAGCTATCCCATTCTGCTGAGGGGTCCTAGGAGCTGAAAAGTTGTGGCTAATCCCTTGCTCCTCATATAAGGTTCCAAATCTGATATTTTCAAACTCCCTACCATGATCACTATAGATGGTCAAGATCTCACAACCTAACTTCTTCTGAATCCAAGTGAAAAAAGATTTAAATTCATCAAATGACTCAAATTTATGTGATAGAAATCTAATCTAAGTGAACCTCGAGTAATCATCGATAATCACAAATCCATAGACTTTTTCCCCCTAAGCTAGCAGTGCTAATGGGTCCAAAAAGATCTATGTGAAGGACTTCTAAAGGTCTAGAGGTACTGATGTCCTTAATGGAGTGGAAAGAGGATTGGACTTGCTTTCCTAGTTGACAGGCACCACATAGGTGGTCCTTAGTGAACTTAAGCTTGGGGACACCTCTAACTAAGTCCTTTTGGGTGACTCTTCTAAGGGTTTTCATGCTGGCATGACATAATTTTTTGTGCCACAACCATGACTCATCAGTAGTAATTTTAAGCAAAATGATGCATCACATTCAATATTATTTAAATCTAGCATGTAGATATTATTGATCCTCTTACCCTGAAAATAGTGTTATTATTTAAGCTTATAATGCAAGTGTTTTCTAAGAACTCAATGTTAAACCCTTTGTCACAGAGTTGACTGATGCTGAGAAGGTTGTGTTTCATTCCATCTACAAGAAAAATATTTTCAATCAAAAGGTTCTTGGAGTTTTTGATTATACCTGGGCCCACCACTTTCCTAGTGGTGTTATCTCCAAGAGTGACTGTGCCTCCAGTCCCCGCCTCCTATGAAATGAATTGATTTACATCTCCAGTCATATGTCTTGAGCAATCATTGTCCAGGTACCACATGCTCTCATGAGATCTTATGTGAGAGCACCCCTACAAAAATAGAAAATATCAGATTTAGGAACCTAAATAAGTTTGGGATCCATCTTATGGAAAGAAGAATGCAATGCATGTATGTTATGCTGTAAATCATGTAATTTGGGCCTCCATACCCAATGTGTACTATGGTGAACAGTGCAGGTGTGGGAGATATGTCCTAGCATGCCACAAGAAAAGCATCTAACTCCAAAAAAAGGGTTAACTAATCTATGTGGGTGATTGTGCCTCTTCCTTGGTTTGGATGCATGCTGTAGTGGTTTATAAAATTGTGCAAATATAGGAAGTGTTTAATTTTTCTCAAATGCATTAATTTTTACACTTAAAAATTCATTTTCCTTTTTAAGACTTGCGATTTCAAATTTTAATGCATGCTCACTACTATCTAAATTACATACCATGGTGTCTAGTTCTAAATCAACATGCGATGATTTCAATGAATCATGCTCAACCATTAATTCAGAATACTTTTTATTCAGCTCATAAAATTCATCAAGTAATGACATGTGATTATTATCAAGTATAGAATGATCTTTAAGTAAAACTTCATGCTCTTTTTGTAAGTTTAAGAATTCCAATTTTAGACTAGCATGTATTTTCTTAAGCTTCCTATATGATGAATGGATTTTCTCAGAAACATCAAGTAATTGATCGTAGATCAGTTCACATACCTCTTCCTAATCAGACTGACCATGATGTCCATCCACCATCAAACACAGGTTTGTAGTGTCCTCAAAGGAGTCGGATACAGAATCCGCCCAGAAAGCCTTTTGAATCCACTTCTTATCCTTCCTGAACTTGGGTTTCTCCTCACCCTTCTCCTTGCTTGGATGAGCCTTAAGTGTAGGACAATCAACTTTTATATGTTCTGGCTTCCTGCATTCAAAATAAACCACATCAGAAGACCCTTTAGGATTTTTGCTACACTTACCTTTGTTCCACTTTTAAAAGTTATTGTGTTTCTTCCTTAGAAAGCTTTTGAATTGCCTAGTGATTAAGGCAACATCATTGCTTTCAGACTCAGAAGTATCAGTTTCTGTATCATTTGCCTTCAGTGCCGGAGTCTTCTCTTTCTTCTTCTCACCTACATCAAGCTACCTTTGGTTCACTCCTTGCTCGTAAGTAATTAGTGATCCGAGTAAGTTATCAATATAATAATTGTTCAAATCTTTCGATTAAGTGATAACAGTTATCTTGGCATCATAAAAAGAGGACAAACATCTCAAGACTTTGTTAACTTTTTCATAGTTGGTGAGTTCTCTTCCTAAGGCATGCAGGGAGGTGAAGATTTGTGTGAACCTAGTGTATATTTCAAATATTGACTCATGAGGTTTCATGCGAAAGAGTTTGTAGTTATGAAGCAGGATGTTCAACCTAGACAGTTTAACTTCAGTTGTGCCCTTATAAGTGATACATAATTTATCCCAGATTTCTTTGCTAGTTGTACATGTTGACACACGCATGTAATCTTCAGATTTCAGTGCACAGAAAAAATAGTTCAAGCATTTTACATTCAGTTATGCTAAATCTTGATCATCAAAAGTTCATTAGGCAAAAAGAAGTTTAGTTTTAATACCATTAACAAGTCTAAAAGGTGCTTCATAACTATATTTAACAAGAAACCACATGCGATAATTTATAGATTATAAAAAGGTAGACATGTGAGTTTTCTAGAAATCAAATGGTATTTTCTAACAAGGGTGGATGAGTAATGGAATGACCTTCAATGGTGTTTTTATTACTAAAGTTAGCCATGGATCAAATTCAAAAGTTTTTCAAAACTTGATTTTTTGAATCCCGCTCTGATACCACTGAAAGTTTGTTAGGGATATTAAGCCCTTATGAATTAGCCCAAGGCTAACTAGGAGGGGGGGTGAATTGGTAGTTTTAAAAATTTGTGAGCAAAAATGATTTTGAAAATCTTTTTGAATGTTTTAAAATAATTACAATTTTGCGATGATGTGCAGATGTTTAACAAAACATAACCAATGATTATAATCACATGATCATCAACACAGAAGTAAAGTATAGAAAATAATCAGAAAGAACACACCAGATTTTATAGTGGTTCTGTCAACTTGACCTACGTCTACTCCCCGGAGTCTCCCCTTCAGGTATTGCACTAAAATAAAGTGACTCTCCTTCTACTCCCACAGCAAGGTGGAGAAGCTTTTACAAAACTCCTTTTCACCAACCCGGTGAGGCAGAGAACCCAAACTCCTTTTGCTTCCTCCTGAAACAGGTAGAGAACCTTATCTCATTTCTCTTCCTCCTGAAGTAGGCAGAGAACCATGATCTTCTTACAGACAATCCTTCCATAGAGACACCAAATGACAAGAGACAACGACCAGAGAAGACGACTTAGATCCTTGCTTGGAGAAACCTTTATGAACACCTCACAAACTCCCCCTCATAAGATCCTCTCTCTCTCTCCCCTTCCCAAGGCTCTCACAGGAAAGGATTTTGGTAAAAGATTTCAATAGTAGAAGAAAGAATACCTTAAATAGTAGGGCTAAAAAATTGCCCTAAATTTAAATTTTCCATCAAAGATCATCTAGGGCAATCCTTCGATCATCCTGTATGATCAGTGTAAATCAGACCCTTTTGGTCGAGAGGATTTGGTTCTTCTAGATGATTAGAAGACATTATTTTTTTTGGTCATCCAAGATGATTTTATGATCATCCTAGATAATTTGTTAGGAATGAGAATATCATCTAGAAGATTATTCAGGTTATCCAGAAAAACCATGCTGGATAATTTTAAAATGACTTAATCGTCCCGGATGATATTGAGATAATCCCGGACGATTAGTTCAAAATCGAGAATATCATCTAGAGGATTATTCGGGTCGTCCAGGTGAAATATACTGGATGATTTAAAAATGACTTGATCATTCTAAATGATATAGATATCATCCCATATAATTAGTTCAAAATTAGAAATATCATCCAAAGGATTATTCGGGTCGTCCAGGTGAAATACACTGGACGGTCAAGATTTGGTCGTCCCTGATGATATTACGATCGTCTAGGATGATATGATCGAATCAATTAAATCTTGATTTCTTTCCTTAATCACCTGACTAATTTAGGCATGATTGTAATGAATCATGCAGGATGATACACATATCGTCAAGGATGATCAGATTAAATAGCTAAAAATAAAAACTTGCCTAACATAGTCTGGCGGCTGAGAATTTCTAATTTGAGCATATCATCCTGTATGATGGGATGATCGTCCAAGATGATCTACTTAATCAGACAGACTTAACATAGTTGCCCTAATTAGGGTTTCTATTTTCAATGGATCATCTAGGATGATGTGAATATCATCCATAATAATTTAAACAAAATTATAATAGAAACTCTAACTCACTAAAACTCTCCCCTTGAGTGTGTGTGTGCAAGGTTACTTAGCTTGGGGATCCGTTACATTACACTTGACTCAAGAAAGATGAAAAAATATATTGACCCTGAAACACAAACAGCTGACTCGATCTTGAGCTGGCTTGAATTACAACTGATCTTGTGAACCTAAAAGGTTAGGCTCTCAAATAGAAATAGAAATGTTTGTTATCATTAAAATCATAATCCTTGAATCCAGATTCACAACAGTAAGATCTAAGGGAGGCTAGGAAAGTACAATATATAATCATTTAGAGTGTAAGCCTATGTTTCATGAAGCAACTCTGTAAGTTAAAGGGAGAAGGAGTGAGAGTAGATACTTTGACCTTTCTTGGTGATATCACTCTCTTATATTTTCATTCTTCCATATGTTCAAAGAAAATGAGGTTGCTTGTTATTTATTCTATGTCAGGGTAATTCTCTTATTTTGGATTGATGATGTAAAATGCATGTTGAGTACTAATGAAGACTCCTATTCTATAAATGTTAAGTAATGCTTTTAATTTTATCTCATTCTTTATTAAATGTACATAGTGGTCATATGTGAAGTTAAAATATAGTGTGATGTATAGCCTCAATAGATGCATGTAAGAACAACTAAGAATAATAAGATAGGATGTTTGTATTCCTAGACATAGGATGTTAAATATTATGAGTTCTTAAGGAGATATTATTATAAATGTAGGAGGTCAATAGATATACTTTTCACCCCTTTAAGCTTGACAAAGATCTAGGGATGCATATGCTCTAAATTACATCTATAATTAATTTATTAGGAAAGATATGAAATTTATATTTATCAATCTAAAATACATATATTATATATTATATTCAATTTTTTTTAGTATTTTATTTAGTGACAAAATCTTTACAAATATTATTTTTATTTCAAAAGGATAATTATTATAATTAAGGTAAATGATTATAGTTTTTTGTAGTAAGCATACTTTCTCATGGGTTTGACACTTTACTCTATTAATTTATTACTTGATTTTGCATGTATACCAGCATATATTAAGTAGGGTTTATTATTTTTATATTGAAGAAAAGCTAAGCATTATTTAGGGGTGATAAAGTCCTAAATTTTTATATAATTCAAAAGTTAACTCCATAGTGCACACTACATTAGCTTTAAGAAAACCCTAATTTTCAACTAAGCTAACACTATTTATATAGTATGATTAATAGATCATACTGAATGATTAATTCAAAAATGCACTTTTTATAGTATATGATGAATAGAGCTCATTATGATCAGTCAAGAAAAATTGCACTGATCATCCAGTATGAAATTATATCATACAGTACAATCAGTTTAATAGAATCATGGATTGTCTAGGATGAACCCTGATTTATTAATTATCATCCCATGTAATTCATGGTTCATACAATACAAATGGGAAATTCATATAATACAAACCATAATTATAATTAATTCTAATTCAATTGCTTAATCATAGGTATTAAATTAGGTAAGATTTTAATTAAATCATACAATATGATTTAAATAATCTTGTAAAAATATATCAATTTTCAATATTTAAAATATTACTTAAAATTAAATTACGACGGGTGCTCCGGATTTTAACTGATTGCATTATATGATATTATTCATATAGTATAATTAGTTTATTCTTTAATTTCAAATTTATTTCATTTAAATGAACATTTTAATTAAATTTTCATTACACGTACCATACAGTATAATCCAGATCATCAAGTAAAATATTAAAAAAAGTTAAAACTTTAAGTTTCACTCCCCCTATATGGCTTTGTATGGTTGCTAAGCTAACATACACCTTTTTACATTAATTGATTTAAGAAAATAAATATTATAAAAATTTTCAAATAAAACATATCTATTCAACATAATCTTGAGTCCTACTTCTTTGATGATACTCGATGTATGTTGAACCAGAAATGTTAGCACACAAAAAAAATTATATAAGCTCGATAGTCATCGAATAATATTTGTAATCATCAAAATATAAGCTGGAGTTCTCAGATTATAATAATCTCTTCATTTTTTATGATGACAAATATTGTTGGTTTATATTGCAAGTTAAATTTAATTTCCTCCTATATTTTCCCACTTATTGTGTTATCTTTTAAAAATAGGGAGAAACCTACAATCCTATTTATTATTATTTTTATTATTTTATTTATTTTTATTTTTTAATAATAACAAAAAATAAAAAATATAACAAACATAGACAAACTAAAAACAAAAAATAAAGTGTACTATAGAGAAAAACAATACATCCAACAATTTCCTACACCTTCTTTTGACATCAATATAGAGCAGCACTACAAAACAAAGTACATAAAATTAAAAAAAACTACAAAGAACAAGATAGGAAACATAAAATATAGTTACTCATACAAATGTCCCTGATCAGGTGGTGGTGGAGGTGGCTGGAAATAGCAATGAAGGGAGGAAAATTGCTCATTACATCATGCACGATTAGCCTCGTGCTGCTGCTACTCTATGTGGAACTATATTTGATCCCAACGAATGGTAGACTCCTAGATATGAGTCTCGAGGTGCATATCTGATAAGTATAAATAGGTGTACTATTTTAGTTATGTAAAATTCAATAAAAATATGTTATTTTAATTATATTTATAAAGAAATTATGCAAGTAAAAGTAAAAAAATTATAAGTGTTGGATAGTGCCACCTTGCTGTTAAGAATAATGCTACAATGTTGTATTGATCAACACTTAAGCTCCATTTTCAATATGGAAGCACCAATCTTCTTTATTTACAAGTGCCATGGTTTCATAAATGTCAGCTTCACAGCACATCACTTTATGTATATGCTCAAAATCAACAAAGGTAATAATCTGTGTCTTGGCAAAATTCATGTAGAAGTGCTAGCCTCTTAAACGCCGTAACACCATAATGTCATTCCAAGTGCTACAGTGCTTTTTTTTTTACAATGCATTAGTGGAGTAATTATAACTTCTAATAGCCATACCAACTTAGCAAAATACATACTAAGTCAGGTAGTAGCTATGCTACATCATTGAGCATCATAGCGGAGGAAAAAATGCTGTGTCGAGGCTCTAGTTCATTTTTTATTGCTGCAGTGCCACCTTATCCAACATCATAGTGCTTGAGTCTGTTCCTATAATTGCTATAAATCATTGTCAGTTCTATAATTTAATGAGTTCAGTCCCTTGAGTAAAAATTTAATACTTTCATTATGTTTCTTTAGTGCCCCCTTAGGGTAAATTCTAAGGGAGGTCAGGAAAGTGCAAGATGAAATATCTAGGTGAATTTAGGCTGTGTTTATATAAAAAACTCTTTTAAAAGGTGGAAGGAGTGTAGAGAAGATATTTTGATCCTTCTTGGTGATATACTTCTTACTACTTCTATTATATTTTGAATATTCCATAAGTAAAATGAATATGAGTTTACTTATTATTTCTTTTATGTCTAGCTAATTCTCTTAATTTGGACTGATGATGTAAAGAGTTAAAGTTCGTGTAGGTTGTTAAAACTAAAGGAACTAGCCTGAGGCTATGCAAGAGGGGGGGGGTGGCACTGAATTTCTTATTTAAAATTTTTAAATAAAAAGAAAGCACCTTTATCCCCTTAATGCTAAAGTAAATTAAAATTATGATAACAAAAATTAGAAGTTTGTCAGCCATATAGTAAACCACAAAAAAATAAAAGTGTGGAATAATAAAAATAAAACACACAAAAAATTATAGTGGTTTGGTCCAACCTGACCAACGTCCACTCCCTGGAAACCTCCTTTCTAGGTATTACACTAAAAGTAGGCGGAGAAGTCTTTACAAAATATTTTTCACCAACCCGGTGAAGGTAGAGAACATGAAATCCTTTTTCACTCTCCTAGGGAAGGGAGAGAACCTAGAATCCTTTTTTACTCTCCTAGTGAAGGCAGAGAACCTGCAATCCTCTTTCTCCCTCCTAGAGAAGGTAGAGAACCTAGGACTGTTGCTGCATAATGTCTTCCTAGAGCCTCCAAAGGATCCAGCCAGAAGCTTGAAGAAAATGAGGAAGATCCTTTCTTGGAGTAACCTTGTTAATCCCTCACAAATCTTCCTTACAAAAACTCTCCCTCTCTTCTCTCTCCCAAAGCTCTCCTAAGCACCTCTTTGCTCCCTCATAAAATAATTAGCAGCCAAAAGTCTTTTGAAATTAGATAATAGAAGAATTTAAATAGAGAGCCTCCAAGAAAGTCCTAAATTTCAATCTGGTACTTCTGATCATCCAGTATAATCCAATATTGTACTGTACGATTAGTTCAAAATAGCATTTTCAGCCTATATGAACTACAACCCACTATACGATTAGTTCAAGTGTTTATATTGATTGTCCCATTACAGGAATCAAGTTGTATAGTATGATCATCTCTGATTGTCCTATACGATCTGATCGAATAATTTAATTAAAATAAACACCTAATCACAGGATCTACTTAGGCATGATTATCATATTTCATATAATACTATGCATATCTTACGATAAGATTAGAAACAAAATTCAAATATTAAAATATTATCTAAATTATAATTAGTGGCTCTTTTCTTATTATAATTGATCGTCCTGTATGATATGGATCATCCAGTATGATTAGATTAATCAATCTCAATTAACAAAGGATGCCTTAATTAGAATTTTGTAGTTAACTGATCATCCAGTATGATATAAATTATACTGTGTGATTAGTTTAAAAAATAGAAAATTTTCTAGCTCACTAACCAACTCCCTTGATTGTGTGTGTGCAAGGTTACTCAGCTTAGTATCCACCATATATATGACTTGACTCAAGAAAGCTAAAAGTACATTGAAGTTAAAATTACAAACAGACTCAACTTAAAATTACAAACAGACTCACATTGTGTGTGTGCAAGGTTACTCAGCTTAGTATCTACCCAATCATGAGTTGATTAAAGTTGTAAGTGAACTGTGAACCTAAAATTTTAGTGAGCAGGGTAACAAAATATATATTCAATAATAAAGATTAATAGAAGATAGGGGTATGGAAACAATAATGTTTGTTGTCATCAAAATAATAATACTTGGGTTCATATTTATAATAAAGAGTATATTAAGTATTAGTGTAAACTCTTATTCTTTAATGAAAGTGTTGATATTTTTTATATCTCTCATTATTCATTTAATGCATACAATGGTCATATGTGTTGTTAGAACCTAGTATGATTTATAGCCTTGGTGGTGGAATGCATGAATAATTATGAATATTGAAATAAATTATTGACATGCCTAGATATATGATATTTGAATATTTTAGGTTCTATAGAGATAGTAAAATTGTAGGAAGACTAACAATCTTTCTTTTCATCCCTACAAACTTGATAGAGATCTAGGGATATACATGCTCTGATCAGCATCTACAATTAAGAGTCTCATTCAAAAAGATATGTAATTTACTTGCACTAGTCAAAAAAACTTTATTACAATCATATCAACCCTTTTTACTTATTTTCATACAATGCCAGAAACTCAAAAACCTTAATTTTCATTTCAATATGATTAATTCATGCAGTTAGAGTAAGTAGGAATTTTGTTGCAATTTAACAGAATACTTTCTCATGGTTTTGACACTCTACTCTATCATTTTATTATTTGATTCAGCATGTATACTTATATAAATCGGTGGGCTGTTATAAATTTTATATCAAAGTAATCCAAAGTATTTTTCAAAATAAACAAGTTTCATAATAGCTCACCATTAATATCTTGCCATCATGACCATCAAGTTTTTAGCACTATTATCAGGAAAATAACATGCACATTAAATTTACTATATTATTAATACAAGTACATATTTATACCTTCTTATTTCATGTATCATTATTCCATTTGGTTGAAACATTTAAATAAAAAATAATAAAAGAATTATTTTATTTGATTGTTTAGTTTTTGATTTTTAGCTATTGTACCTTTATTGTATGCTTGGTAGATCTAGTAAAAAGTCCTTTTTTTTAAACTAGAAAAAGAAAGGACCCTTAAAAATTCAAAAAAAAAAAAAAGGTTTTTAATAATGTTTGATCTAGTTAAGACCAGGACCATGCTATACCACTTAGGGAGTATGCAAATCTTATAGTTGAAGGAATCCATCAGAGTATCAGTAAACCTACTAGCAAGAATAATAATTTTGAACTAAAATTGGCCATTATCTAAGTGGTTCAAAATTTTTAGTTTAGGAAATTCCTATTAAAGATCCTAATCTATATTTAGCCCATTTCATAAAAATCTGTGCAATTTTTAAATATAATGGTGTTAGTGACATTGCCATTAAACTTATAATGTTGTCATTTTTTTATAAGGGACAAGGCTATAATGTGATTAAATTCTTTACCCCAAGCTTTAGAACAACTTGGAATGAGTTGGCATACAAATTCCTAGCTAAGTATTTCCCACCTTCAAAAACTTCTAAACTTCGAATTGATATCAATTCTTTTGTTCAATTTAAAGGAGAATCAATTTATGAAAGTTGAGAGAGATTTAAGAAAATGCTTAGGAAATACCCTCACCATGCATTGCCTGATTGGTTGGTAATTTAGATCTTTTGTAATGGATTAGTAAGATCTCTTATATCAATCAAAAATGATGTAGCTAGAGGATCTTTAATGTTTAAGCTATTTGAGGATGCTTATGAATTAATAGAGAAAATGACTACTAATAATTTCTAGTTGCCTTCTGAAAAGGTTAATTCTAAGGGAGCAGTTAGAGTTTTTGAATCGGATGCTATGTCAATTCTTATAGCTTAGGTAGCTTCTATTTAAAAAAAAAAGGGATAATATTAGAGTTAACTTAGAATCTAAATCATTTAAATAATTGGAAGAAACTCATTTAAATTTTGTTTTGGATACTAGTGCTTTAGGGATTAAAAATATGATTTTTTTTTGGGAGACAAAATAATCCTTATTCTAGTACCTACAATCCAAGTTGGAGGAATCATTCTAATTTTAGTTGGTAAAATAATGTTGATGGAAATAATCAATGGAATTCAGGATAATTTAACAAAATTAGAAACTAGAATAATCTTCGATAACCTGCCATGAATCCTAAAACTTCTTACAACTCCATGATTTAATCAAAATAATCATGTTGGGAATAAAAAGTCACTATTGAAAGAGGTAGTGATTCAATTGGAAACTCAATTGCAAAATCAAGCTGCTTCAATTAAAAACTTGAAACTCAAATATGATAGCTTCCAATCTCATTTAGAAGTAAATCTCTTGGGTCTCTTCCTAGCAATACTAAAGTTAACCCTAAAGATAAAGGAAAAGAATTTAATGGAAGCTACCTAAAGAGTGGTTATGATGTACCCTAACCAAATTGATAAATCTAGATAAGTTTGGCTGAAGACTATAAACTTAGCATTATTTAGGAGGCAACCCACATATGTTTAATGTTTTATCTTATTTCAAATTTTTATTGTTATTAGTATAATTTTTTATTTTATTTTATTTATATCTGATTAAATTTTCTTATGTTTAATTTGTTGCATATTATTCTCTATAGTTATTGCACTTGACTAAAAAAAATTATAATTAAAAATTAATAATATAATAATAAAGCCCTGATTATAGTTTGAATGAATATATTATAATAATTCATAAGTTGAAAAACTTATAATTAACTGATCTAAATCATTTAAGCTATTGACTTAATTTTTAATTTAGAAACTAGAAATTAACTTATATTGACAACTGAATTGAATATGATTAAATAAGTTTAAGGACTAATTATGATTATCATAAATTAGGGAAATCATAGTTAAACATGAAACTATAACTAGAGATTTTATTGAATCCTTTTATTAATTCAATAATATTGCAAGAGAGAAGGAAAGCAAAAATTGATATTTAAAATCATTATGTATGTACTTCACAAAATAGTAAAGGGGAGAAAATTGTAAAAAATTTATAATGGAAATTGTTCAAAATGAAAAAGATGAGTACATTCAAAAATTAGTATCAATTGTAGCTTAATTTTGATTGCATCCTACTATTTAATAAAAAAGGATAAAATAAGTAATCAAGTACATGTGATAGTGCACTTATGAATTCCTTGTTAACTGTGAGCAACAATTCCCAAGATTATATTATTCATTCTATATTCAAAAGTCAATTTTATAATTTCAAAGATAGTGAATAAATTAAAAATTAAAAATAACAAGGATGAGAGATTAGGATAAATATTATATCTTTTAAAATTTTTATAAATTGTTAATTCCAAATTACTTCTAGATAGTACTGTATTATCCTATAATTTAATAATTTTAAATTATTAATTTTTACTTTGATAATTAAGGTGATCAAGGAGTGAAAGTAAGAGTTACTTGACGACAAGCAAGAGTTTAAGCTGGGGGGAATTTTATAAGTGTAAACTGTGTACTATTTTAGTTAAGTAAAATTCAAAAAAAATGTAATGTTCTAGTAATATTTAAATAGGATTTATGCAAGAAAATGCCAAAAATTTTAAGTGTTAGGCAGCGCCGATAAGAATACTATTGCAGCACCATATCGATCAACATTGAAGCACCAATTTCAATATAGTAGAGCCAACCTTCCCTATTTACAAGCACTTTAATGTCACAAATGTTAGTACCACAGCACATTACAACACTACTGCACTCAAAATTATTACTACAGCATTGGGTGTCTCAAGAAAATTAAACAAAATCCCCAACCCCTTGAACACCGGAGTGGTATAATGTCATTCTAAGTGTGACATCTCTCATTTTTATAACTCCATGGTGGAGTATGATCCTGTACTTACTATAAATAGTTATTAGTTTTATTATTTGAGGAGTTCAGTCCCTTAATTCAAATTTTTATACTTTTCAGTGTGTTTCTTTAGTGGCCCCTTAGAGTGAAGTCTAAGAGAGGCTAAAGAAGTGTAAAGCATAATCTCTCAGAGAATATAGCCTACGTTTGTATAAGCAACTCTATATGTGGTGTAAGAAAAATTATAGAGAATATATTTTGATCCGTCCTACTGATAAGCTTCTTACTACTTCTCTTGTACTTGATTCTTCTATAAGTAAAATGAATATGAGTTTGCTTGTAATTTCTTTCATATATGGCTAATTATATTATTTTGGGTTGATGATGGAAGAAACATATCAAGTATTAATGTAGACTCTTATTCTTTAATAAAAATATTGATATTTTTAATATCTCCTATTCTTAGTTATTACATACAATAGTCATGTGTGTAGTTAAAACCTAGTGTAATCTATAGCCTTGATGGAGGAATAGAAGAACAATTAGTAATATTGAAATAGAATATTGACATGCCTAAGGATAGGTTGTTTGAATATTTTATGTTCTATGGAGATAGTAAAACTATAAGAAGTTTAACGATCTTTCTTTTCACCCCTAAAAGATTAATAGAGATCTAGGCATGAACATTCTCTAATCTACATCTATAATTAAGAGTCTCATTAGAAAAGATATGTAATTTACATGCATCAGTCCAAAAATCTTTATTATAATTCTATCAACCCTTTTTATTTATTTTCATTTAGTGGCAGGAACTTAAAGAACTTATTTTTAATTTCAGTAGGATAAATTCATGTAATTAGAGTAAGTAGTAGTAGTTTTGTTGTAATTTAGTAGAACACTTCCTCATGGGTTCAAAAATCTGCTCTATTACTATATTACTTGATTCAGCACAAATACTTCTGTAATTTAATGAGGAGTTATATATTTTATATCAAAGAAAATCTAAGCATTTTTACAAATTTAGTGAGTTTCACATTAGCTCACCGCTAACCTCTTACTACCAATACAATCAATATCTAGTTGGTCAAAGTGCTCTATAAGGGCATCATAAGATTATGGTTGGTAAAAGGGTGCCAGTGCCGGTACCAGTGCTAGTGTAGGTGCTGGAAGGTCTCCTCCTTCCTCATTGAAACCCTTCACCTCTACGGGTTTACACCATGGTGTCTATCACTAAAATAGAGGTGGAAGGAACTCTTTGTGTATAAAATAAGAAATTGATCGATCTGTTCTAGGTATATGAGGCTATTCTTGGCATCTAAGATGTAGGAAATGATATATCCCAGTGCAAGGTTTTGCCTATGTCAGGATCTAGGATTTTTTCTGGTATTTATGTTCTATATGTATTTAATAATCATGTCTACTATGTTAAATTAGTGCCAGTCATACAGAAATAGGTAATAATTGATAATAATGGGGGTGATGTTTACTCAATTTCTAGCCTTATGAATGATTAAAGTTCTAAGCACATGCTGGATGATACATATATTTTGAGGTAAGGATCTCACTAAAGGTAAACATTTATTAATTGGGGAGTTTCTAATAGTGAGGTTTACAATTGTCCAACCATAGTATCATATATTACAAACATCATGAGGTTTAATGCAGGTTGTAAAAAGATATCGAAGTTCATGAAAGTCTTGATATGAAATTTCTACTGGCCTTCTACATATATAGGAGATCAAAATGGTGCATTATGAATTAATTTATAATTTTATAAAGAATTTAAAGAGTAATTCTTAGTGAAAAGGAAAGAAAGGTGTAAAAATGAATTTAAGCCTAGTTCCTAAAAGGAGATATAATACCTAATAGTTTAAATTTTCTTGGTTTATAATCCATGAGGGTGTAATTTAGGCAGCTCAATAGTGGTGATAGGTTACCTTATCATTCTATAATTGACATCAATCATCCATTGGGGGATGATAATTGTTGAGAATTGTCAAATTTGGAGATTGTTAAGAATTGTGCAAATCTATTTATTCAAGTGAGTTTTTGATATGAGTTATTTTGATGATTACAAAAGCTTATCATTTGTTTATTGTTTCTCCTAACAAATATTGGAATTTCTATTTTGTGTGTACTGATATGTCTTTCAAGAAATTCACACTCTAGACTATTGAAGACTTCAAGTTAATTTGTTAGAGATTATTAAAAGTGAAGTCTGTAATTTTTTTTTCTTTTCTTGAGTCTGAGAGAGTGTGATTGTAAGTTGGATAACTGTGCACACACACGCTATGGGAGTGAGATAAAACTTAATTTTTTATAACTAATCATACTGTATGATGTGTGATCGTATGAGATGATTTGTGTTATTTCTCCTCTAATACGAACCTGCCTGATTAAAATTTTTATCTAAGTATAACTCATATAGTATGAATTATTTTCGTATATTATTTTCCAGAGTACAAAATTGGGCTTCCATGGTTCATATAAGGCATCGTACGGTATGAACTGTTCAATTTTGAAATGTTCATATAGTATGAAATAGATTCATACATCATTTT
The DNA here is from genome assembly GCA_019925795.1 of Dendrobium chrysotoxum. Lineage (NCBI taxonomy): Eukaryota > Viridiplantae > Streptophyta > Magnoliopsida > Asparagales > Orchidaceae > Dendrobium > Dendrobium chrysotoxum. Next base: position 17,797,864 of record CM034307.1, read on the forward strand.
CCAGAGTACAAAATGGGGTTTCCATGGTTCGTATGAGGTATCGTATGGGACAAACTGTTCATTTTTGAATTATTCATATAGTACAAAATGGTTTCGTATATCTTTTTCTAGAGTACCAAATGGGGGTTCCATATTTCATACGAGGTATCGTACGGGATGAACTATTCATTTTTGAACTGTTCGTACAGTACAAAATAGTTTCGTATATCATTTTCTAGAGTAAGAAACAGGGCTTATATGGTTTATACGGGATATCATACGGGATGAACTGTTTATTTTTAAACTGTTTGTACATTATAAAATAGATTCATATATCATTTTCTAGAGTAGGAAATGGGGCTTATATGGTTCATACGGGATATCGTACAGGATGAACTGTTTCATTTTTGAACTTTTTATACGGGATGATTGTCGATCGTCCGGTACGATCAGACTGCGTAAAAATTGAAATTTTTAGTTTTTGGATGATTTGTCTTATCCTTTGAATATAAGGGTCCTAAAAACTAACTTAGCCATTAATCTTCTACAAATTTCTTCTTGAGAGTGGAAGGGAGAGTGATTAGGGGAGTGTTTGGGAGTGAGTGTGGTAGATCTTTGAAAAGGAAATTGTGAGGGGATTCACAAGATTGTCCAAAGGTGAGGATCTCATTATTTTGTACTTCAAGCCTCTTCCCTATCTCTTTGAAGACTCTTTAGAGAAGATCTTTGAAGAAGGTCCGGTTCTCTGCCATCACCAGGAGGGTGAAAAAGTATGATTGGTTCTCTGCCGACACCTGGAGGGTGTGAAAGGATGAGCAGGTTCTCTTCCTTCACCAGGAGGGTGAAAAAGGATGACGGTTCTCTGCCGACACCTAGAGGGTGTGAAAGGATGAGTGGGTTGTCTGCCTTCACCAGGAGGGTGAAAAAGGATGATGGTTCTCTGTCGCATCGGGGTTTGGTGGAAGAGAGTTTTGTAAGGGCGTCTCCGCCTTGCTGTGGGGGCTAAAGGAGAATCACTTTGGTTTAGTGCAATACCTAGAGAAGGAGTCTCTAGGGAGTGGATGTAGGTCGTGTTTGCCCGAATAATTATAAATCTGGTGTTCTCTGTTCCTGTTTTTTTTATTTACCACATTGTTATTTTCTGTATTGCACTTTATTTTTTTGTGGTTGAAAAAGTATAAAATTTATAACTGTTCGTACAGTACGAACTGGATCGTACAGTAGATTTGCATAAAGCTTTTGATAAAAAATCTTCCAAAATTTCATGAGATTTTTTAAAAGTACCAATTCACCCCCCCCCCCCCCCCCGCTTGGTTAGCATAGGGACATAATCAATAGGTCTAACAACTTATTCGCACTTTTAAGAATAACATCAAGGAAGTAGTCTTACTCTCTTTCCAACCATTTGGAATGCTAAGGATAGGAAAAGAGGGCTACGAAGGCTTAGAAGAAGATTGTGTGATTAAAAGTGAAGTTTTTCTGTCAATTTATAGAAAATAGCAAATATCCTAACCATATAATATGAAGAGGTTCATACAGTACAATCAAAATAAGATAAATTATCCAGTCCATGATGGTGGCTTCTTGCTTCAAGCTTATAGTGAGCTAATATGGAACTCACAAATTTTGAAATATGCTTAGTTTTTTTTTTTTGATATAAAATAAAAAATAGCCCACTGATATGCACAAGTATACGGGTCAAATCAAATAATAAAGTGATAGAGTAGAGTGTAAAACCCATGAGAAAGTGTTTTGCTAAATTATAACAAAAATAGTATTGCTTTCTCTAATTGCATGAATTTATTCTACTGGAATGAAAAATGATGTTTTTGAGTTCTAATCACTGAATGAAAATATAAGTAAAAAGAACAGATAATTATGAGATAAGGTGTTATGGACTAATGGATATATATTACATATCTTTCTTAAAGAGACTCGTAGTTATAGATGTGGATCATAGTATGTGCATCCCTTGATCTATATCAAGCTTGTTGGGGTGAAAAGAAAGGTTTATGGACTTCCTACAATTTTTCTATCTTTGTAGAACCTAGAATATTCAAATATCTTATGTCTAGGCAAGCTAATATTCCATTTCAATATTCTGAATTATTCCAGCATTCCTCCATCGAGGCTATATATCACATTAGACTTTAACTACACACATGGCCATTATATGCAGTAAATGAAGAATGGGATATATTGAAAACAATAATACTTTTATTGAAGCACAATATTCTACATTAGTTCTTAATTTTCTCTTTATATTATCATCTCAAAATAGGAGAATTAGCTAGACATGGAAGGAATAACAAATAAACTCAAATTCATTTTATCCATAGAAGAATAAAATATGTTGGAAGTAGTAAGAAGTTTATCACTAGGAAGGATCTAAAGATCTTCTCCATGATCCTTCTTCCATAACTTACGGAGTTGCATATACAAACACACGCTAGGAACTCACAAAGAAAGTATCTTGCACTTACTTATCATCCCTTAAACTTTACTCTAAGGGGGCACTAAAGACACACACTAAAAATTAAAAAAATTTCACACAAGTGATTGAACTCATCTAACAAAAGAACTTAAAACTATTTATAACAAGTACATGAATGAGCTCAAGCATCATGACACTGGATAATGTGGTGTTGTGACAATGATAAATGACCCAGCGTCTCGATATTGTGATGTTGGGTTCAATGTAGCACAAGACAAAGTGGTATGATAACAACATAAAATAGTGCATCTTTTGCTAAACCGGTATGACACTTGATAGTGATTATTGTTCCACCACAGTGATGCAAAAAATGAGTGCTATGATGATTGAACTAAAATCTCGACACTACGGTGTTGTGACTGAAGGAGCACCTACGTGGATTTTCCCTAGACACCCAATATTGCAATGCTAATTTTGGGTACAAAAGTGTTGTCATGCACTACGACACTAATATTTGTGATGTTATGGTGCTTGACAGTGGAGAAGATTAGCATTGCAATGTTGAAATTGGCACCTAGGTATTGATCAAGTAGGTGCTGCGGTGTTATAATTAATGGCACTGGGATGATGTCTAATACTTATAATTTTTAGTTTTTCTTACATATTTCCCTTAAAAAAATAACTAACATAATGCATTTTTATTAAATTTAAATGAATAAAATCTTATACAATTTACCCTTATCAAATTAGCCCCAGTTTAAACGAGAGTTTATCCTCAAGCAATAATTATATTCACCCCTTAATCACTTAAAAAGCCAAAGTAAAAATTAATAATTTAAATTAATAAAAATAGAATAATACAACATGGTATAGAAATAATTTGGAATGAATAAGTTATAATTCAAATCTGAAAGGGCATAACATTTATCCCAATCAGTCACCCTTGTTAATGCTTATTTTGAATCTATTCACTATCTTTGAAAATATAAAATTGACTTTTGAATATGAATGAATAATATAGTCTACGAACAGGTTGCTCATAGTTAGATAGGAAATTCGTAAGAGCATTATCACCTATACTAGTTTACTTAAACCCTTTTTATTTAAATAATATAATGCAATTAAAATTAAACTACTACTGTTACAAATTTTTTAATGTACTCATCTTTTTTATTTTGTAATATTTTCATTTTTCATTCTTTTGCTATTGTAAAGTACATAATGATTTTGAATAAAAGTTTTTGTTTTGCTTTTCTTCCAATTCTATTGAATTTATGTAAGAATTTAATAAGATCACTGCTTATTGTTTCAAGTTTAGATATAATTTTCCTAATTTAAGATACTCATATCTAATCCTTAAACTTATTTATTCATTTTCAATTCAGTTGTCAATATAAGTTAATGTATAGTTTCTAAATTGAAAATTAAATCAATAGTTTAAATGATCTAGATTAGTTAATTGTTAAGTTTTTCAAATTATGAATTATTATGTAATCTTCATTCAAACAATAATCAAGGGTTTTATTATGATCCAAAATTTACATAATTTTTAATTATAATTTTTATTTTGGCTAAATAGGTAACTAAGTGTGATAACTATAGAGAACAATATTCAAAAATTTAAACATAAGAAAATTTAATCAGATGTAAACAACAAAAAACCAAACAGGCAAACAAAGTGTACTAACAGTACATGAAAAATGATATAAGATAAAACATGCATGTTCACAAATGATAAGAAGATCAAAGCAATAATACAATCTACCAAAAGCAATAAAAGATGACTATAACCCTAGGCGCCACTCCCATGATCTCAATCATTATGGCTCTCATGACCATCACTATAATAAAAATAACTCATCATAACATCACTAAGATGTCCCACAAAGCAAAGAAATGCAAAATAAAATAAAGAAAAATATGCTATAAATAAAAGTAGTAAAAAAATACTCTCTATCCCTCTCTCTCTCTCTCTCAAGCCAAACACTACTAAGGAAATACAATGGCTAACTTGAAGAGTCAAGATTATCCTCCTCTCTTCATCATCATCATTACAGCTTTCTTATGAAGCTACTAAACAAAGGGCTCAGAAACAGGGGCTGAAGGAAACTGAAGCTGACCTGGGTGCTCCATATATGGACTAATCTTAAGCATCCCAGCAAGAACATTATTGAAGTAAGAAGAGTACTTATAGTTCTTTTCATGTTGATCCATACTATGAGGCATTCTCATTTTTATTTCATATTGTCAGCCCTTAGTCTCCTAGAAAAGTCTAATAGCCCCTTAATTTGGGTTCTTAAATTAGCCACATATTCTCCCATAACTTTAAGTGTCCTAAGACTCCTAGAGCTACTAGCCCTACCAGAAGACCTAGGCTCATTAGAGCCTCCCTCATCATCACTTCCCTTATCTACTTAAAACTAAATTTTTTTTTTTTCAAGGTAGAGATAGAAATAAGTTGCTCTTTGGATTGATCCCCATTAACACCCACATTAAAACACAAGGCACAGATAAAGGAAGGGTGCCCAATCCTAGTGAAGTGGTCCCCCTAAAAATATAAGTCAAGAAAGAATAAGTAAATTTTCATATATTAATAGTATAACCCACATGAATGGCATAATTAAGGATGTCATACTCACAGGTTACTTCAAATATTTCTACTGAGTAAAACTCGGGCATAAATGAAATAATGCCAAACCTTAGAAGCATGAGTAAGAAAAGGGACAGGAAAGTTGATAATATTCTTCTCCCTCATCTTCCAACTAACATCACTATTGGGACCACACAGAACTCTTAAAATTCCATCGAATTAATAGGGGTTCCAATAAAAGTAGTGTACTTATCATACTCAAAATCTTTTAATTTATAAAGATGGTTAATAGCAACAGAAATAAAGGGGACCCACTTACATCTTATATAGCATTTACTACTAATAGCCTCTTTCACATTAGTAAAAAATGCCCTCATAACATTTACAATGGCAGCAAAGGGCTTCTCAGAAAGTGTTAGCAACTCTGGTTCACTATAGTTTGCATGATAGAAAAACTTGGGCTTTAGAAACCTCAATTTATGATAAGTTTCTTATTAACTAGCAATTCAATAGACCTCCCTTAGCCTTGATAGATATAAACATACTTTTATCATAAAAGGAAGAGGATTACTTCTTGCCAATCATTTTGGGGGCCATTACACAAAAAAAAAAAAGAATGAAGATATGAAGAACTTAAGAGTAGGAGAGTAATTAAGAATGAAATGAAATAAATGAAACCATATATTCCTATTAATAAATACAATGAGTGCTAAAGAACTATGGGGGTTAGAGCTACGGTGTTAATGAACATAAAATGACAAATGAAGCAAATTGACAGATGATGTAGTGGAGGCAGACTTGTGGCATAATGGTACTTAGCTTTGGAAACAAAGCATTGCTTTAGACATGGGGAACCACTATGGTGTTTGACACATATGAGCATTGTGACATTTGAGAAATACTACCATCGTGGTGCTATAATAAAAATAATAATGATTTTGACTTGATGCAATGACACTGGCAACAACATTGTGGCATTCAGTAAAGCCCCATAATGGAAAAGTTATGATTATATGGTTACTTTACTGAACCATCAAAATTGACTATTTGACTTAAGGACATGACGCCACAGTGTTTAAATGTATAGTGCTGAGGCACTCCATAAATATCTTTAGCATTATGGTGTTCAAGAAGATAGCACTGCATCAATTCATATGACTATTTTCCTGAGAGCTTTCCACTCAAGTGCTAGTTTTGTATGTCACAATGCTCAACATGTAAAAGCTACGATGCTAATTTAGTTTTTATCATAGCAATTTTTCTCAGGACTTTAATCATAACTTTGGTCAAAATAAAATATTAATAAGGAACATTCAAATAATACAACATAATCAAAATAATAAAACATAAAAATATGAATACTATAATAAATCATAAAGTACAAGTAAACAAAAAGATGGGTTGCCTCCAAAAAAGTACTAAGATTATAATCTTCATCTAAACTTGCTTAGATTTATAAAATTTTGCTAGGGCACATCACTACCACTCTTCAAGTGGATTCCACTAGGTTCTTTTCCTTTTCCTTTACCTTTAAGGTTAAACTCAGTATTGCTAGGACATGTCCCAAGAGGCCTACTACTAAAAGAGATTGCAAGCTATCCTAATTGAGTTTTTTAGTTTTTTAATTAGAGCAGATTGACTTTGTAATTGAGTTCTCAATTGAATCATTTCCTCTTCAAAAAATGACTTTCTATTCCCAAACTAATTATTTTGATTAAATCTTTGAGGGTAAGAGGGTCTAGGATTCACAACAGATTACTGAGGATTATTCTAATTTCCTTCTTGATTAGGTTGTCCTAGATTCTATTGATTATTACCACCAATATTATTTGAGTAATGGGGGCTGTGGGTAAATATAAATTTGAATTATAATAATGAATACTTAAGGCTCTATCTTCCCTAAAAAATGCTAAGATATTCTTTGATATAAATTGGTAGACCCCACTTAACATACGCAAGTATAAGTGCCTAATCAAGTACTAAAGTGATAAAGATAGTGTCGACCCCATGAAGAAGTATGCTATTTAATGATCAATTACTACAATTTATTCTAATTATAATAATTATCCTACTCATTAAAAAAGTTGTTGTGGAGATTCAATCACTTAAATAAAATTAGATAAAGATAATAAATAAGCTATATGGATATAATGTTTTGGATTGATGAATATAAATAACTTATTTTTCCTAATAATTCTCTTTTAATTGTGATGCTATTTAGAGTATATGTATTCCTAGATCTATGTCAAGCTTGTAGGAACAAAGATGTCTGCTGATTTTTTATATTTATATCATCTCCTTAAGAATTTAAAATTTTTCATAATCTATTCCTAGGTGTAACACATACTAATTCAAGATTCCTAGCTATGCTTGCTTCCCTCCATTGAGGCTCTACATTACACCTAATTTTAACTACACATATGGCCACTATGTGCATTAAATTAAGATCTGGTAATATTAAATACATCATTTAATCATTTAAGAAATAATAAAACACATTAGTACTACATATAATATTTACATAATCAATCATAAGAATTTATCCAAATAATGAGTAGAAATGAAGCAAACTCAATTTCATTAATAGAATGATAGAAAGAAAATACAAGAGATTGATATCACCAGAATAGTTTAATGGATCTCCCCTACACTTCTTCTCTTTACTTATAGATTTTCTTCTACAAACACAAGCTAAAAACTCTGATGATGGTATCATATACTCCTTTAAATTCACTTAGTTATCACCCTAAGGAAAATTCAGGGAAGCACTCTGAATTGCACTAAAATTATTTAAGTGACTAACCTATCTTACAAACATAATACTATGACTATTTATAAGAAAACAGAAAAAAGGCAATTAGCACTACACGCTTGAAAGATCAGTGTTGTTGTACCTAATAAATAAAGTAATGATGATGTGCTACTATTCTTATTTCACCGCGGTGCTTGCTGATGTTGATTCGTTATTTAGTGAACAGTTGTATTGCTTCGCTAACAGGTCATGTCCATGGGAAGTTATAACTATTATGCCATGGTGCTATTGACTTTTGAATGCTACGACACTGAAAGAGTAATTTGAATAACGTTGCGTTATAAAGTGTGACACTGTGGCACTGAATGACAAAGAATATGGAACTACAAAACTGAACTTTTGACATCACAGCATTATTCGACAAAGAAGTTGGCGCTGTAATGTCAATATTCTAGCACTCTGGTGGTGTCTTTGATGGCATTGCGATGTTATTTGTTCTGATGTCTTGGCGCTACATAAAACTTAGAATTTTATGCATTTTCTATATTTTTCCTGCACAATAAAACTAAAATAACACATTTTCATAAAACTTATAGCACATAAAATAATACATTATTTAGACTTATCAAATTCTTCCTAGCTTAACCACTTGATTGTCCTCAAGTAAATAAATATATTATATTTTCTAATTAATTGATTAACCAAAATAAAAAATTAAGAATTTAAAATAACTAAAATAGAAGATAATACATTACGGTCTTGAAGTAGTAAAAATGAACAAGATTATAATTCTAGTTTAAAAAATACTAATAATTACACTAATCAATCATCCTTATTATTTCTTAATTTAAATTTATAGGTTATAGATTTAATTATTAATTTTTGAGTTTTAAAGCGAACAATATAGCTTAATGACTATATATATTTATAGTTAAAATTGAAACTTCATGAGTTCACTATTGTTTATATTGGTTTTCTTATTTTATCATATATGAATTTAGGTATAAAATTGAAATCAAAATATAATCTTTTAATTAATACCAATTTTTAATGTACTCTTTCCGTTTTCTTGTATTTCTTTCTTTTTCGTCTTAGAATACTTTTCACAGTTCTTTTTCTCTTTAATTTATGGAGTACATAGTTAATGATTTTGAATATCAATTTTTGCTTCAAACCCTTTTTACAATCTTAATGATTTTCATGTAAAGATTTGATAACATTACCAATTCTAAATTCAGATTGCATATGATTTCCAATTTTAATCTACTCATATCGAATCTTTAATTCTAATTATTCATTTTTATTTAAAAAATTAATAAATAAAGATATAACTTATAATTTCAAATTAAAGCAATAATTTAAATAATCTAAGTTAGATAATTATTAGTTTCTTTTCCACTCTATGAATTATAAATAGTGTTCATTTAAACTATGATCTAGGGTTTTATTATTATCCTAGTTTTACATAATTTTTTAATTAATATTTTTACTAAGGTTAATTAAATAATCAGAATAAAAAATAGTAAACATGAGGGGAATTTCAATGAAATGTAAATAAAAGAAACATAAACAACAGCTAACTTCAAACATGCTTTCATATAAATGATTAAAGGTGCATAAAACATATGTTAATAGAACATTATAAAACATAAGATACATAACATTGATTACAGAATAACTAGTGCACTAAGCACCATGCATAACATATTGGCTTCACCAGCCAAAAAAATATGTCATGCTCTAACTACTTATACTAATACTCACATAAGTGCATTTTTTAAAAATATATGAAGTACAATTAAGATATAAACACACATCATTTGTTCCTTCAAATTCAAGATTTCCTTATTGCCTAGTCGCATAGTTCTAATCTATAATCGTTCACCTTGAAAATGTTAAAAATTTTCTTATCTTGAATGCTAATGGCACTATTAAGATGTACTCTAATAACAAAAAATGGGCCTACCCATCAAGACATTGTTTTTCCATGGAAAAACTTCTTCTTATAATTAAATAGTAGATCATCTTGACCAGGATGAAATTCTTACTCTAAAACTTCACATTTATGCAATTTATTCATTTCTACCTTATATCTTCTCGTATTCTCATGAACTTCATCATTGAAGTTATGATGTTTATTGATGATAGTAGAATTTTGCATGTGGAGAAGAGAAAAAGGAATCTTCATTTTCCAAACTTTCTTCACTTTTAATCCTCGAATAGGAATATCTTTGCTTGATTCTACCCATTACTTAATTTGAATTTTCAAGAAGAAGAAGATAACACAATACCCCATAATTAACAAGGATTTATAATGATGCTTCCATTATGCTATTTTTATACTTTTCAGGTGAAAGGAAGTTTTTAAATTTTGAATTTTAAACTAATAAAGCCCAGCTTAGCACTGTAGTGCCAATGGTAACATTGTGGCACTTCCTTATCTCTCAAGTTTTTTAATTAATAATTCCTATTTATCACACCTAAGATATAAACTGGTTGCCTCCCTTGAAGCGCTAAGTTTATAATCTTCAGTTAGACTTACTTACTATTCTAAACCTAATTCTGGGTTACCTCCCACATAGTGCTAAGTTTATTGTCTTCAGTCAGACTTTGCCTAGATTTTTCAATTTGGATGTGGTATATTGTTTCCATTCTTCAAATGGTTTCCATTAAGATCTTTTTCTTTTTCTATCAGATTTATTTCGGTATTACTAGGTAAAGATCCAAAAGGTCCACTACTATTTTTTTCTTTTTTAAATATATTATTTTATTATTTTTTATTTTTTATTTTTATTTTTTTAAAAGGTTGTCTACTATTTTTTATGGAGAAAACCCTCTATGGGGCATACACATTAATATAAAAATCGATTACAAGGCCGTTAAAGGGAACCTTCAGCTCATTACTACTTAAGAGAGCTACAAAATAAAACAAAAGAAAACCTAAGAGCTGATGGTTCCCTATTCTATAATTAACAAAATAACCTAATAATATTCTAGGGCTGCAAAAGGCTAGCACCCAAAAAAGGAAGAAAATAATCGACACTTTCAGCGCAGCCTTCTTACCAAAAATATCCATCTTGTCCCCAAAATTCTCAATCCCTTCAATATGCATGAGAATCAGACTGAAAACCAAATCATGCATAACAGGACATAGGCATGATTATAACTAATTAAAATAAAAATCCAAAGGATACTGATATCTCCGATGGAAGCCATCTGAAGCCTACTAGCTCTAAAGAGCAACAAGTAATTAGCCAGGCTAATCATCAACAAAATATAAAAGAATAATATTAAACAAATGATAAGTCAGGAAATACTAATAACTGAATGCATAAGGATGGTAAAATCAAAATAAGAGAGTTCTAAAAGCAAAAGGAGCCCAGGGTGTACGCCTTTGTTCCAGAAAATGTGGTTCCACGGAATAAACAACCTGGGAATCAAAATATGAAGCACCAAGTACCTAAAGATTGAATAATCCTAAAAGAAGGCAGACCCATGGAAGGGGACCAATTAACACCATTATGACTGAAAGGTATAAAGAAAATATTAATAAATCTGCACCAGTAATCCTTCCACTTAAAAAAGAGAAACAAAACAATAAGGATATCTAAATGAATCAGCCCCCCAAGATTGACCACATCAATAATATGAATCTAGACCAACCTGTAGAGGAACCAATCCAAATAAAGATGTAATGAATATAAAGCCAGCAGTAAGTAAATCCCCACAATAATCTACCCCATACAGGAGGAAATAAAATTAACCAACCAACTGAACATATCAACTACCAGAACATCAAAGAAGAAATTAAGAGTAGATTCAAATTGAGAGCTAGAGAATAAAGACACAACAATAAAAATAAGCTGGCAAGGGCCCAAAAGAAAAGAACTAAGAAACTCTAACATAAAGTATGCCTATACAATCAAGCCTAACTAAACCCAACAGTCTGGGTGGAATAGAGAACCCCACAAATTCCATAAAATCTAACAGGTTACAACCCAAATAACCTAAATAGTCAGTAGTAGCATTTTCTGGCCGATATATGTGAGTTATAAAAAAATTGAAAAGAGAAAACCACTATTTAATCTCTCTAATAATGTAGAAATTAGAAGGATTAGTAATGGCATTATCAGAAATATAATGGATGACAAGCTTAGCATCAGTTTCAATCCAAACATTAGTAATCCCAAGCGAAATGCATAATTGTAACCCATATTTTAAAGCCTGAATTTCAACCATAATTGTAGTGGTAATATCAGAGGGACCTGCAAAAGTAGCAATAATATGGCCATTGAAGTCTCGGATGAGACCACCACAACCAGCTTTCAAACTTTTGAACGCACCATCAGTATTAAGTTTAGTAACCCATACGAAGTTTAATCCATCTAACAAAAATGTCTTTAGAGAATTGGCTATTAGGCCCAGCACCCAAAATGCCAAATTCCTCACTAATTTGAGAGCAGTTGTTAAAAAAATCATAATTTAATCAACTTAGCAAAAAAAAATTATCTCACTTTATCCTTAATCTTGAAGACAATGGGCAAGGCTTCCATAATAATATTCTCATGCTTAGCCTCATTCCTACTTTTCCAAAGAAACCAACAAATAATGGTGGGTAACACATTTCTATTATGCCTCTTAATAGGAACCACCCAATCATGCATCATATTAATGATGTTATTATAGTTCTTACAAAATTGAGAGGTAAACACTTTGTCAAAATAAAGCCAAACTTTAAGAGCAACAAGCCCACCAGCAAAAACATGATTCAAATTCTGAATATGATAGCAGCATTGACATTTTGACACAATATAAAAACCTTTTTTCATTAAGATAGTATCAACATCGATATAATTATTGAAAATCCTCCACATTAATATAGAATAAGAAGCCAGGATACCTTCTTGCCAAATGGAAGAGAAAATCTTAGACTTAGGTTGCAAGTTCCTAATAGAATGCCACGCCTCTTTGAACGCAAAGCTCCCATCATTAGACTTATTAAATAAAATACAATCTTTTTTATCAAGTTGTAACGGCACTTTCAAAATGAGATTAATAACAAAATCAGGAACCATATCGGTAAGGTAATTCAAATTCCAAGTCCCTTCTTGAATAAAATTAGCCACTTTACAAGCACTATTGGTATGAGTATTGAGTAAATTATTAATATAAGAGAATCCAAGCTAGTTATCTTGCCAAAAAAAGATGTCCCCGCACCGCAAACCCCATTGAATGAAACTTTCAGCATCCCATTTAATAGGACAAAGCCTTTTCCAACTGAACGAATCCTCTTTTTTGAAAAAGCAATTAAGTGGATGCTTACCAACACAATATTTAGGAATCATAAACTTTGACCAAAGGCTTTTTTTAGACCTCATATTAAACCAGAGTTTGTGAAAAAACTAAGAGCCATGTCACTTAAATTCTTTAAATCCAACTTGTATTCATCCTGGATGCCAGAGCATCTACCCCAAGAGGGCCATAAAATAGCAAATTTACTTTCTTTGGCCCCCCATAGAAATTTATTAAAAATCCTTTCAAGTCTAGTGCAAATATTCCTAGTTGGAGATAAAGTGTGAAATAAACATATAGGAATGGAGCAAAGAACACTTTTAACTAAAACTAATCTTCCCCCAAAAGAGAGAAAATTAAAAGCCCAAGTAGAAAGTTTTTTGTGAATATTAGAGAAAATAGCCCCAACTAAATGAGATCTCTTCCTACCTTTGCAAAGAGGAGTGTCTAAGTACTTAAGGGGTAATTGCTTTTGTAAAAAGCCATACTTATCCTTAATAGAAGAGATTCAGGGTTCAGTTATGGATTTAGTGGTAAAGAAACTTTTCATAGGATTAAAAATTAAACCACTAGCCCTTTGAAAAACATAAAAAAATTTAAAAAGGATATTAAGTATCTTCATGGAGCCATTCGTAAAAATAATAAAATCATCAGCAAAACTTAAATGAGACACTTAAAAACCACCAATAGTATGATACTGTAAGTTAGGTTGATTTCTAAAATGTTCATTAAGGCCTCTAGAAAGAAATTCAGTAGCTATAATAAACAAAGCAGGTGATAAAGGATCCCCTTGCCTAAGGCCATGAGTAGAATTTAAAAAACCCTGATTACTACCATTGATAATCATAGAAAAAAAATAATGCGCAATAGTATTCTTAATTATTCTAATAAAGTCCTTGTTGAAACCAAAAGAATGAAGCATAATGTAAAGAAATTCCCAATTTATATTATCATAAGCTTTGGTAATATCAATCTTAAAAAAGACATTCCCACCCACAATTATAGCTTCCAAATCATGCACAAGCTCTTGAGCTAATAATACATTATCAAAAATAGAACGCCCTTTAACAAAACTAGTTTGTTCAAGAGAAATGATATTAGGAATAATTAAAGCTAATCTAGACATAATAAACTTGGCAATGAGCTTGTTGAAAAAAAAGCACAAACTAAAAGGCCAAAATCACTCCAAAAATTAGTAACATCACTCTTGGGAATCAATACTATAGTAGTAAGGTGAAAAACTTTGGGTAAGGATTACCTTTAAAGAAATAAAAAACAACATTAATTAAATCCTCTTTAATGATATGCCAAGTTTTTTGAAAGAATTTTGTTGTAAAACCATCCGGACCAGCCATAGATTTAGTATTCATCTCTTTAATAATCAAATCAATCACATTTTTAGATGGAATTTTAGTGAGCATATTGTTATCCTATTCAGACACAAGCGACGGAATAAAAGAAAAATCCAAATCTAAAGCAGGAATAAAGTTTTTGTTAAAGACCTCCTTAAAATACTTAACCCCAAAATAATAAACCAAGTCAAGAGAATCAAAATGACGACCTTCAGGAGTCAAAATCTTATGAATATAACTAGTAACATTTTTATGATTAGTAAGATTGTGAAAAAATTTAGTGTTTATATCGCCCTCAGCTAAAAACTTACAGGCAGCTTTTTGTTTCCAATAGGCTTCTTCTTGTTCTTGAAGATTAACTAAGATGTCCTTGACCTTATTTAAAGAAGCAAGGTTTTTCACAGATGGAAGATTCATGTAAATATTATCAGCTAAATCAACTTGTTTCTCAGCTTCCTCCACAATATTAGTAAATAAATTCTTAAAAATACATTTGTTCCACTAATTTAAATTTTGCTTGAGCCGTTTGAGCTTAAGCCAAAGACGAATCATTCCAAAATAATTATTATTAGGAAAAAATGGAGCAAGCCAATTAGCTTCAACATTAGTAAGGAATGCAAAAGCCACATATTTTGAAATCTAAAACTAGAAGAAGTAGAATTGTCATTCATAGAAATGTTTAAAAGTAAAGGAGCGTGATCAGAGAGAGTTCTAGAAAAATGCTCAATATGGGTCTTTTGGTACTTAGAAATCCAAACACTATTAAAAAGAATATGATCTAAATGTTGCCACATAGTTGCTTGATTCCATGTAAAGGCATTACAATAAATCCAATATCATGTAAATTAGAAGCTAATAACGTATCATTAAAATCCTCCATAGCTTGGTAATTCGGAGATTCCCCCCAACTCTCTCAAAAACATTAGTGATAGTATTGAAGTCACCACCAACCATCCACGGTTCAATAATATTAGAAGAAAATCCATAATTTCATTCCATAAATTCCTCCTTTCAAATCTAGAACAAGAACCATACACAAAAGAAGCAATGCAAGAAAATTGAAGATAATTGATATTACTATGCATAATTTGAGAAAAATCATTAAGAATATTTAAAGTAACCCAATGTTTCTAGAAAATCAAAATGTTGTTAGAATAATTACTAAAAGAGCAATCAAAACCAAGTTTAGTACGCATGGAAATAATCTTGGAAGCTGGAATTAAAGGTTCAAGTAAAACCAAAATATTAATATTATAAATTCTGCATATGTTCTTTACCCTATACCTAGAAGGAGGGTTTCCCACATCCCTTATATTCCAAATGAGGGCTTTACCCATTGGTAGAAGAATTATGAGAAGCTCGGGTAACTCTAGAAGATTAACCTTAAGAGAGTTTGTTGCTTTTAGATTTCTTCTTCCCCACCTTTGTATAACCCTCATCCATCTTATTTGCTTTTAAAGGAGTAGACAACGTAGAGACATCATTCATACCTACAAATTTTCCTAAGAAAGAAACATCTTTGTTAGGAACAATTTCTCCTTCCTCCGTGTGCACCTCCTCAACTCCTTCCTCATTCTCCAATTGTTCACCACTGCTAACATTTAAAGTACATTGATTATGCATCACATCTCCATCACCACTAACATTGGAAGAATCAATATCTCCATTTCTATTTTGGACCGAATCCTTCAAAGGCAATCTTCTAGAATCCTTAGGTTCCTCTTTTTTGTCTTGAACAACCAATCCATCCTTTGGAGACACAACATGAGATTCTTTTAAAAAATGATTTCCATCATTAGCTTCCTCCTCAATATTAGGAATATCTATAGGTATTGTAACCATGTTATCTTGATCAACTATATTATCATTGTTCACTTCTAAAGGGATGTGAATATGATGATCAATACCATCATTCTTTCCTGAATGATCTACATTTTTTCCCTCCTTGATCCCTTTTTTTAAAATTTGGGTGAGCCACAAAACATTCATTAAATGAATTTCCATGAACTTTACAATGAGAACAAAATTCTGGTATATTTCCAAAATCAACCTTTTACAAATAACCTAAAGTTTATGTTCCAAGCCATACTTCACGCGGGTGTTTTATGGTAATGTCCAATTCCACCTAAATCCAGGCAACAGAAGGCTAAGATCTTGAGGCAGTGGCCTGGTCAGATTGAAGAGGTCTTCCAAATATGGATCCCAAAGCATGAAGAACATGCAAATTAAAGAAATGAAATCTCAAATTTAGAAAAGAAATCCAAATATGAATGACAGAAGACTCCTTTTTAATATCAAAGTAAGGAGTCCACTTTAAAATCCTCTTTTTGTAGTTATTAATGTAATAAGATCATCTCACAAAAATTCAGCTATAATCTAAATCATTCGATAGTTGAATAGCAACATGCCGAGCATCAAGTAATCCAATAGAAAAAACACCGAACAATTTGAGGTTACAAAAGAAAGACCTAATCGAGTCAAGATTATGGTGTCATAAAGAGACCTTCCCTACCATCATAAACTGATAAGGAGAAGCAGGTTTCACAATGTCATCTTTAGAAATATATAAAGCAGGAAAACCTTTTACTGAAGACTTAGTAAAAGCAAAACTAGAATCTTTGGATGGAACACCACCAGCAAGAACATCATGAAAAGAGCTAGATTTAGGGTTAGAATTGTTACTAGCATTACCAAAGAAACCTTTATTGCTAACAACCGAAGTTGTAGGTGGATTACCCCAAGAAGTGGGCTTAAATGAAGATGGACCAGCCTCCATGAGGAGGAGTTAGAAAGAAAACCAAAGGCTGAATGGCCTTAGGTCATGAAAATGAAAAGATATATCTGCATAATCGAAATAGAAAACCAAAACCACAAAAATTTACAGCAGCACAACCAAGCTGCAACAAGAAAAATTTGATCACAAGAGCACGAATGCGGAGAGGAGAGACAATGAAAGGTCTACTACTAATTGAAATTGCTAACTAAATTAATTAGGTTTCCAAATTTTTAATAGAAGTAGCATAGTTTTACAATTGAGTTTCTAACTGCATAACTATATCCTCCAATACTATTTTCTTATTTCCAAATTGATTTCTTTCATTAAATCCTAAATGATTTGTAAGTCTAAGATTAACAACAGTTTATTGAGAAGTGCTCCAATTTAATTCTTGATTATTCTACCCATTATTCCACTGATTACTACCACCCATATTATTTTATCAATTAAAATTAAGATGATTCTTTTAACCTGAATTATATGTACTTGAATAGGGATTATTTTATTTTCTAATTACATTAATAAGTTCAATCCCTTGCATATTATTATCTTCAATTAAATTTTAATTCCTTGAGGTCTAAGTTCCTATCCTAGATTTTATTCCTATTATATTCAACTTCCTAGAATTTGCTGCAACTTGAGCAGCCAAAATTGATAAAGCATCTGATTCATAAATTCTAGCTTCTTTATTAGGATTTTCCCTATCAGTAGGCCTTTGGAAAGTATTAGTAACAATTTCCTCTATTAATTTATAAGCTTCCTCAAAAAGCTGGGAAATTAATGATCCTCCAACTACAGCATCAACTATAGCTCTATTAGATCCTACTAATCTATTACGAAATATTTGAATAATCAACCAGTTAGATAATGCATAATGCAGGCATTTTCTAAGCATTTTCTTAAATCTTTTTTAACTCTCATAAGTGGATTCTTCTTTAAACTGAGTAAAAGAAGTTGTCATTTCTAAGTTTGATATTTTTTTATGGTGTAAAATATTTAGCGAGAAACATATGAGCCAATTCTTTCAAAAAGATAATAGAGCCTGGGGATAAATAATTCAACCACATTTTAGTTTTATATCATATAGAAAATGAAAATAATTTAAGTCTAACAGCATCATCACTAACACCATTGTACTTAAATATTACACAAATTTCTAAGAAATTAGCTAAATTTAAATCAGGATATTCTATAGGAGTTCCCCAAATAGAGAGTTTTGAACCATTTAAATGATAGCTGGTCTCTATCAAGCATATAAGAACAAAGGAAGTCCACTGAGTTCCTACATTTATATCATCTTCTTAAGAATTTAATATTTTTCATAATTCCTACGTCTGATGTGTATTAATTCAATATTCCAGGCTATGCCTGCTTCCCTCTATCAAGGCTCCACATTATACCTATTTTTAACTACACATATGACTGATGTGCATTAAATTAAGATCTGGTAATATTACAAATATTATTTTAATCATTTAATGAATAAGAGAACTCATTAATACTACATATGATATTTACATCATCAATCCAAAAAAAGTGAATTTAGCGAGACATGGAGTAGAATTAAAGCAAATTCATTTTCATTAATAGCATTATTAAAAGAAAATATAAGAGATAGATATAATGTGAATGATTCAATGGATCTCCTTTACACTCCTTCTCTTTACTTATAGATTTGCTTCCACAAACACAAGTCAAACACTCCAATGATGATATCAAGTATTTCTTTAAATTCCCTTAGTTGTCACCTTAAGGAAAATTCAGATAAGCACTCTAAATTATACTGAAATTATCTAAGTGATTGAACTTTCTTATGAATATAACACAATGAGTATTATAGGAAAACACAAAGTATGCATCTGGCACCGTGACACTTTAAAGATCGGTGCTACTGCACCTAACAAATGAACTAATGTCGCTGCACTACTATTCTGGTTCCACCACGGCACATGCTATCGTGGATCAATTACTTAATGAATAGTCATGTTGCTTTGCTAATAGGTCATGTCCTTGGGAAGTTATAAATGCTATGTTGTAGCACTGTTCACTTTTGAATAGTGCAGTGCCTAAAGAGTAATTTGGGCACTGAGATGTTATAGAGTGTGTTGCTATGGCATTAAATGGTAGAGAACATGGCACTACAAAGTTGAACTTTTCATGCCATTGTGCTATCCGACAGGGAAGTTAGTGTTGCAATGTTGATATTCTGGGGCTCCGACGGTGTCTTGGATGGCGCTACGATGTTGTTTGTTCTAACACTATGGCGTAATATGAAACTTAAAATTTTAAGCCTTTATGTATTTTTCCTACTTAATACAACTAAAATAACATATTTTTATGTAAAATATAATACATAAAATACCACATTATTTACACTTATCATTGAGAACCTAAAGTTAGGGTGGTTTCTCCAACCTGGGTTGTAGATATTAGAATAGGATTATTTTTTTATGCAATCAAATTCACATTTTTAATCCCTAAAGCACTAGTATTCTCAATAAAATTTTATTTATTCACTTTCAATTATATAGATATATCAGATCCAGAGTTAACTCCAATAGTATCCAATTTCTTTGAAATATTAGCTATTTGAACAGTAGGAATTGATAAAGTATTTTATTCATAGACTCCAATTACTATCTTAAGATTCACCCAATCACTAGGCCACTAGAAATTATGTATAACTATTTTCTCTATTAATTCATAGTCTACTTCAAAATGGCTTAAGCATCAAAGATCCTCTAGCTATAGCATCTATGATTGATCTTAAACACCCTACTAATCCATTATAAAAGGTTTGAATAATCAACAAATTGCATAAGGAATGTTGAGGGCATTTCTTAAGTATTTTCTTAAATCTCTCCCAACTTTCATAAATTGATTGTCCTTCAAACTAGGTAAAGGAAGTGATATTATTTCTAAATTTAGTTATTTTTGAAGGTGGGAAATACTTAACTAGGAATTTGTGTGCCAACTCATTCCAAGTGGTTATAGAGCAGGGGAGAAGGGATCATCTTAAGTGGTTATAGAGACTTATCCTTTAGAGAAAATGAAAATAATCTAAGTCTAATAGTAACATCACTAACACCATTATACTTAAATATTGCACAGATTTCCAAAAAATTGGCTAAATGCAAGTTGAGAACTTCAACAGGAGTTCCTCCAAACTGAGAATTTTCAATTCAAGATTATTAGTCTAGATAGTAGGTCTATTGATACTAAGATGGATTCTATCTACTACTGGAATAGAATACTCCTGAAGTGGCATAATATGGTCCTGATCTTGTACTGGGTCAATCATTTTTAAAATCTTTTTTATTTTTTAAATTTTTGTAAGAGTCCTTTCTATTTTTGGATTAAATAATAAAGGTTCCTTACTTTATCTACCAAGCATACGATAAAGTTACACCAACTAAAAATGATAAACTAAATAATCAAATAGATTTTTTTTAAAATTTAAAGAGCTAGAATAAAGATACAAGATATAAGTAAGTCTAAATATGCACTAGTTTCAATAATGTAGTTTAAATTATAATATGCATGTTACTTTTTCGGTAATGGTGCCAAAAAGCTTGATGGTGTCTACTTGCTTCAGGCTTATGATGAGCAAGATTTTGAAATATGCTTAGGTTTTTTATATAAAAATAAAAAAATATTCCACCAATGTATGTAAGTAGACATGTCAAATCAAGTAATAAAGTGATGGAGCAGAGTGTAAAAGCCACAAGAAAGTGTTCTACTATTTTACAACGAAACTACTACTACTTACTCAAATTATAAGAATTAATCATATTGAAATGAAAAAAAAATGAAGTTTTCGAGTTCCTATAATAAAATAAAAATAAGTAATAAAGTTGACACAATTTTAATAAAATATTTTTGACTAGTTAGTTTAATCGAATCACAAATCATCCAGGATGAACCTTAGGCGATTAATTATCATCCCATGCACTTCTCGATTTGTATAGTATGAATGGGAAATTTGTACAATATAGTCTATAATTATATTTAATTCTAATTTAATTACTTAATCATAGAATTAAATTAAGTAAGATTTTATTATATCATATAGTAAGATTTGAATCATCAAGTATGAATAAACCAATATATAAATTTCAAAATATTGCCTAATATTAAATAGTAGCAAGGGTTCCTCATTTTAACTTATTATCTTGTATGATATTATTTGTATAGTATGATTAGTTCATTATTTAATTTCAAATTTAATTTATTTAATTAAATAATTTAATTAAATTATGATTATCAATATCATAGAATATGATCTTAATCATCTAGTATGATATTTAAAAAATTTAAAACATTAAGTTTCACTTCTCTTGTGTGTGTGGGCATGGTTGCTAAGCTAAAATACACCTTTTTTTATATTGATTGACTTAAGAACAAAAAAATTATTGACTCTTTCAAATAAAGCAAATCTATGCAACCCAATCTTGAGCCATGATTTTTTATGATACTTGATGTTTGTTGAACCTGAAATGTTAGTACACACATAAAAAAATATGTAAAATAAAGAGTAGGAAAAACTAAATTATTATCCAATAATTTTTGTAATAATCAAAACATAAGCTCGATGTCCCGGAATGTAACACCGTAGTCGGCGACGCGATGGAGGATGGAGCATCTAAATTTGGTGACTAATGGAGGTCAGAGTTACCATAGTCTGCTGGTAACTAAGGTTAGCGGGACTGTAGTTAGCATGTAGTGAAGGTTGGAGGGCTTATAGTTGGTGGGTCATATTGGTCAGAGTGACTATAGTCAGCCAGTGACGGTGGTCCAAGAGACTATAGTTAAGTGGGAAATAAAGGTCATAGAAACCTTACTTAGCAGGCGATAGTGGTCAGAGATACCATATGTGGCGAGCGACAGTAGTTGGAGTGGTGTGTCGATGGTAGCCAGGCAGAGGCCCAGCAATGGTAGGCAGCCCAGTAGAGGTTCAATAGTGGTCGATGGATTTGTGATGATTGACAGATAAGTGGTGGTCTGGCAATAGTCAATGGCAGGATGAAGTTCAAGTAGTGGTTGACGGTCCATAGATGAGCAAAGGTTTGATGGTGGTTGACAGAAGTGCGATAGATAGGAAGTTTGATGATGGTTAGCAGACTCATGGGGAATAGGGGACCATCGATGAATTGTAGGATGATGGGCAAAAGATGAGTTACTGATAGGTGGTGGTTCAACAACATACAGTAGTCCTGTGATGGTCAACAGATGGTTGGCGATTTATAACGGTCGACAGATAGGTGACGATCTGGTGACTGTCGATGGAAGTTCACCGGTGGTGGTGCTTGGGTGGAACCTTAGGGTCCTTAAAGCCTCAGAGCTCTCTCCAATCTACAATAAAAGGTCCAAGGCCCCCATTCATGTTCGAGGAGGGGGTCAATTTATAAATTTCAAAATTCATATGCCTTATAAATATGGAGAAGGTTCATGATAACTTTGGAGTGCTCCACAGGATAGCCCATATTGTCCCTTGATCATAGATCATGCATCCACTATAAGAAAATATCTCATTAATGGTGGACTATATCTGTCATGGTGCAAAAGATACATTTTTGGTAGATATCCAGCCGAAAATGTAGTCGATGGTAAAATGTACGTCGGAAACCTTTTTTCATGGATTTAACAACATATTTTTGGCAAAATTATTCATCAATATTTCATTTACGATTCACTCTTACCGGCAGTTTATCTACCGGAAGTTCCCACTAATAACCCATCAAAAATTTTTGCTGGACATGCATAGGTGGATATTTTTTGATTGGTTATCGAACTTTCGGCTAAATTTTTTTGCAGAAAATATGATATATTTTTATCGTATCTTAATTTTTAGTAGATATTCTACTGGAAATTTGTCAAAAACCTATAGCAAAAATAAAAAAAACACTCCATGTTATATTTTCTACAACACAACAAAGCCGCATAAACATAGACATATATCGCATACATTAAATTGTTGAACATAAAGATATGTTATATGCATGTAATAATAGATTTGATCACCAAATTTTATTGAACATTCACCAAATAGTTTAAAACTTAAACATAATATTTATTCATTGCACAATTTAAAATGGATAATAAAACACCCTAACATATAAATGAAATGTCCAACATATAAATGAAATGTATAGTAATAACAAAAAATATATAATCTGAATCAGTCTCTTCCTCTAGTAATGCTACCTGCTTTCCACCGAATTGCTCCCTAAATTTCTTCAACTCATCCAATAACTGAGTTTGCTATATTCGTATGTTAGCTTGTAATTTCTTGACTTTCTCTAGCTCTGCTATAAGGGCCGCTACATGTTGGCTATATAACAACTCCTGGTTATTGGTTGAGAAGCTGGAGCCACCAGATGTCTATCCATCATATACGTAGTCTTGCAAGCCTAAACTATAAACCTGGCCTTTGTACATTCCACCTATCACTTGTAACTAAGTGTGATAGTCAGAATAATCTGCTGATCCCCTAGAAGATCCCTAACCTGCTCTGGGCTCGCTCTCTCAAAGTCATGTATATTCATCCTATAAAAGTTAATACAAGATTAATCAATTTACACATGACACCTAAAATATTAAATTTATGTACTCACATAGCCTCTCCTTGCTCACTCATCAACTTATTGCTGGTTCTTCTATCGCTTGTGGGTATGATTATGCAACTCAATAATAGTTGGTTCTCTACCCAACACATCTTTCTACAATAAACTTATATTAGTATTTATATCTAAGTAAGTTATTAAAATCTTTCTAAATTTCTTACCAAATGTTGCCTCTGCTTATTATATATAACTGAGCCCCTAGTATGGAGGGAATTACCCATACGCCCAACATAAGAAGCTCAGTTCTATCTATTATGGTCCCTCCTCCTGATATAATCTGGGTTATCCTAAGTATTGGTCAACTAGCCCCATACACTCTCACCAATCCTGAGTTATTGGTCACCTAACTTTCTAATTTTTGAAAAAAATGTCTTGCATGCAAGTCAACCCATGCTTCTTAATTTTTTTTTCATTTTACCATTATGCTCTGACAGCCAATAAAAATCTTTTTGCATTAAAAATACATATAACATAGAATATTTTTGCTGACTTAATTAAAAAAGATATACTATAGAATATATTATTATAATAACTAACCTCAAACTCTCTACACTACATGTTTCACACTTCTTTTATTATTTTTTTCCAAAAAATATAAGGAGCATCATACATGCTCTGTATGACATCCCACATTTCAAGCGCCAGCTGCTTTGATGGATGAAACCTGCATAAAATGTGTTAGGTGAAAAAATATTTATCAAATTTTAATAGCATGTTAAGAATATAGTAAGTACATACGTGTCACCCTTTGGTGCAATCAATATACGCCCCTCTACTGTCTACATTACTGCAACTAGGGTGGATGGTACACCTACACAGGACTGAGGGGTGGTGGGGGATAAAATGGAGGGACATATGGTGGATATGGATAAGTTGGAGGGCCTCCATGATAAGGTGGAGGGTAGTAAGGGTTGAAGGGAGTACTGTGCACGGCATCTAACAAAGGAAAGCAAGGGTTTGGTGAGTAAAATTGCTGGCTACTAGCTGGAGGAGTAGGTAAAGATGGGCTAGGCTGACTATGAGTGGCAGGCTGAGAAGAAGCGGTCCCCTCAGTATGTATAGACCTACTGGCTGAGCCACTATTCACCTTCTTGTGCCTACCAAAAATATTCTTGATTAATCCTTAGTGAGGCTCATTAGCAGAAGCCATCTACAAAAAATATTGAAGAAATATTAGTAACATAAAGTATAATAAATATTTAATATAAAATAGAGTAGCAATAAAATAACTGAAGTAGAGTAAAAAGAAAATAACTAAAATAATTATTGATATGATGTTAAAAATAAATTATATTATTAATATAAATTATTGATTCATAATTAATTATCAAAAATTATTAAATGCATTTACCTTCTATTTACTTATCATTTATTAATTCACTTCCATATGATGAAATATCTTCACCACTATTAGATTCCTCACGACTTTCCTCTATGTTTAAATCTACTTTCTCTAACTGCAACTCACTCTCATTAGTTGCAATTTAAACATCAATATCATTAGCAAGATCTTTTAAGATTGACATAAGCTCTTCTTGATGTGCTGGTGGTTTTGATATAGTTTTCTCAATAACTCTCCTAGATTTAGTCTTCATAACTATCAGCCAATCCTGTAGGCCTCGTACTCTACTCGGATAGTTAATAAAATAGACTTGTCTTGCTTGGGTAACAATGATCAATGAGATAAACTTTGCATAACTCCTACCCCACTTTACTTCTATTATACCCTAAAGTGAATGTACTCTTGCACCTTAATTCTGAACTAGATCAAACCATTCATAATTGAATAAATATATATTATTTCCGTCACCTGGATATTTAAACAATAATATTTCTTGTAATACCTCGTAGTACTCAAACTCATCACTTGTATGGGTGTTCCTTTTTACACAAACACTAAAACTCTCTATCTTCCTACTTTCACACTAAGATTTTATTTGGAATATGTAGTCATTAACTAAGAAAATTGGCCAATATTTCACTAATCTTTTTTATCCCTAAGCTAAATATTGTAGTCCCTGATACTATAAATCACTACCTTGAGTGTGCACCTAATTGGCCAATCAAATATTAGTACATTAGTAGTATGTTTATTGAATATATGTTAACTAATTAAGATAAATTAGTAGAAATGAATAGTCAAAATATATATTATATTTTTGAACTAATTTAGGAATTCTATTTCCACTATCTTTTGGACTTATACTGATACTAATGTACTCAAATCATTAATGAAACTCCTATAAATTTTAAATAGTTATTATTTATGAGTAACCAATGTATGAACAAGTTAACTCATACTTACTCAAGATATGGCTTAACTTCATTAAAGTTAAGCAAGGCATACAATGTGGCAGCCCTCAGCTCCATATTAGTAAAATAGTGCACGATGCTAGCTCCTGTAGGTTTACCACTTCTATTCAATACAAATATATTTAAGAATTTATATGAATTTGCATGACTCATATTTTGAGGCACGATACTTCTAGTTGATTGTGACACTGTGTCAAAGTAATACGAGCAAAAATGAGTTATCTCGTACATTCGATATGCTTCACAAATTGAGCCTTTAGGGTGTGATTTATTCTTAGCAATCTTCTTAAGTTTATTTACATACTGTATCTACAGATACTGAATAGGTCCACCTACTATAGCCTCATATGATAAATGCACTACTAGATGCTCCATAGAGTCAAAACATACTGGAGGAAATACCTTCTCAAGTTTACATAAAATAAATGGAATATGCTGCGCCATATGAATCAAGTGCTCTACATTCAGTTTTAAAGAGCATAAATCCTTGAAGAAGGTACTTAGCTTAATTAAGAGCTTTAAAATTAGATATGATAAAAAACTAAAGGCAGTTGGCAGTAGACATTACATGAAGATATGGTAGTTATGACTTTTCAATCCAAACAATCTCCAAGATCTTATGTCAACACATCTACAAAGATTGGAAGAATATCTATCAGGTACCCATAGTGTCTACACCTATTCACAAACTGCTCATCTTTCCTGTAAAGTTAAGGGAATGGAGCTTTTGGTTTGAGAAGTTTTTCACCATCCCTCAACTCTAAAACTTTCCTCCTATAAACCTTCGTTAAGTCTATCCTTTCTTTTATATTATCTTTATATTTATCTTTGATTTCTATGAGTGCATTGAATATAATATCAAAAATATTTTTCTCTATATGCATCACATCTAAGTTATGTCTGATCAGGTTTGTTCTCCAATATGACAAGGACCAAAAAATATACTTTTTTGGTTCAATTATGACTGACACCATATCCTGGCAATTTGTAATCAGCTAATGTTGGAGAATCAACTAATATGGGCATAAATCTTACTCTTTCAAATATTTTTTCACTAGTTAATTAAGGAGAAGACTGTGACATTACCATTTTATTTTAAGTAAATGAAAGTGCGAATAGGTTGTTAGACCTATTGCTCACGTCCCTAGGCTATCCAAACGATTTTTCCTTCAGTCAGTTTTAAGTCATTTATATACTTGGGATAAAAAAAATAGTCCAAAAACTGAAAATTTCAAGTTTCACGCGTCCCGATCGTCCCGTACGATCGACTATCATACTGTATGAATAGTTTAAAAATTGAACGATTCATCCCGTACAAACCATGAAATGAATAAGTCAGAGCCATTTGTACAGACATTTTGTCCCGTACGAACCTCTGGACGATCAAGACAGAGCCGTTCGTATGAACATTCATCACGTACGAAACTCTGGACAAACCCAAATAGAGCCGTTCGTACGAACATTCCATCCTGTACGAACTTCTAGATGAACCCAAACAGAGCCGTTTGTATAAATATTCGTCCCATACGAAACTCTGGATGAACCCAAATAGAGCCGTCCGTACAAACATTCTGTCCCGTACGAAACTCTGGACGAACCCAAATAGAACCATTCGTACAACAAAACTTCATGTACGAATAGTAATTTGTACTATACGAACTTAACTTAGAAAAAATTTCTTGGTATATGGGTTCAATATGGAGGAAATATACTAAAGATTGTCCCTACGATATGCAATCGTACTGTATGATAAGTTTAAAAAATTAAGTTTTTCACTCCCCCATTGTGTGTGTGTGCACAGTTATCTAACTTACAATCACACTCTCTCAAACTCAAAAAAAAAATAAAAATACAGACTTTATTTATAGTGAACAAATAAACTTGAAGTCTTCAGGAATCTGGTGTGTGAATTTCCTGAAAAATACTTTAGTACACAAAACAATAAAACTCAAATATTTGTTAGGAGAAGAATAAAGCAAACAATAAGCTTTTGTAATCATCAAAAAATAACTTGTATCAGAATTCACTTGAACGAACAGATTTACACAAATCATAATAATCTCCCCCTTTTTTATGATGGCAAAATAACTATTATTTGAATGAACAACTTAAGTCACATTTCTCCTAAGCTTCCACTAAATGTACACTCCCCCTAAGTAAATGAACTCCAACACTCCCTCTAAAGCCTAAGCTCCCCCTAAAGAAATGACCTACCCTAAACAAGGGATAAAAGGAGAACATACTGAATAAGCGAAGGAAAGGGTAAGAAGAACATGCAACACAACACAAGCATTACAAACACTACACACAAGCAAAGTATATTCTTACAAACACAACCAACTAAAAACTTAAATGCAACAAGTCAAAACAAATCAAGCAAACAAAGTCAAATAATAAAACTCTCCCCCTTTTGACAACAACAAAAAGGGACACTCAAATTAGTTGAGAAGTGGAATAATATTAAATGAAGTTTAACTGTAATATTCAAATCAAATGCAAAAAATAAGGACTCAAAAGTGCTAGATTGCAAATTATAATAAGGAGAAGAAAAGTTGATCTAAAATAGTAATGTATTAGACAGATTAGTAGTCTCAACTTTTGCACAAAAGATAAAATAATATTACAAACTTTCTAAGTCAAAAGTGACAATCATTGATTAGTAAACTTGGAGAAAATACTAAAGGAAAGAACAATTTACGACATTTCGCATCTTTTCAAAGTGTAGTCAAATTTTATGCCTCTTTCTAGATTTGGCGACATTGCACATCTTGTATTGAATGGCTCACTTTGTGTGTCTTTTAGATTTGGCGATATTGTGCATCTTTTATTGTATGGAACATTTTGTGCATCTTTTCAACCTTTGCTTTGTTTATTTGATAAGATTCTTTCCAACAACACTATCTCTAGTTCACAAATACAATAATGAACACTTTGATATAGAATGTAAGAGTAATATTAAGACATCAAATATACATCAATTTAGACTAAATAATACATATCTAAATAAGATAAAGTAAGATCTTCTAATCCACACCAAATCATAATGAAATCTAAATATTTTGAGAATTTAATGTTATGTACAAAATTTTCTATTGTAATATAAATTCAATTAACATTTTAGAACTTTAATCAACTACAGTTGAGTGTTTTAAGATTAGAAAGTTTCCAATCAATAAGATAAAATAATATACACAGAAATACTTAAACATTTCATTTCTAATCATTTCCAAACCATACATTATAGCAAGCTTTACTTTGGAACACATATCATAAGATAAACTTGCTATCACTCTCAATACAATAATCACAAAAACAAATATCAATAAGATAATTCATCAAACAAACTAAACAACAAAGACAACCATAAATATATCCAAGCCAAGCCAAACAAAGCATACTAGAAATCTGAAGGACCGTGATCTGGAGGTGGTGGATGAGCGCCAAACATAGCAAAATAGCTATTTAGCATTGCAATATTTGTGTTCACAAAATCAAATTATTCTCTTATCCACACTCTATCCTCCATGTATTGATCGTATTGATCGTCCTACTGCTTCAGATGTGCCTCTACATAATCAAATCTTTGATCAAGTCTTTCAAATCACTGGACCATATTCTTATAAAAGTCTTGAGTTTGTCCAGGTGTATGTGCAGGAGCAGAAGCAGAAGCAGGTTCAACATCAGAACTATCAGCACTTTCATCTTTTGTAAATAGTGCTCGAAAAGAAGCATCAGTGAAATAAAGTGGGAGTTCAGAAGGTCCTAAGGCAAAATTCTTCTTCCTTTTTACACTAGCCAGACTAATATTAGTGAGATAGTAAATGTAGTCTAGGATTAACTGTGCTTCATCAATGGGTTGGCCAGTCATAATCAGGTAAGTTGCAGAAAAAAGAAGTGGGGTCATATTTATTCTATCTCCCGCCTTAGGAATAATGGATGTCCTAAGAACGTGTTAGATTATGCGTGCATTTTGGTTTAAAGAGTCAACTCGGGAAACATGAGAGGGTGTGCTCACACCTCTAAGGACTTGATTTACCTCGGACCAATCATAGTCGATCTATTAGAAAAAGTTTGTGCCCGTGTCCCATAGGTTCTTAAGTGAAGAAATTCCCCTAAATCCACCTTTTTAATCTCTACTCTCTACTTAAGTACATACGAAGAAACGACAGAGTGGTCCTAATTGAATGTCATATTGGCTAGAAAAACATGAAAAAGATCTTTGTTGAAGGCAAAGATCAGGGTCAGAAGAAAGGAGAATTGGGTGGAGTCGAACAATGGCATTACCGCAAAATGTAGATTTTCTTGCAGCAAGATGCGGGAAGGAGTGATTTTGGAAGCAGCATACCTAAGGTATGCCTCCTCATTTTTATCACTAAGGAAATTATCATCCCAATCCCTCCTAAAAGCTGGTCCCCTAGCCACACGCGCTCTCTTTCCACTGCCTGACATCTTCTAGTCTATGCTCTAAAGGGTTTTAGAATGGAAGTGAAATGAAAGAAAGTGACCCTCCTATATATAAAAAAATCCTAAAATCGTACTGTACAAACCCACTTCGTACAAGATGAAATTGATTTCATCCGGGACGAATAAAAGTAGTCAAACTGAAATGGCTTTTCGTAACTTGCTCATCCCGAGGATTCCTTTCGTACAGGCTTTTTGACTTTCTGATCGTACAGACGATGACGTGTTCGTCCGGGATGATTAGAAAATTTAAGATCGTTCAGGCGACGGTTAGGGTCATCCTCATGCGAAATGACACTTGGATCATATAGATGAATGATGTATTCGTACGTACGATCATCAATAATAACTGACACTAACCGTGATTCCTCCCCCATTCGTACAGACGAAGTTAATGCAATCGTACAGTATGATGATATCATCATACCGTACGAATAGACAAAATAAGATAAACTTTTGTCTCTCCAATCTTACAGGTTTCCAACACTCAACTAAAGAACAATTTAAAAAAAATATTTATTTTTGTTGTTTTATTTTTTTTTTTAAATGACAACACAAAAGATACTAATAAAATATAAAACACTAGAAAACAAATCACTTGCAATGAACATACCAACAAACACATATAAACTCACATTTACAAAATTTTCAATCAAGCATTTAGCTCAATTACACCTAGCCTTATCCTTAACATGCAAAAAGTGTCAAAAGCTAAGGGTTTTGTGAAAATATCTACAAACTGATCTTTAGTAGCGACATGATATAGTTCAATTTCCCTTTTCGCTACATGATCTCTTATAAAATAATGCCTTATTTCAATATGCTTGGTTCTAGAATATTGAATAGGATTCTTTGAAATACAAATGGCACTAGTGTTATCACAAAAGATTGGAATGGTGCCAATTGAAAATCTTAAGTCACTAAATTATTGTTTCAACCAAAGCACCTGTGCAACACAACTCCCTAAGGTAATATATTCTGCTTCAGCTATAGAAAGTGCTACTGAATTTTATTTTCTACTGGACCAAGATACTAATGAATTACTAATGAATTGACATATCCCAGAAGTACTTTTCCTATCCACCCTACAGCCTGCAAAATCAGAATTTGAGTATCCAATAATTTCAAAAGAAGAACTATTCTTAGGATACCAAAACCCTAAATTTTGAGTTCCCAGAAGATATCTTAAAATCCTTTTTCACTACTATCAAATGTGATTCCTTTGGATCAGCTTGAAATCTAGCACATAAGCAAACACTAAATATAATGCCAGGTCTGCTAGTAGTCAAATAAAGCAAGGATCCAATTATTCTTCTAAACTTCTTTTGATCAACAGATTTTCCCTTAGGATCCTTATCTAATAGTACTGAGGAACTCATGTGTGTAGTTACTGGTTTAGCATTATCCATTTCATACTTTTTGAGGATATCCTTAATATACTTAAATTGACAAAGAAAATTTCCTTCCTCATTTTGCTTTATGCTAAAACCAAGAAAATAGCTCAAATCACCCATCAAACTCATCTCAAATTCACTACTCATTGTCTTTGAAAATTCATCACATAGAGTTTTATCAATTGATCTAAAAATGATGTCATCCACATATATTTATACAATGAGTATTTCATTTTCAATTCTTTCCAAAAATAGAGTGGTGTCCACACTTCCTTTAATAAATGATCCTTTTAATAAGAAGGTGCTTAACCTCTTATACCACGCTCTAGGTGCCTGTTTTAGTCCATATAATGCCTTTTTCAATTTAAAAACATGATTAGGGAATATAAAATTTTCAAAACCTAGAGGTTGCTCAACATAAACATCCTCTTCTATCACCCCATTCAAAAAGGCACTCTTAACATCCATTTGGTATAATTTAAAATCTTTAAAATAGGCAAAGGCTAACAAAACTCTAATTGCTTCAAGTCTTAATACAGGGGAAAATGTCTCCTCAAAATCAATTCCTTCAATTGGAGTATATCCCTTAGCTACCAATCTAGCCTTATTTCTTACAACAGCTCCTGAATCATTCATTTTGTTTTTGTGCACCCACTTAGTCCCAACTACACTTTGATCTTTTGGCCTTTCAATTAGCTCCCAAACATCATTTCTCTTGAATTGATTTAACTCTTCTTGCATGGCCAAAATCCAAAATTCATCTAAAAGTGCTTGTTCTATATTAGTGGGTTCAATCATTGAAATAAACGCTGAATGATTTACCTATTTTCTCAAACCATGCCTAGTCCTAACTCCTTCACTTGGTTCTCCCATAATCAATTCTTTAGGATGACTTCTAACAAATTTCCATTCTCTAGGCAATTGGTTTTCTTCTTCCTTTTCAACCCTTTCTTCAACTTTTTAATCTTCAAGTTTTTGGGTTACTACCTCAACCTCATCTTCATCCAACTTAGACCCTTTACTATCATAAGATTCATCAAAAATAATATGTGTGGTCTCCTTAACTACCAATGTTCTTTTATTAAAAACTTTATAGGATTTTCTAACACTTGAATAACCTAGAAAGATTCCTTCATCAGATTTTGGATCAAATTTTCCTAAGAGATTTTTATCATTATTATGAATGAACACTTTACATCCAAAAATATGTAGATGTGAGAGGTTGGGACTCCTACCTTTAAGAAGTTCATAGGGTGTCTTATTTAATTTAGACCTTATGTACACCCTATTCAACACATAGCACGTTGTGCTAACTGCTTCAGCCCAAAAATATTGAGGAAGTGAATACTCTGCCAACATTCCCCTAGTAGATTCACTAATGTCATGTTCTTTCTTTCTATAACTCTATTCTGTTGAGGTGTCCTAAAAGCTAAGAAGTTGTGTTCAATCCCATGAGATTTGTAAAAATCATTAAACATTTCATTTTTAAATTCTCCCCCATAATCACTTTAGATAGTAACTATTTTAAAACCTAGTTTCCTCTGAATCCAAGTGGAAAAATCTTTAAACTCTTCAAATGATTCACTCTTATGATTTAAAAATCTAATCCAGGTGAATCTAGAATAGTCATCCAGAATAATATATCCAAATCTTTTTTCTCCTAGACTTAAGGTACTAACAGGTCTAAATAAATCCATGTAAAGAATTTCTAAGGGCTTGCTAGTCCTAATTTCCATGATTGAATTGAAAGAGGATCTCACTTATTTTCCCAATTGACATGCATCATACAAGTGATCTTTAGTGAGGTCTAATTTGGGTACACCTCTAACTAGTTGCTTTTGAGTGATTTTCTTAAGATTTCTCATACTAGCATGACAAAGCCTTCTATGCCATAACCATGATTTATCAGATATAGTTTTCAAACACAGAGCAGTAGAAGGTTTAACAAAATTCAAATCTAGTATATAAACATTATTAACTCTATCACCATTCAAAATAATAGTTCCATTTAGACTAATAACATAACTAGTAGGCAAAAACTTTATATGATCGCCCTTATCATATAACTGACCTATCCTCAATAGATTATGTTTCAAACCTTCAACCAACAGCACATTTTCAATCACAAAGTTTCTAGAATTTCTAATTATATATGTACCTACCACTCTCTTGGTAGTATTATCTCCAAGTGTAACCTTGTCTCCATTCCTAGCTTCCAGCGTTATAAATTGATTCGTATCTCCAGTCATATGCTTTGAGTAGTTGCTATCCAGGTACCAAATACTCTCATGAGATCTTGAGTGAGAGAATTCCTCTTCTTGATCTGATTGATTAAGATTATCAGCTATTAAACATAAATTTGTGACTTCCTCTTCTGGTGTAGTTTCTGAGGAATATGAAGCTGAGTCCGCTCAAAATGCTCGTTGAAGTCTCTTTCTACCCCTTCTTTCTTTTGGTTTCTCCTCGGCCTTCTCCTTGCTAGGATTTCCCTTGAGATTGGGGCAATCTGTCTTTATGTGTCCTGGCTTCCTGCACTCATAGCAAATGACTTCATTAGAAGCCTTAACATTCTTTTGGAACTTACCTTTGTTCCACTGTTGGCTCTTCTCTGCTTCCTTTTTAGGAAACTTCTAAATTGCCTTGTCATCAAGGCAATATCCTCTTCATCCTCAAGTAGTGACTGATCACTTTCTGAATCATCCACCTTCAAAGCTATATTCTTCTCCTTTCACTTCTCACCTGCACTAATCTATCTTTGAGTCACAGATTGCTCGTAAGAAATTAGTGATCCAAGAAGATTGTCAACAGAATAAACATTTAAATCTTTAGATTCTGTTATTACAGTTATCTTTGCATCATATGTAGTAGGTAAATAATAAAGTATCTTGTTAACTTTTTCTGCATTAGTTGACTCCCTACCTAAAGCATGCAATGAAGTGGCTATGTGAGTAAAACGTGTGTACATGTCTGAGATTGATTCATTCAGTTTCATGCGAAATAGTTTATAGTCATGCAAGAGAATGTTCAACCTAGTTTACTTTACTTCATTTGTACCTTCATAAGTAATGCAAAGCCTATCCCAAATTTTTTTTCCTGATTTATAAGTCGAAACACGCATGTTGTCTTCTGATTTTAAAGCACAAAAGAAACTATTTAAACACTTAGCATTTAATTGAGCTAGCTCATGTTCTTCTACAGTCCATTCAGTAAAAGGTGTTGGAACTCTAATTCCTTCTACAATTCTAGTGGGTTCAGTATAACCTTCATATACTAACATCCACATACGATAATCAAGAGATTATAGAAATGTAGACATGTGAGTTTTCTAAAAATCAAATGGGATATTGTCAAACAAAGGTGGTCTAGTGATCGAGTAACCTTCTAAAGTATTTATATTTCTAAAATTAGACATGATCAAATTTCAAAAAGTATTTTAAACAGTGAATTTTGAAATTAGCTCTGATATCACTTAAAAATGTGAATAGGTTGTTAGACCTATTGCTCACGTCCCTAGGCTAACCAAGAGGGGGGTTGAATTGGTCCTTTTAAAAATTACTCTTGGAATTTTAGAAAATGTTTAAGAAAATCGTACAATATGATGTGACTTCGTACAGTACGAACAGAGTTAATTTTTACTTCCTTCAAATCACAGAATTTCAACCATAGAAAGAAAATAAAATACGGAAAAAGAATAGTATAGAAAAGTAAACATTAAGAATAGAAAATACCAGAATTTATAGTGGTTCGGTCAAACACGACCTACATCCACTCCCTAGAGACTCCTTCTCTAGGTATTGCACTAAACTCAAGTGACTCTCCTTTTGCCCCCACAGCAAGGCGGAGAAGCCTTAACAAACTATCTTCCACCAACCCAGTGCGGTAGAGAACCGTTGTCCTTTTTCACCCTCCTAGTGAAGGCAGAGAACCAAACATCCTTTTACACTCTCCAAGTGCTGCAGAGAACCGTCATCCTTTTTCACCCTCCAAGTGACGGTAGAGAACCGGAATCCTCTCAAATAAAACTCTTGCAAAAGTCTCCAAGGAAATTAAGAAGATGCTTGAAGAACAAGTAAAGAAATCCTCACAATTGGATAACCTTATGAATCCCATCACAATTCTCTCTTCAAAGATTTCTCAACACTCACTCTCAAACACTCTCCCAATCACTCTCCCTTTCACTATCCAAAAGAATTTTCGCAGAAGGATTTTTCCTTCAGTCAGTTTTTAGTCATTTATATACTTGAGACAAGAAAAATCATCCAAAAACTAAAAATTTCAAGTTTCACACATCCCGATCATCCCATACGATTGACTATCATACTGTATGAATAGTTTAAAAATTAAACTATTCATCCCGTACGAACCATGAAACGAATAAGTCAGAGCCGTTCGTATAGACATTTCATCCCGTACGAACCTCTGGACGATCAAGACAGAGCCGTTCATACGAACATTCATCTCGTACAAAACTTTGGACGAACCCAAACAGAGCCGTTCATACGAATATTCATCCCGTACGAAACTCTGGACGAACCCAAACAGAGCTGCTCGTACAAACATTCCATCCCGTATGAAACTCTGGACGAACCCAAACAGACTCGTTCATATAGTAAAACTTCATGTATGAATAGTAATTCATACTGTATGAACTTAACTTAGAAAAATTTTCTTGGTATATGGATTCGATATGGAGGAACCATACTATAGATCATCCCGTACGATATGCAATCGTACTGTACAATAAGTTTTAAAAATTAAGTTTTTCACTTCCCCATTGTGTGTGTGTGCATAGTTATCCAATTTACAATCACACTCTCTTAGACTCAAGAAAAAATAAAAATACAGACTTCCTTTATAGTGAACAAATAAACTTGAAGTCTTCAACAATCTAGAGTATGAATTTCCTAAAAAATACTTTAGTACACACAACAATAAAACTCAAATATTTGTTAGGAGAAGAATAAAATAAATAATAAGCTTTTATAATCATCAAAAAATAACTTGTATCAGAATTTACTTTAATGAACAGATTTACACAAATCATAACAGTAAAGGCATCCTTATTTCACTTGAAAGGATGACTTATAGGTAATAACATGCGGTGAAAGTTGAACCAAGTGTTCTTTCCTCCAGGCTTTAAAGTGAATGACTTTGTAAATTTCATAAAATATAGATATGCTAACTTACCGGAAGTATTCTAACCTAAAATCATACCATACATAAGAAAGTCACCAATTGTCCAAAGTAATGCTTCCCTCATTAAGAAGTTTTGTTTGGTAGAGATATCATATATACTAACTCCTTCTTCCCATAATAAAATTAAATCATCGATTAATAGTTGCAAGAATACATCGATCTTTGCTTTTGGATTATGTCGCCCTAGAATGATCAATGTCAGAAATATGAAAGGAGTAGTCATACATAACTCTAGAGGAAGATTATAGTGGTGAGTATCATAGGTCAACATGAGTAAGGTGAAGTAGTCTTACTAGATGGAGTAAAACTATCTGCATAAAAACCTAATCTTACATTTCTTGATTCTATGCTAAAGGTAGGATGTGTATGATCAAAGTATTTTCAGGCCTTTGCTTCTAACGGATGTGTAATAACATCTTCTTTTGAGATGTGTTCATTATGTTATCTTATATGTGCAGCACATCTCATGGATGCATATAACCATTCTAGTCTAAGAATTATGGGTAAGTAGAACAGCCTATTGACTAGTATATCCTTTAGCTTTCTTTTCATCCCAAACTTTGGTTTAAATCTTGATGCATTATAATGATGGCATTAAATTTATGATAAATAATCTTTATAATATAACATGCATCTATTAATACAACAATCTATTTTTATATATGTCAAACTAAGTTTTGAAACTAACTTCTTAATCTGATATAAATATGTCAGAATTATGTTATCTATCGGGTTAGTTTCCTTAAGCAGCTCAATGAATTAATTAAAATATTCATAGGGGGCATTATATTCTATCTTGATACTTAACATCTTCATAACACTAGATAACTCTGAGTGAGTGGTACACCCCTCCATATTAGTTGTTGGGCAACATGCTATAAATCATACAAATTCCTTGCCCTTATTTGGTGACTCTTCTATATATTATTCAAATTAAACCCTAATTTCATTATAAATTAAGTCCTCAAGAGGTCAGATATCTTCTTCATCAGCTATATTAGAACTTGCAGACATGCTGCATCGTGAATCAAAATATAGCTCGTACTCATAATGAGAAGTCCAAAAAAAAATTTTGCATCAACCCTATGCAATACAAATTAATAATTACATCATTTTATCTTAAGTGCACTTAATTTTTATGTTTAGAACATGAGCATCAAAGCTTTTCATCTGAAATGAAGCTATGTAGTTAACATGTTGTCTAGATGAAAAAATTTACCCCATTAATGAACTCATTTGTTAATGTCTTCTATCATTGTGCCAATCAGTTATGCATCCAACTTTTTTGATTTCTAATATCCATAATATGAACAATTTAGCCTATAGATTGTATGAAGATATTAGAGATTGGAATAATATCTGTTAAAGGAAAATAGATTGAATTCAAATTAATTTATAGATCAGATAGTATTATTTCACACATCCCATATCAATGAAAAATTTGGCAGCTCCCGCCGTCACCCTTATTTAAGAGAAATTTAAGGAGTCTTAGCTTGCCCGCCACATCACGATGTGTACGGTTGGTGTTAGGTGACACCGTAACCATAGTCTTCAATCCTACCATGCCAAGAAAGGCATGCATAGGTCTTCAGGGGGGTGCCTGTATGAAAATGCAGTTAGCGCCAGAGATATTTTTGACATATTTACCAATGAAATTTCGATAGAATTATGAAGAAATATTCATTGTTTGCAAAGCACTAATTTTCTGGCAATTTTTAAGCACTCTTCTCGTGTCACAAACATCCAAGTCTTTTTATACCTCTATTATTCTTAACATAAGCCAAATCTAATGCCTCTACTTTCCTAACTAAGTCATCGGGGAGGCCGCCGTTTTATGTTACCAAACCATCTAAGGCGACTCTCTCACTATCTCTAATCTTATCTTCTATAGGACCTTCTCTAACCATTTCATGTATATGATCATTTCGTATCTTGTCTCTCAGAGTAACACCACTCATTAACCCAACGCATCCCTCCATTAAGTTTGAGGGGAATTTTCTATCACACAATAAGCCCAACGCCATATCTCGAGTAAAGCTACACATCTTATAGAATTTTCCCTTAAGATTGAGGGGAATTTTTTATCACACAATAAGCCCAACACATTCCTCCATTTTAACCATCCAACTTGAATTCTACTAACTGTATCCACATCTATTTAACTATAAACTCCCTCTCTAGTCTTATCAACAAGAAGAATATCATCAACAAAATGCATACACCATGGTACAATCTTGTGCAAATGTCTACCGAGAACACCCATGACCAAAGAAAAACTAAATGCCTAACGAAGATCAACTTATGGTGAATATCCGACGAGTGCGGCGGTGAATGTCGGAGAGAGGAGACTGATGCGAGCGGGAGCGAAGAAAATGAGCAAGAGTGAAATGAGAATGAAGACGACCGCGGAAGGAAATTAGGGCCTTTTCCATGTAGTAATATTGGTGGATTATCAGTCGGAAATATTTTCAGAGGAAATATTTTTTGTTGGAAATATTTCATCAGGTTTAAGTAAGCCGGCGAAAAATCTGCCTGAAGTTTTGTCGATAATTTCCGGTGCATTATTCACTGGAAGTTACCACCGGTTTTGCAAAAACCGATAGATTTTCGGGCTGTTTTCTCGCCGAAAAATTTTCGACAATTTATCCACCAGAAAACCCGCCACCAAGTTACTAGCGGAATATCCGCCGGTTACATTACCGCTTCTACCAGTGGATATAAACCCGCCGGAAATTTCAGCCGGTATACCAAGGATTTTATGTAGTGATGAAACATTTAAGTTTCTTAATGAAGTATGAATTAAGTGATCTTAAGCTCATTGGGTTTGCCTCATCGAGCCAGTCGATTCAACTATACGCATGCTATAATATTCGATATCTTTTAGTCATCCAATTGATGCTTTGAACCCTCAAATTGTTCTTCGGTCTCTTAATTTGGGCTTGGATTAGATTGATTTTGGTGTTATTGGGTGCGCTCGTTGAGACGTTCGATTTTACTATAAGTATGTGGAAATTGGAGTTCGGATTGTCCCAAATGGCCAAATTAAATTTTGGAAGTTTTGATTTTGAATATGCCTTCAAATTCGTGCTCGATCATGGCAATATTTGGTGACGTATCAAAATTAAATAAAACTATTTTATGGGCAAATTTTTAAAAGGACATCATAGTTGATTTAGTAAGAAACAGAAACGTAAATAGACATAAATTTAAAAAAGATCAGAATCACCGAAACGTACAAATGATATCTAAAAAAGCATAAAAAATGAATTTGATATTTTAAGAAAATCAAAATTCATTTTGCGTTTTGTGTAGAAAACAAAATGAATTTTGGATTTCCTAGAAAACCTAGATCCATCTTGCTTATTCTCTGTAAAGTTTAATATTTAATGATATTGTGATATAATATTCATAATTAACTAAATCAATATTAAAATTAAAAACTAATGAACAAATTAAATTACAGAATAAGAATTTATAATTAAAAGAATTAGTAATTAATGAAAATTAGAAAAAAAATTGTAAATTTTAAATTTTAGTTTATTTTTAATAAAATATAATATATATTTATAACTATAATGTTTATATTTTTAATTTTTAATATTTTATATAATTTATAAATATGAAATTTATTAGTTATATTTATTTAATTTATATGGCGAGATAATTATGTTAGTTTAAAATTATTTTTTGGATATCATACTGTTAATTTATGCTGAGGACAACTTAAGTAGTATATGAATAATTATATTTTTGTAATGAATTACTATATTTGTTATTTTATAACATAAACAATTGTGTTAGTTTTAAATTAGTCCATGAATAATTATATTTGTTAGATTATTTTGCAGATAACTATGTTAAATTGAAAATAATTTATTGATAATACATCTAATTTAAGTTAACTCTTAATTTTAAAAAAAAAAGTTAACTCTTAATTTAGGTCTTGGAATAACTTAAGTAATATATGAATTTTAAATTAATTATTGAGTAATTCTATTCAGGGGCGGAACCGGCCTTAATTCTTAGGGGGGGCAAAATCATTAAAAGATATATATATATATATATATATATATATATATATATATATATATATATATATATATATATATATATATATATATATATATATATATATATAACAAAATTCAAACAAGCTATTATATTGCAATAAAAATTACAAGCTTTGCATTCTATTTTGCATCTTCTGATAATGTTGTATTACAACTTCATTTGGAACCAAATCAAATAGTTCTTTCTCAATATACGGCACTAGACAGTTGTTGAGCCAATCATCACCCATTTTACTGCGTAATCTATGTAGTTATTATTAGTAGATTAATATGAAAGTTTTCAAAAGAGTTTCATGATGTGGTTTGAAGTTCATTTTCCAGGCTTCACGATTATGCCTAAAAGGAAAACTCTCAATGCTGTAGGACACCTTCTGTTTTTGCTTAGATGTTCAATATTTATTTTTTCATGGTTGACCTCGTGACTTCATCTGAGGGGCAATAGATGTAGTTTTCTTTATTGATCTGTGCACTATATTTGGCTTTTAACTTGTTCCTACTAACTGTACAGTTCAAGATGATTGTGGCCTTTAAATTAAATTTGCTAACTGTGAGGTTCAAGGCAGTTGGGTGA
This sequence comes from Dendrobium chrysotoxum, assembly GCA_019925795.1. NCBI lineage: Eukaryota > Viridiplantae > Streptophyta > Magnoliopsida > Asparagales > Orchidaceae > Dendrobium > Dendrobium chrysotoxum. The sequence goes on from CM034307.1 coordinate 17,839,667, forward strand.
GCTCACAATCCATGATAAATACTAAACAATTTACCTAGTTCCAGTCCCTCTACTTACACACATGGTCTTATAGTAGGCATTCATGCTTAAACTATAATTATGTTTATTGCTAGTTCTCGGCAAGAAAAATGCATTCCCGAAAGGAGACAAAGGAGCACAAAAATAAGAAAGCAGATGGCAGTTGAAATGTGAAATACCTGGCTTCCTAACTCCTGCAGTCCTGCCGCCTGCGGGATGATCAGCAGAAGAAGAGCCGACAAAGGTGGGAGGCAGAGCCGTCGGTGTCAAAGGCGGTCTATCGCTCTGTCGCTCGCCAGAGAAGATAAACAGGGGAAGCTTGTCTCTCGCTCCATCGCTCGCCCGAGAAGAGAAACGGCGGTCTGTCGACTGTCGCTCCGTCGATCGCGAGAGGAGAAGCAGCGGCTGCGGTGCGGGAGAATTTGAGAGAGAGCGAGAGAGTTGTCCGATTAGGGCAAAGTATTAATTTTAGGGGGGGCAAAATTACCAAATAGCCCTCTCTAAATATTTTTTTTTTTTTTTAGGGGGGGCAATTGCCCCCCCTCAGTTAGACAGGGTTCCGCCCCTGATTCTATTTGTTACATTAGTTTAAGTTTAATTATTTTTTTGGATTTAAATATTCTTTTTTTTTTTAAGTGCATTAAGCAATTTTATTGAAACCACTACTTTCAACCAGATTCCTCCTTTAACAAATCTAAAAAAGGAGGAGGAATCTTATTACTAGAGATATCATCCCAAAAAAAGGAAGAAATCAAAGCATAGTTAGCACATAAATCGGCTAACTTATTACATTCTCTCTTGGAGCAAGAAAAAATAAATTGCTTAAAGTTAGAAGGAAAATCTAAATCCTTAGGCTTTAGAAATTCTTCAGCAAGAATCGGCTTTCTCATTGAATTTTGGAAAATTTTAATAACATTTCCATTATCACCTTCAATCACTAAGCCTTTAGCATCAAACATCCATTCATGAATATAATTTCTCAAAACTAGAATGGCTAAGAACTCCACCTTAGAGCAATCCCAATGAAGGCAGCCAAAACTAAAAGTGGCTAAGAAGCAACCTTTGCAATCTCCGAAGACTCCCCCTATGCCTGCCTTGTTGGTTAGATTGCACCGAAGCATCTACATTAACCTTGATCCATCCAGGAGGAGGAGGATGCCAAGAAGATTGTGACAGCTTATACAGCTGATTAGCATCCCAGTTATCTCGAATTAGACAAGAATCAAACGAAGCAACAACTTGGATAATAGAATTTGTTGCAATACTAGAGCAGGTGTCTTCCGATCCTCCATGAACTAGCTTGTTCCTGCCTTTCCAGCAAAGGAATACCACCGAACAGAATAAATTACCCAGGAAAGGATTCACCTCAGCAAGCTTTCTCATTGTCCGAAAACAATCTTCCAGAGATTCAAAACCAGGAATATGAAAGTTCCAAGCAGCAAGCAGGTTGATAACTTTCTTAACTTTAAAGCATTGGACAGCCACATGTTCAACATTTTCCAATCCCCCACAACCTCTCGGGCATCCTCCAACCTCCACCAATCTCCTATAAAGCAGGAAACCAAATGTCGGAATAGCCTCTCTGCATAAACGCCACCAAAATACATCAACTTGCGGTCTCAGCTTAAGCTTTTTCCCCCAACGCCAAGTCTCAACTTCTCTGCCATCTTCAAACTTCTTTCCATAGGCCAATGCTGCTATAGATTTTCCAGAAATTTTCCATGAAAGCTCCAGCAGATCTTCACCAATTCCAGACTGAATAGGAATTTCAATAATGGTTTCTATCAGATGTTGACCAAAACAAAGTTTTCCCATCTCCCATTAGAGATAAAAGCTGATAAACGGAGAAATTTAGGACATTAGATTTAAATATTGATAATATATATAAATTAAGAGTTAACTTATATTATCAATATTTAAATATTGATAATATATATAAATCAAATAAACTTTTAGTTTAAGCCTTGGAGGAACTTATGAAATATATTAAATTTAAATTAATTTTTGAATAATTATTAAGTTTAAATTGGTATCTAAATTTAATTTAGAGCCAAAAAAATATTAATTAAAAATTATTAAGAATAGGATTAACTTTTAAAAAATAATTTGTTAATATTTCTATAAATTTTAAAATAATTTTAGAGCTCTACTATTATTTGTATTAAGATGGTCAAATTTTAATAGCTTGTACTATTAAAAATACATTATTTAATTAAATATTGAGAAACATATTTCACTATAATTTAACTAAATTATACCTATTGATAATAGCAAATAACATTAAGTTAGTGTAATATAATTTAAATGTAATATTAATTGACAACATTTTGTAATTTTAGATAATAATTCGATAAAATAAGTGAAGTAAGTATTGTGTTTTTTATAAAATCCTAATTTTAATTTCTGTTTGAATTTATTTTTCATAGCTTAGGGTCTTGTAATTTTTATTTGGCAGTTCATTTTAAGTAAATTTATTTAGGTGATGTTATTGTTGGGACAAATTTATCATATTATATAAGCTGTGTAACAGTAATGTCCAAATAATTGTAGGCAAATTTTTAAAGTAAGCATCATTATAAATGTAATTAATTGATTAAGCACGTTAAAAAAAATTTAAAACTTGGCATAATCACCCATTCAATGGAGATTAGTCATGGACGACCAAGTCGCCCATTGAACGGGTGACTTATTTATTTATTTATTTTAAAAAGCAGATTGAACATATATGTTCCTCATTTTATAATTTTATAATAAATAGTAGGTTATTCATGTTTGAGAAAATTTTAAAACTAGTCACAGTTCAATTTATGTTTGGCTTGTTTAAAAAAAATTGCTTTAATTTATATTATGATTGGTTAGTGGTTGGGAGTGATCTTAAATCTGTTAGAAGTTCTACATTCATATAGGATTAGTATAATTCTAAAAATGCAAAAAGTGGTCTCAATATATGAGCTGTAAAGTGGTATTATCCCAATAATATTGTCAAATTAGTGTGTTAGGCTTGTATTGTCAAATCAATTTTATAGGCTTGTATTGTCAAATCAATTTTGTTGGCTTGTATTATCAAATTAGTTATGCAGGGTTATATTGTCATGTCATTGTGGGAGTTAAAAAAATTTTGTATTACCAATCAACAATTTTTTTTTTTTTTTGTAATTGCTTTGGTCATTGAATTTCTCTTTCCAAAATTTATTCAAAGCATTGGATCCTTCTAAGTTTGTCTCATTAGTTGTTGATAGGACTTCTCCTACAGCAACACATCATATCATATGACCTGTAAAGGTGTAAGATCCCATCAAATAATAATTTAGTTTTAAGCTGCATGTGAAGGTGAGATATGCACAACCTAAGCTATTTAATAGCGATGCATTCACATATCAAGTAGACTTCTAAATATATGAGTTTAGACGTTTGAAATGTATTGGCTATTTATTGAGTGGATTCAAGGAATCCCTAATAAAGAAAAGTTTGATGTTGCAAACAGAAAAATACATTCTTGTATAGCACGGGCTGGTGACAGTCTGTTGGAGTAAAAGGCGAATGTAAATGAGATATTTAGGTGTTGCGTATATGAATGGTCCGAAGATGAGGATCATGCACTTTGGAGCATACATGCTCAGGAAATGAGGGTAAAACTTTATAGGAGGAGAGATTTTTTAAATGCCACCATATGGAAATATGTTTAGATGATATTCGTGGAAGAAAATGGCCACCTTGTAAATCCTCATTTCTTATAGATGCGATATCATGAGATGAGACGTGAGAAAGAGGATGGTTATTTGCTAGATGTTGACTGCAGCAATCTTGACATCGAGCATGTGATTTTATACCATAAATAGCATTCTGATTTTGACGAGTTCATATTAGATTTCTATAGAGATCAGATGAATGAGCTGAGGAAGTTTTTTAATGATAAAGACTTGAAAGACCTTCAGTTTGAGTTCAAGTTTCATCTCAAGTGTTGCCCGACATAAACCCAACTCCAAGCACATCTATGTATGCTACTTACTAAATAGGAATTTTATGCATTAGTTTATATGTTTACTTCTGTTATATTTTGTTCATCATGTTCACTAAGGTTTATATGTTGTATGTTAATATTTTTTATTATAGTATGTTGTTGTGTCCTATGAACACCTTTGAGAATTATTTTTTTTCTTTTATCTTTCCAACTTTCATCATTATAGGTAATATTTTTATAAAACTATAATGTACATAGAAGAAGTAAAGTGAATAGTATATCACATCAAAATTAGGAAAGTCATAATGCTTGATCACTGGAAATGTCAACATCTTTAAAAGGTAGCTTCATATAAAATACAAACAAAACATCAACTAATGCCTCATACATCCTCTATGGCGTAATGCATTATTACCTCGAGTGTAATATTATGGTGGACATACAGGTTTATCACAAAACACATGCTGCTCATCCGGAATGATGCCATGCTGCTCCACCCTAACTTTGGTTGGCTCTAAAATAGTCAGCGATATAGTGCATAGAACATACTCAGGTGGGAATCATGTTGGTGTAAACTGTTGAGTTGGCTGACTAAAGTAATCCTGACCTAAATAATCCTAACATGGTCCCAAGTCTTCAAAAGATAATGGTCCTGTAGCCATAGAATGGGTATCTGCTATCGTTGGAGTCAAGATGCCAGTTGTATACCCTGTATCTGTATGCTCTGTGTAATACTTATAAGGAATAAGAATCTCTCTGCATAGATCCACTGTCATCTTCTCTTAATAAGACTTTCAACATCTATGTAGTTATCACTAGTCACAAAAGGTAACACTGTCCTCTCTATGTCCATGAAGAATTTACGCTGAAACAAACAAATTAAACAACTATTAGGAGAAATTTCTCTAATTACCTTTGATAATGACATGTATAATATGTAAATATTACTAACCAGATATTGCTATGAAGGTGCTCAAGAGCAGTATGTTGTTGGCGGTGTTGACAGAGGGTTCAACATACATAATGTCACTGATGACCTAAACCAATGTATGTACTATTAAATGAAGTTCTCAGTATCTTCTTCAGTAGGCATTCATTCTATAATGTATGCTCGCCTATCCTCCCACAATGCAACATAAGCTATATGATACAAAGATCACTTCTACTACTAATAAATGGGACTAAATCATGAAGCATACTTAGAAATCAGATCCAAGACTCATTGCACTCTTACTCTATAATATCGAAAGCTAATGGGAAAAGGTCGCTATTCATATCTAGGCCAACAATAATGAGTAGTGTTTCCCTATATTTACCCAGTAAGAAAGTCTTATCAAGGTTGAGGACGGGACATCAAAATCTCCAACCACTAATATATGGGCTGAAACCCAAAATAACCTCTAAAACCTTTGTATGCTGGAAGATTGGATTTTATGGCATAGTTACAATAATAGCTTTCATGAACAAATTTAATGATCGATAGGAGTCCTCCCCACTTCCAAACACTGACTTAATAACCTTTTCACGTGCATCCCAAGCAATAATATATAAAAAGTTTATGCTAAACTTCGCCTCGACTCTTCCAATTATCTCTCTAGGTTTTATATCCATTTTCTTCCTTATGGTAGAAATAATGAAGAAGCTAATGAACTGTGAGTTACATTATCTATGACTCGCTTGAAGAATAGGATTCATGCATGTATGTTGTCCTTTGATGGTAGCTATTTTTCATACACCACTCAAACGATTGCTTAGGGAAGCATGTAAATACCAATGACACTTAGCCATCAAATTATGATGTTGTATACATGTAATGGTGAATTTTTATCTATTTGAAACAACCACTACAAATTGAACATTATTTCTTATGGACCAACCTTATAAGGTAAATTGCAGTTTTGATTTTTTTTGGAAGCACATATTCTTTACCAATTCATTTGGAATGATAAATTCATCATTCCTTAAGCTAAAAGAAGTACTACTATCAGATTCAACCTTCATATTCCATTGACGGGTACTCCTAAGAATCTCTGCATATTCATTATTAGCTATTATGCCCTCCTCTGCAATTCCAGTCCTTACATATTAATCGCAAATAATCTCATTGATATTCTCCTGAATAATATTATTTCTAACAGTTGGATCATGAATCATATTATCAAATTCTTCATCCACATCATCACTTAAACAGCTACTCATTATCTCATACCCTTCATCGGTTGTAGGAGCTGATGATTTAACATCATTGACTTCAAAAATAGAATTAGGAAAGGAATGTGTTGAAGGACCATGTAAATTTGTTTCATATGAGTTTCATGTGGATTTATATTATAGATATAATATATTAGATAATGAGCAAAAAGAAATTAGTACAAGTAAAATAATTAACAGTTTCTTCGACTACTAACATACCCAAGGTGTATATTTGGACTTGCCAAGTACCTTTCAACAACATCTTGCAACTCATCTCTATGGTCGAGTACGAATGAATAACAAACTTAAGCCGAAAGATTTTCATCAAAATTACCATCTATTAAAATTTTCTCAACCTCCACATATAGAATCCGAAATAGCCAATGACAATGCAAATTCACAGGCTTCATTATCGGCGATGAATTTATTCCCCATTGGAAAAAGACTCACAATGGTTGCTGTGAATTTGATGGATCGTATTTGAGTGCTCTAAGAACCCTACCTTTAACTGCTTCAAAGTTGACTTAAATGAAACTTGTAAGGGGCGATAGTTACCACGAGTATATATAGGTGAAAAATTCACATCTAAAGATAACTCCCCATCATATAACAATATAAAAGATGGTTGCCTCGCAGTCATTGCGAATACCTATATTTATAAAAGAATGGGAATACTAAATTCAATTCATTTAGACACTCATTAAATTCATTTCATCGAATGAGTGTCTTGATAAAATTTAAAATTTTAATGTTTTCCAATATTAAAATTTTTAAAAAATGTACACTAAAATAAATTGTAAATTAAAGGAGTCCTTACTAAAATTTCAGTATAGTCAAACAAAAGGAAACCACCAATTCATAATGAATAGTTACTATTTTTAAAAGAATAAACTTTTAAAATAAATTTGTTAGCCAAATATATTATTTCCATAACAATATATGAAGAAGGTTTACTATTTTGTCTATAACATTTTTCAGAATAATATAGTTAATTTAAAAATATTAACAAAATTAAGAACTTCATCTAATAGTTATAGATTTTAAAAAATAGTTAAAAACTAAGAAATAATATATTTTTTTCAATAAAACATTGTGAGCAAAAGTTCGTATAAAGAACTCACAGAATCTTGGTATATAAATATGTTATTTTTAAGAATTTTAAATTTTTATATTAAGTTTTTGACTTTTTAAGGAAGTCATTATCAAATTTATTATTGATACTTATATTATATTTAAAATGTGGCTTAGGAGTTATTTTGAATAAATTTTTTTATAAAAAAATTTACTTAATATTATTTTGAAAAATATTTTTCCATATGTTGGATGAAAAAAACTTAAAGCATTACCCAAAACAAACCTTAAAGCATGACTCAAAAATTCCATTTTAGAAAAATATATACCAATACATTTGTCACAAAACGAAATATAGAACAAACAAAAAACCTCTTCATTCTACAATTATACAAGGTAGATTTCTTCTTTTTTTCCCGGATCTAAGCTTGCATTTTGGAAATGAATGAATAAAATAAAATACCAAATTTACCTTCAGCCGGCGATCTGCATGTAGAGCTTTGGTCGGAATCGGGAGAAGACGAGCAGGTCTTAGGGCTTCGAACTGATTTTCAAAAAAAAGTTGTAACTGGACCTAGTCACCCTGTCAACCGATGATTTTCACTAGCATAGGTAATCACCCGTTAAATGAGCTATTAGCTTATGCTAATTGCTGCTTGAATGGACGATTATGCCTAATTTTAAGTTTTTTGTAAACATATTTAATCAGCTAATTACATTCCTAATAATGCTTACGTTAAAAATTTACCCAATAATTATTCGGTAAAATCTGGTGCTTTTTATTACTGGGTCAGCTCATTGCGGTTGAAATCCGGTACTTTTTATAGCACTGGAAGGAATCCAAAAAAAAAAAAAGCAAACCCATTTGAGTTGTAGGTACTTGTCTGTAATGAGTGCAAAAAAGAAAAGGGTGGGCCAAAGGTGTATATGATTTTCTCAAAAACCAAGTACAACTTTGCATTTCTATTGTAAAATCATAAAGTATTTTGCGTTTTCTCAGTTTAACTTAAAATCCCAAATTGCTTTTACATTTTTGAACTTCTATAATTACCCACTGCTGCTTGTCCGGGTGGTGAAGGGCGGGCTCGGCAAAGCCCAAGTCCCTAGTTCAAATCCCTTGGCAAGCAGTGAAAGCCTTAAGTGTTGGCCCGTATAAATTGGTGTGGGTTGCATGCTAGGTCGACTGGGGTTTATGCAGGCCTAAGGCAGTGCTTCCTCATTACAAAAAAAAGAAAATAAAAAATCTATAATTTTATTTATATTAGGCTTTTTAAGCTTAATGTCTCGTGAACGGGGATCCTTTTTAAAATTTAGTCTATTTTATGACACTCGTTTCAAATAAATCACAATTAAAATTTATTCTCATTATATTACATTTAAGAAATTTTTTATTCATAGAAATTTGTAGGAAATCATGCACATCTAGAAGCACATGGTCGTAATTAGCTTGAATTCTACATTGCACAAGAAGACAAGACTATATAGTCGGTAAATTTTTTATTCGATAAATAGTCTTAGTCTCACTATGATGGGATGGGGGTAATGAAAATTTAATTATATGTGTCTCAATATGTTTGAAATTTAAAAATATATAATTTAAATGAATATACTTTTTATTTTGATTATTGAAAAATATATATCTAAAATAGTCGGATTTGAATCACAGATGAGTTTGTTGTAAGAAAGACATCCGAGAAAAAAATTGATCTATAATTGAACATTATTCGAATACGAAATGAACATTCATATTCAAAAAATTTTCAAATAGGATTTTAAAAGGATTTTGTTTGAAAATTTTACAGAATAAATAATTAAATAGTATATTTGAATAAGGTTCTTTCAATGCTCAAATGAAATCAAAGCTAATTAAGAATTCACCCATATGAAATCCGTATAAGACATCGTATGCGACCAATTTATCCATGATAAAAGCAATCAAATTCATTTATTTGAAAATAGGAGCAAATGACAATGCAAAATAAACATTTTGAAATAATATTTTATAAATATATGATTAATTTTAGGATTATTTTTATGATTAGAAAAAAAAATTCTTTACTATAAGATTTTTGTATACTTGTACATGAGCATGTAGGTACTAAAAATTTTAAAGGAAATTCGACTGGAACAATCACATTCTTGCTATGAGAAAATGAAGCCACCCAACAAGTTGGCCGGCATCATCTCACAAAAATACTACTTCTCTCATAGCAAGGCTAACAGAGGAAATTGCCTTAACTGGCTACCCCGATGAACTATCAAACACAACAAATCCACAATGGTGACTCGTTTTGGTTAGTTTGAGGTACAAATGATGCATGTCTTAGCTGGAACTGTTCATTTACAAAAACTCGCCACCGCTGGAAACCACTCAACAACTACCAATTTCACCATCATAGCTACAAGAAATACACACACCTTAAAAGCCATAGTGATGATCTCTCATCCTCAGATAGTTATCAGCTTGGTCCAACTGTCACCTAAGAAAACTAATTCTTTTGCGTTTGTAGAACGAAAACCAAGTTGAATGAACTCACCATCACATCCAATGTATTCATCTTCATAAAGTCTTCTTATACAATGAGACAAGGCCTCACCCTTTGTACTAGCCCATGAAGACTCACCATCTATACTAGCCCTGGACTAATATCTAAGTTGACTCGCCCTCGAACTGACTGAATTACTAATAAAAATACTGTCATTATTCTTGCTTTGTTATTTTAGTTTTATTTTGAAGAACAAAAAATTGGGATTTTCTTATAAAATCTTCCACCCAATTAGAATTTTTTTAACGCCAATCAAGTGAAAATTATGTTTATTTCTATTGTATTAAATTCCAAGAAAAATGTGTACTTTAGTGATGTTGTGCATGAATGCCTTAAGAAAAAGTGAAAATTTTGTAGTGCCACAAAGCCCCAAACACAAACAATGTAGAGCCTTCAACGCTTCAGTGCTAAAATGGCATATTGCAATACTCAAGTCTTGAGAAATTATATTTAATTCAATGCCACAGTAAAATATAGGCAACATCGCAGCACTAATGGCTAAGAGAATGCCACTAGGGGTGTCAATTTCTGACACGACCCGAAAATCCGATCCGAACCCGACCCGAAAAATCCGGGTTCGGGTCAACCCGTTTGTTAAACGGGTCGGGTTCGGGTTCGGATTTTTGACCCGTTTGAAAAACGGGTCGGGTTCGGGTTGACCCGACAACCCGCGGGTCGACCCGTTTAACCCGGATCTGCTGGCAGTCGGCTCCGCCCGCGCTCGACGCAGCGTCTCCGCCCGAACTCGCGGACCCCGCCGGTGCTCGCGTACTCCGCCCGAACTCGCGGACCCGCTGGCTAGCCTGGCTCCGCCCCCGCTGACTCGCGATGCCGCCCTCGCTCGCGATCCCGCCTGGCCGCCCGTGCTCGCGAGTCGCGATCCTGCCTGGCCTCCCGCGCTCGCGATTAGCGCTCCGCCCTCGCTCGCGATCCCGCCTGGCCGCTCGCGACCCGCATTCGCGACTCGCGCTCCGCCCTCGCTCGCTCGCCAGCGGTTCAGCCGAAATTTCGGGTCGGGTTGGGTCAACCCGGCAACCCGCGCGGGTCGGGTTCGGGTTGACCCGTTTAGATCCGGGTCAACTCGGGTTCGACCCGAACCCGACCCGTCGACCCGAATTAACACCCCTAAATGCCACCGCACTCTAGTCTTGGTAATTTTTGCAAATAATTCAATGTCAAAGCATCGACCTTTAGAGCACCATAGCATCAAATGATGTGTCGAGCACTATGGAACCAATCTTTTGCAGTGCCATGGTGGGGCAGTTAAGAGCAATTTACTGGGAGAACATCATAACGGGTCTGCCCAACACTGCAGTGGAGCTAAGTTAGTAGTATCAAGGTGCTAGTTCATCAATATAAAACTGCAGTACCACTCTGTCGAGTGCCATGGCACCTAAGTCAATTTATGTAATTAAACATAAATAGTTTTGTATTATTTTGAGAAAGGAAAAGATAACAGAGTGTGGATAAATATTTAATAAAGTGGTTGGTCGTCAGTGTAGCGGACAAAACACTACTTATGAGTAGAAGAGAGTGTGGAGAGAAAACAAGTGAAGAGGGAATAATTCCAGAAAGAGTGCTCCATTGGTTATCAGAGATGTGTCTGATTATTCAAAACCTTCGAAGACGGTTTTGTATGCTGGTAAGGGTAAGAGTGTGATTTCTGATGAATCCCTCAAATCCTCTCCTATCTCTAATAAAGTCAAGTTTGATAGCATCATTCAGAAAGCTCAGTTAGATAAGTAAATTTCATCTTCAATTGGACCAATTTTAAAGTTGATAGATTTTCCAACCCAGTGAGTGGTATTAAAAGCTCTTTACTAGAAGGAGGAAAGAATGGTTCTATTATAGAGAAGCCATTATTCCTACCAACATTGATAATGATCTGAAGAATGTTTGTGGAAATGTCTTAGAACACTCTTAGCAGCTTGAATCTGTTGCTTATGCAGAGAAATCTTTTCCCAATGTGTGGAAGAAACCTCATAATATTAAAGTAGTATCTTCGAAGATTAATGTTGAATTTTTTGACGATGGGGTTACTGTCAAATTAGACCCGCAAAATGAGAAAGATAACATTCACAGACTCCTGAACACAGTGGTAATCAAGGTGTTTGGCAATTCTGTTCCATTTTCTGTGATTAGTTCAGAACTTAGGAATCAGTGGAGCAAGTTTGGTTCATTTCATTTGACAAGTTTGGGACTGGATTGGGTTCTTTGCTCGTTTCAATCTCAGGAAGCCAAGGAATTAGTTTTGAGGGGAGGACCTTGGTTCGTTGGCAATCACATCATTGGTATAGATAATTTAAATCCTCATTTCTCACCATCAACAATGAAGGGTTTATTTTCACCAATCTAGATCTATTTTCCACATCTCCCTTTAAATTGTTGGAATAAGAACAACATATCTGAATTGCCTCTAGGTTTGGAACCCCCCTTTATCTGGATGGTAACACGTTTAATTGGGGAAGGAGGGAGTTTGTAAGGATTTGTGTTCTAATTAAGTTGGTTGCTCAAATCCCATTAGGAATTTGGATTGAAGGTTCTCAAGGTAGATTCTTTCAGAGAATTGAATATGAAAAGATCTCTTTGTTTTGTTTTAATTATGAAAGAATTGGTCACAATCATCTTAGCTGTAAAAAGAATAATGGGGAACAAATTCATGTGTAATCATCTTCATGTCCACCAAATCAAAATATATGTGCAGAGGACCTTAATAAAGATCTTTCTGAAGTTTTGAAGAATCTTGCGTCTGCTAAAATTGATGTTCATAAGGTTAGCAATGAAGCTAACTTATATGGTCCATGGATTCATGTTAGCTATAGGAAGAAGAACTTCAAATCCATTAATAGTGCTAAATCATCCTTTCTTCAAAGGAAACCATTTTCAGGTGCCACTCAATCCTCAAAAAATCATGCTAAAAATCCTATTATTGCACTACAAGAACAAAGATTGAAGGAAGAATTTAAGAAGATGGATGATGGTGTTTCTATTGCTGAAGTGAATGTTTGAAATCACGTTTCAGATGTGCAGGATTTTACAAAATTAAATGATCTTAAGATTGGAGCTGTTGCTGTTAAAAGCTTAACTAAAGTTTCTGGTTCAGTTAAGGATAAACCTGAAGTCCAAAGTGGTGCGGAGTCTAAAATTTGTAGTTCAATATAGAATAATGGTACTGATAGCAGAAATGATGTTCAAGTGATTAGTATTAAAAGTGTTGCTGGAGATATGGATATTGGTTGTTCTGGAGATAAGCATGCTGTTGATTTTGGTGGACTGATCAGAGTATAATATAATGATGTTCTTTCATTGTTTGATCATAATGTATAGAAATCTACTTCATCAATTTATCAGATTGGAGTGCATGGTAATATTAAAGGTCCTATTGTAGAAAGTATCCCTGGATCTATAGAGGCTAAAAGGAAAACCCCAAATCTATTCAACATAAGGTTCAACTTTCAAAAGAATTGAAGCTACTTGGTCCGATCAAGGGTAGCCAGAGAATAAGATAAGGTGAAGGAGGTAATGTAAGGGCTGGGGCCTCATCCCCATTTCATCCTTAATGTCTTCCATGATTTTTTTTGGAATTGTAGGGGAGCAAATAAAAAGGAAGCTTCCCATTATTTGAGAAGTTTGGTTTTTGAAAATGATGTTTTTTTCATTGGTTTAATGGAAACAAAACTAGAAACTTTGGATAAAGCTGAAGTTCAAAGAATCATTGGTGATGATTGGGACTTTTTCCACTATGCTGCTAATAGAACATCAGGTTGTATTCTTGCTCTTTGGAGAAATAAGATTTCATCCTTTTCCATTTTGAATTCTTCTAACAAATGTGTAATTGGGAATTTAATTTCTCCTAATGGCCTCTCATTGACTGTGTCGATTGTATATGGGAATAATGATCTTTATGAAAGAAGAAAATTATGGAAAATGATAGAAGAACATACTATTAGTGATAATCTTTGTATTATGGGAGGTGATTTCAATTGCTTATTATCTAAGCAAGAGAAAAAAGGTGGCAAAAGGTTCTTATTCTCTCAAGGACCCCAAGAGATGAAGGAGTTCATCACTAAGAATAATTTTCATGACATTGGTGTTATTGGTCCGAAATATACTTGGTGCAATAATAAGGATGGCCTTGCTCATATATGGGAAAGACTTGATAGAGTTTGTTTAAACTCTAAAGCTTTGATGTATGTCCTTCTATGGTGATAAAACATCTTCCAAGAGTTGCTTCTGACCACTATCCTTTGTTACTTAATTTAACCAATTCTATTGCTATCAAGCATAAAGAAATCAGATTTGAGAATATTTAGTGTCGTATGAAGCTTTGAGGGGTATTATTGCAAAAGCATGGAGGAAAAGGGATTATGGGTCTGCAGCTGATATTCTTCAAAGGATGGTGAAAAGATCCCTTAAATTTTTGTACCATTGTAGTAAAAATAAGTTAAGAGAACTAACTAATCTCAAGTCTTCTTTACAAAAAGAAATCTTGCTATTACAAGAAGAGGAGACAAAGATGAAGGTGTTGAGTCCAGAAAAATTGCTGATTATTAGGAAAAAAAAGCATGAGTTAAATGTTGCTCTTGCTAGACTTGCTACTTGGTGGCGGTAACATTCAAAAACACAATGGTTGGAAGAAGGTGATCATAATTCTCATTTTTTCCATGCTTATGCTACAGCTAGAAGAAATGGTAACATGGTTAATCAAATATCTTATCCTAATGGCATTATTGAGACAGATTCAGAAGTTATTCTTTCATCTTTTGAGAAGTTCTTTATGAACAAGTGGAAAAGGTGTAATTATTAGCTAACTAATTGGCCATCCTTTGAAATAGAAGATTAGCTAAACAAAGACATGAAAGAAGTTCTTAATTCAGATTTTATCAAAGAAGATCTATATTCTACTGTTATGAAGATGAGTAATAACAAGTTGCCTGGTACAGATGAAGCCAATGCATACTTTTTCAAATCATTTTGGAGTATTGTAAAGAATGAAATATGGAATGCAATTGATGATTTCTTTATTAGGATCATCATGCCAGAATATTGGATGGAAATGATGGTAGTTCTTATTCCAAAAGTTCCTAATGCCTCAGAACCTTCTAAATTTCATCCCATCAACTTATGTCAGACTTTATACAAAGTGGCTATGTGTATGATCTTGAGTAAATTAAAGTCTTGTCTTCCTAGTATTATATCTGAAGTTCTAGGAGCCTTTATTCCTGGTAGAAATATTTCTTATAATTGCTTGTTGGCTCAGGAGATTTTCAATAGAATGAGATTTTCCATAGCTAAACTGAGTTTTATGCTTTTGAAACTCGACATGGAGCAAGCCTATGATAGCATGTGTTGTGAAACATTGAATCAAATTATGAAGGTTATGGGCTTCCTAGGTAAAATAGTAAACTTGATAATGCAATGTGTTAGCCGTCCAAAATTCTCCATTAAGATTAATGGAAGAATGAGTAAGTGGATTATAGCTGAATGTGGCTTTAAGCAAGGCTATCCACTTTCACCAATCCTATTCATTTTGTGTTCTGAACTTCTATGGTATTACCAAAGCCTTATATGGTAAAGGTAATCAGCTTGGCATTAGATTGGCTGCAAATACTGATAAAGTATATCATCTTCTTTTAAGTTGATGATGTATTAATTATTGTTGAGGCATCTAGAAGTAATGCAAAACTTTTGAATCAGATTCTCATTGATTATTGTAAATGGACTGGTCAACACGTCAACTCTAAAAAATCTATGGTTCTTTATGGGAAGATGGTTTCAAAGAAAAGGTGAAGAAAATTAAATAAAGTTTTGGGACTTTCCTCTATGGATGATATCACCTATTTGGGAGTTAAAATGGTGTTGAGAAGAATGAAGGCATCAAATTTCCAATCAGTATTGGATAAGGCCATGGAAAAATTAAACACTTGGGGCTCTCGGTCCTTATCACTGGTAAGAAGAATTTTGTTAATCAAAATAGCATTTTCCTTTAGCCCATCATTCATTATGACTCATTCATTGGTTCCAAAAAGGGCTTTATCAAAAATTGACAAATTTTGTAGAAATTTCTTTGGCATAAGGAACAAGGAAGGCAAGGGTTGAACTATATATCATGGAAGACATTGTGTTCATCTATGAATATGGGTGGCTTTGGTATCTAAGGAGTGGCTGAGAGACAGGGTCCTCTAAGATCTCATCTTGCTTGGAATTTCATACAAAATCAGAACTCTCTTGTTAATAGAGTATTGAAGGAAAAATATGGAGAAGAAATTTGGGATAAAGAAGTGAAGAGAAATGCTTCCCCCTCATGGCACATCATCAAAGAAGGAGCTCAATATTTGAAACCAATTATTAGATGGAAGGTACATTATGGTTCTAAAATTAATATTATAAATGACATTTGGTTGCTTGACAGATGCTTGAAAAAGTGGCCTTCTACATGGAGCTTCAATATAAAAAGGTTTCCATACTACTTGATGAAGAAAGAAGATGGAATATGGAGGCATTAAAAATTTATTTCTCTAATGATATGGTAAAGCTGATATTGGAAACTCCTATTTTAACTGATTCTGAAGAAGATAAGCTAGAATTAATTTGTTCCAATTCAGGTAGGTCAATAACTGGTTTGGCATATGAATCTCATTTTCATATTCAATAAGAAAATCAGATTGATTAGAAGTGGATGAGAAAATTAAAAGTCTCTCCTAGGGAGTTTTTATTTTGGTGGAGACTTTTTAATAATACTTTACCTACAAATGGTTGGTTAAAGAATAGAAAATTTCAAGATAATACTAGTTGTTTGAGAGAATGTGAAGAAGTTGCAGACTTGGAACATATTTTAACCCATTGTATCAGACTACTAGAAGTGTTAGATATATTGAGACAATGGGGTATTAACTTACCTATGTTTCAAAGCCTATCACAATGCTATGAAGGTTTGAAGAAGGCAGTGGGGTGAAGATGGGCCTTGCCAAAATTTATATTACTACCGGATTTCAAAATTAGAAAGCCAGAAATCTATGTAAGCATGGGAAAATAGTACCTTCAGCTTTGTCAATTACTGCAGAAATCCTATCTCATTACACTTATTTGCATTTATTTCTAATTGAAAAGAAGTGGGATATCAATCAGCAAGAGCAACTGCTAAATGCTTGGTGTCCCCCACCTAAATATTGGATCAAATTGAATGTTGATGCTGCTCTAATGCAATCTAAGATGGCTAGTATAGTAGGAGTTTTGAGAGATTGTAAAGGAAGAATGCTATGTGTATACGAAAAATAATTTATTCATTGGGATGCATCCTATTTGGAATTGACAACTATCTTAGATTTTAAAAGTTGTATTCAAGAATGGATGTCAGATAATAAAGGTATTATTATAGAAGGGGATATTGTGAATATCATCAAGCTTCTTCAGGATTCGGTAAAGAAGATTTCTGACAAGAATAATCAAGTTCAAAGATTGGATCTTTCTTTCTTAGAAGTGTTTAAGAATGTTATTTTTAAATTTGTATCTAGAAATTGTAATAATATGGCTGATTTTTGTTCACATCATGTCATATTAGGTGATTTTTATTGGGATGTTTTCTTGTGTAGTGAACTTCCATCAATGTTTGTTGACTTGATCAAGAAGGAATATGATAGGTTTCTTTTTCCTTAGTTTGTTGTATCTTTCTTTTATTATTTAATGCAATTTGCAAAACTTCAAAAAAAGTGTCAAGAAAATTATATTTAATTCAATGTAACAATAAAAATATAGGCAACATCACAGTGCTATTGGCTATGAGAATGCCACCGCACTCTAGTCTCCATCATTTTTATGCTCTAATGCAATCTAAGATGGCTAGTATAGTAGGAGTTTTGAGAGATTGTAAAGGAAGAATGCTATGTGTATACGAAAAATAATTTATTCATTGGGATGCATCCTATTTGGAATTGACAACTATCTTAGATTTTAAAAGTTGTATTCAAGAATGGATGTCAGATAATAAAGGTATTATTATAGAAGGGGATATTGTGAATATCATCAAGCTTCTTCAGGATTCGGTAAAGAAGACTTCTGACAAGAATAATCAAGTTCAAAGATTGGATCTTTCTTTCTTAGAAGTGTTTAAGAATGTTATTTTTAAATTTGTATCTAGAAATTGTAATAATATGGCTGATTTTTGTTCACATCATGTCATATTAGGTGATTTTTATTGGGATGTTTTCTTGTGTAGTGAACTTCCATCAAAGTTTGTTGACTTGATCAAGAAGGAATATGATAGGTTTCTTTTTCCTTAGTTTGTTGTATCTTTCTTTTATTATTTAATGCAATTTGCAAAACTTCAAAAAAAGTGTCAAGAAAATTATATTTAATTCAATGTAACAATAAAAATATAGGCAACATCACAGTGCTATTGGCTATGAGAATGCCACCGCACTCTAGTCTCCATCATTTTTACAAATAATTCAATATCAAAGCATCGACCTTTAGAGCACCACATCATCAGATGACGTATTCGAGAACTATGGCGCCAAACATGCCATAGTGGGGGTAGTTAAGAGAAATTTACTAGGGGAACATCTTGTCGAGCCATCCAAACATAGCAATGGAGCTAAGTTAGCTACATCAAGGTGCTAGTTCATTATTGTAACACTGAAGTACCACTCTGTAGTGTGTCGTGGAACTTGGGTTAATTTGTGCGAGCAAATATAAATAGTTTTTTTATTCTTTTGAGAGAGGAGAAGAGAAGACAGTGCATAAAAATATTTAGTAAAGTGGTTTGTCGACTGTATAGTGGATAAAACACTACTTATAAGTGGAAGAGAGTGTGGAGTGTTACAAATCTGGTTTTGATGATGACAAACACGTTTCTATTGTGTTTTGCTTGGCTAACCCATTTCAGGCACAAAAGATCACGAGCAACTCAAGCCAACTCCATATCAGGTCTAAGTGTGTCTGATTAAGCAGATCGTCCTGGACGATCATTGGATCGTACGGGACGATATGCTCAAATCAGAAAATTTCAGTCGTCAGATCAAGTTAGGCAAGGTTTTATTTTAAGATATTTGGTCTGATCGTCCCGGATGATACGTGTATCGTCCTGGACGATCCAGTGCAATCATGCCTAAATTAATCTGGTAATTAAGGAAATCAATCAATGGTTAATTGATACGATCACATTGTACGGGATGATCGCAAGATCGTCCTGGATGATATGGATCGTCTAGTTCATTTCAGCTGTACTACCCAAACTGTGGTCATGATGATTTGGGCACTTTTTTAATTAATCGTCCGGGATGATATCCTTATCGTCCAGGTCGATCAAGTCATTTTTGATTCGTCCAGCACAAATTTCTCTGGATGACCCAAACTGTCTTCTAGATGATATTCCTCGATTTACACTAATCGTCCCGGACGATCGCAGGATTGTACGGGTCGATATGATCAATTTTTTCTACTAATCATCCAGAAGAGCCAGATCGTCCAGGCTTAAACAACTGATTTTGAACTGATCGTACAGGACGATCTTGGCCGACCAGTTGAGATTTAGGGCAAATTTTAAGCCCTCCTATAAAAGATATTTTTCTTTCAACAAGAAAAATCTTTTGCCACTTTTCGTTCCAGAGAAACCCTAGAGAGAGAGAGAGTTTAAGAGAGAGAGGATCTTGTGAGGGGGAGTTCGTGAGGGTTCACGAAGGTTGCTCCAAGCAAGGATCAGAGTCATCTTCTCCACTCGTCGTCTTTCGTCATGTTGGTGTTCTTTACGAGAGGATCGTCAGCAAGAAGATCCAGGGTTCTCTGCCCGCTTCAGGAGGAAGTAAAAGGAGGTTAGGTTCTCTACCTCACCTGTCGGTGGAAAGGAGGTTTTTGTACAGGCTTCTCCGCCTTGCTCTGGGAGCAAAAGGAGAGACACTTTGGTTTAGTGCAATACCCGGAGGGGAGGCTCCGGGGAGTGGACGTAGGTCAAGTTGACCGAACCACTATAAAATTCGGTGTGTTCATTCTGATTACTTTATGCACTTTTGTTTTGCTTTGATTAACTGCTTGGGTGAAATTGTGTTTGATCTTTTCACTTGATTATTTTATTTGTTTCCGCTGCAAATCAACAAAAAGGTTTTTATTGTTGCTCTCAAATTTTTAAATAACCAATTCACCCCCCCTCTTGGTTAGCCTCGGGACTAGTTCATCAGGGCTTAACATCCCTATCAAACTTTCATGGAGAGATAATGAGAGAAGAGGAAATCATTCTGAAAAGAGTCCATCCGTAGGATCTATTTGGGATTCTCAAATTTGGTTGATATTTTATTCATTTTCTCTCTTGTATATTTTAATGAAAGTAAGTAATAAAAATTATTTTGATCCAAATTAATTCTATGGATGTCTAACTTTTTAGTTTTGGAATGATGATGTGAATAATCATTGTATTTTATAATGGAGACTCTAGTATATAAATATGAAAGGTTGTCCTCAATTACTCCCATAATTAATTTAATTCATATAATGGTCATGTATGAAGTTAAATGTTTGTGTGATACAATACCTCGATAAAGGAATATTGTAACAGATAAGAGGTTGAGATAGAAAACTTTCATGCCTAGACATAGAATGAATAAAATTCTTGGTTTATGAATACATAATCACCGTAAAGAGGAAAAAACCCGTCTTTACAGCTTTTACAAGCTTGACAAAGTACTAAGTATGCATATGTTCTGATTCATAACTATTGTATATGAGCCTACTTAGGAAAATCAAGATTCATTCACTATTATTAGTCCAAAATATTTTAGGTTCTAGTTATGTTCACTTTGTACCATATTTTTAGTAGTGGTATCAACTCACCTTCATTTCATTAGGTAGGATAAATTTTATGGCTTGAGTAGGCAGTACTAGAGATTGTTGTAGTAGATTTGTGTCCTCATGGGATTTACTCTTCTCATTCACTTTTTTACTAAATTGACATGTGCACTTACATTTCTATGAATATTATACACCCATATTTAGTAGTAGATAAAGTTGGTAACCCTTCAAGTTTTTGGTGTTATTTCTTGGGACACAAATGTGTATTTTATGAAATTTTCTTTATATTGTTAAAAAACTTACAATCTTAGTCTTGCTTTAATTATTTAATTTTTAATTTATTAAATTTATTTTTATTTATGTTTGTACCTTCTAAAAATGTAAACTTGTGATTATTTTCATAATTATTATTTCATTTACTTTTCAATTGTATTTCATCTACTGTTTGTTGATTGATAATTTATTGTAGCCCTAGTAAGGTATATGGATAAATTTTTATTCATACCACACAAGATTTGTTTTAAACTATATTAAGGTTTCTTTAGCCAAATCTATATAAATTGACACTATACCACTCTGAAGGATAAACTAATATCTTACTATTGATTTGAGAAGAGAAACCTTCAAATTATTTTCATGGCTAAATACAACATAGTGACTATTCAATTAACCCCGGAGGATAAATAGAGTATTCACCTATCATTTTAATCATGAAATTAAATCAATAAATATATTTTCATAATCAAAGCTGTATAAAAAATATTCAATTTATCCTTAAGGATAAAAGGAATATTCACTTATCATTTTAATCATGAAAGTATAGTAATGAATTTATTTTCATAATTAAACTATATAATATTTAATTCATCCCTAAGGATAAAAGGAATATTAAGTTATTAATTAATTATAGAATTATATTCATATATTATTTTCATAATTAAATAAATATAGAATATTCAAAGTACTCCTAAGGATAAAATGAATACTCACTTATCTTTTGATTTTAAATTAAACCAATTTTAAATCTTAGGTTTGAGTCCAAAAAATTTTCCCTTATCTTTGAAAGAAACTAAGATACAATTTATTTTATTCTAGGTTCTAGACTCCCTGTAAGGGCAACACCTTATAATTAATTACATCTTCTAAGAGAATACTCTCAATTAAAATAAAGATTTAAGATTTTTAAACACATATAGATTTTAAAAAAATGATTGGGCTATCAAGTTTTCAATGTACAGGCTTTATATTTTAAATTCTAGAGTTAAATTTAGAATATAGATTTAGATTTTAGATTTGAAAGAATAAAATAGAATAAGAATGTATAGAGATTGAGGTGTACATAATCTAAACTTACACTTGCCTAGAGTGAGTTTCTAGCTAATAATTCTAAGCACAATCAATTGCCACAAGAATACAATATTAGATAGGCTTTATGTTAGGAATCAAAGAATTATACTCTAAAAAACTTTATAATCAGGACTTTATAATTTATATATGATTGCGTAATAAATGATGCATGATTGTAATGTAAATAAAAAAAAATTTATTCATTTATAATTTCATAGTACAATTCAGAGTCTAGTGTAAAGAAAAGGTGGCCAAGCTTCACCAATAATAACCTCGAATTTCTACTCCTATATAAAGTATATTTGAATATGATTATTTATTTTTGGTCTTCAATCTTCTTAAAGATAGTTTATCTATAGCATTCCAAAAAATAATGATCTTCAAAAGAAGAAGAATAATTTCCTTTTGGAGCGCGCGCACACACACACACACACACACACACAGATATATATATATATATATATATATATATATATATATATATATATATATATATAAAATTATTTTCTTAATTTAGAGTTTTCTATAATTAGTTATGAATTTTTAGGTTTGGTGATTTAATGGATTTAACACTGCCGTTGCCAGGTCCCAAGTTATGGATGAGAAAAGTGGACGGTTGCGTTAGGTAGTCGATAGCCAGCGTAAAACTTGTCGAATAATAATGATATGAATCCTTTAAGAAATTGTGTTAATGCTAGGGTGTCCCCTGGAAGTGACGCACTGTATGGCCTGAATACAATGATAAGTGTGTAAGGGCCACTACATCGCCGCCCAGGTGCAAGGTTAAATAGGCAAGGGTTCCCACATCAAGGATAGATGTGGGCAAAGAAGCTAGTCCATGAAACTAAAATTAGGATAGGAAGTTGGAATATAGGTTTGAAAGTTCGATAGGGATGTTAAGCCCTAGTGAACTAGTCCCGAGGCTAACCAAGAGGGGGGGTGAATTGGTTATTTAAAAATTTCATGATAACAATGAAAATCTTTTCGATATGTAGCAGCGGAAACACATAAACAAGAATGAAAAGATCAACCACAGATATTCACCTAAGCAGTTAATATCATAAAAGTAAAGTGCAAAACTGAATCAGAAAAGCAAACCAGATTTTATAGTGGTTCGGTCAACTTGACCTACGTCCACTCCCCGGAGCCTCCCCTCCGGGTATTGCACTAAACAAAAAGTGTCTCTCCTTTTGCTCCCACAGCAAGGTGGAGAAGCCTGTACAAACACCTCCTTTTCACCACACGGTGAATCCCTCACTAACTCCCCCTCACAAGATCTTCTCTCTCTCTCCCAACTCTCTCTCTCTCTAGGGTTTCTCAGGGAAGGAAGGCAGCAAAAGATTTTTCTTATTTTTTGAAAAAAGTTCTTTTAAAGGAGGGCTTAAAATTTGCCCTAAATCTCAACTGGTCGGCCAAGATTGTCCAGGACGATCGATCGATCGTCCTGTACGATCAGTTCAAATTCAGCTGTTTCAGCCTGGACGATTAGGCTCTTCTAGACGATCAGTAGAAAAAGTTATTCATATCGTCCCGTACGATCCTGCGATCGTCCGGGATGATTAGTGTAAATCGAGGAAAATCGTCCAAAAGACAGTTCGGGTCGTCCAGAGAAATCTGTGCTAGACGACCAAAAAATGACTTGATCATCCAGGACGATTTGCACATCGTCCTGTACGATTAGTTCAAAAAGGCCCCAAATCGTCCTGAACACAGTTCGGGTCGTACAACTGAAATGCACTAAACGATCATGATCGTTCGGGACGATCCTGCGATCGTCTGGGACAATCCTGCGATCGTCCAAGACGATATGATCGTATCAACCAAAAATAAATTACTTTCCTTAATTACCAGACTAAATTAGGCATGATTGTACTGGATCGTCCGGGATGATACACGTATCGTCCGGGACGATACACGTATCGTCCGGGATGATCAGACCAAGTATCTAAAAATAAGAACTTGCCTAACTTGATCTGGCGGCTGAGAATATCTGATTTGGGCATATCGTCCCGTACAATCCAGAGATCATCCAGGATGATCTGCTTAATCATACCCTCTTAACTTAGTCGCCCTAATTAGGGTTTCTGTTTTGGCTGGATCGTCCAGGATGATCTGAACAAAATTTTAACAGAAACTCTAATTCACTCAATCTCTCTCCCTGAGTGTGTGTGTGCAAGGTTACTTAGCTAGGGAATTAGTTACATTACAATTGACTCAATAAAAAGAAAAACCATACATTTGACACACTTGGACCCGATCTTGAGTTAGGTTGAGTGGCTCGCGGTCTTTTGTGCCTGAAACAGATTAGCCAAGCAAAACACACTGGAAATATGTTTGTCATCATCAAAACCAGATTTGCAACAATCTCCCCCTTTTTGATGATGGCAAATATTTGTAAAGTAGTCTAAAAATAAAAGTAAACTAGGAGATAAAAAAACAAACATTTTTTAAATTTTCATTTAACAGCTAAAACAATACAGGAAATATGACTCAGAAAATAGAAACAGACACGACTACAACTGACACGACTACAACTGACTCCCCCTTTTGACATCACAAAAAGGAGGAGGAAAAACATAACACGGAAATAAAATATAAAATAAAACATAAATAGAACAACTACACAACAGAAAAATCAGAATTTTTCCTTGATTTTAGATTCAAAAACCAATGACAGGACGATTGACAGCGCTGAAATCCAGAAAAGGTTAGAAATAATCAACTTTCGTAACTCCGACCCCGGGCACCTTATCGATGCAAACCTCTTTCAAAACAAAAATTCGATTCAGAATAAAAGACATTAGATTTGAAAAGAGATCCTTTCAAGCCTCGTTCCAGAAAAATATCTGATATAATAGTGTTACAAAGTAAAAAATCAGAAATCAGGATTTTCCAGACTCAAGCTTTTGAAAATATTAAGTGACGCACAGATTTTTCTAAGACATTTAACAATCTGAAAGGGAAGAAAGCTTGGTTTGGGCTCATTTTGTGCCCCTTTTTCAAATTGGTTGGCGTTTTGCGCATCTTTTGATTTTTTTGATACATTTTGTGTATCCAATTTGGCAATTTCGCATCTTTTCAGTTTTGGGCTCATTTTATGCCTCTTTTTCAAATTATCTGGCGCACTGCGCATCTTTTATAAGCTTTCTCCTTTTCATAATCATTAAAGAGTCTCAGCTGTGAGATTATCTTCCAGACATAAGAGATGACTCTCCACAGTAAGGAAGAACGATTCACAAAACAAAAGCCATACAACATATGATAAATGCAATCACTTGGTTTAGAAAATCAAACTAATGACTCACGAGTTTGAAAACCACTATTGATATGAGCCAGATTACTATAGGAAGATAAAATAATCTCTATTTCAAAAACTAACATTTTAATTTTGAAGAGGATTTTTATTCAAAAGAACCTATACACCAGTAAAGGAGTTAGAGGAAGAGAAACAATTATCAATGTTTCTTCCCTTTAACAGATTCAGCGAAGTCAATCACTGCTTACCAGCTTCCAAACCAAAACAAGGTAAAAACTCCCAGTCAATAATTCAGATCATCAGAAGTAGTGAGCGGTGATTAGATCTTGAAAAGCATAAAATAGTAAATGCAAGATATGAACCAGTAAATAAATAAAAAACAGGTAGAAAATCACAGCAAAGTAAATACTCAAATCAAACTAACAGTAAGGCTAACACAGAAATCAGCAGAAGAAATAAAATCAACTAAAAGCAAATAATCAAATCAAAACTAACTAACAGAAATCAGAATACCAAAACTAACTAACAGAAATCAGAAATCATAATACCAAAACTAACTAACAGAAATCAGAATACCAATCAGAACAATCATAAATCAGCAGTCATCAGAATCAAGCATTTATATCAATCACTCCTAATCTGGTTCTCAAAATGCTGAATGAGTCAAAGGCCAGTGGTTTAGTGAATATGTCAGCCAGTTGATTTTCAGTTGCTACGTGATGTAGCTCAATGTCCCCTTTTGTAACATGGTCCCTAATGAAGTGATGCCTAATATCAATGTGTTTGGTCCTAGAATGTTGGATTGGATTCTTAGAGATACAGATGGCACTAGTATTATCACACAGAATAGATATTGTGCCAACAAGTACTCCTAAACCCAAGACTTGTTGCTTCAACCAAAGAACTTGGGCCACATAACTCCCTAAGGTAATGTACTCAGCTTCAGCAGTGGAAAGTGCAACTGAGTTCTATTTTCTACTGAACCAGGAGACTAACGACTGTCCTATGAATTGACAAGTCCCAGAAGTACTCTTCCTATCCACCCTACACCCCGCAAAATAAGAATCAGAATATCCAATGATCTCAAAAGAGGTGTTGTGCCTAGGGTACCAAATTCCTAGGTTTAGGGTTCCTAAAAGATATCTAAGAATTCTCTTAACAGCAGTCAGGTGGGACTCTTTAGGATCAGCCTGAAACCTAGCACAAAGACAAACACTAAACATGATATCAGGTCGGCTAGCAGTTAGGTAAAGCAGTGAACCTATTATCCCTCTATACTTCTTCTGATCAACAGATTTTCCATTTGAATCCTTATCTAACTGAACTGAGGAGGGCATGGGAGTATTGATTGGCTTGGCTTTGTCCATTTCATATTTCTTCAAAATGTCCTTAGTATATTTTGATTGATTGAGAAAGGTTCCATTATCTGTTTGCCTTATGCTAAACCCCAAAAAGTAGGACAATTCTCCCATCATACTCATCTCAAACTCCTTACTCATTGTTTTAGAAAACTCTTCACATAAATATTTATCAGAAGATCCAAAAATTATATCATCAACATAGATCTGGACAATGAGTAAGTCATCTCCTAATCTCTCAGAAAAAAGGTGGTGTCTACGCTCCGCTTAACAAACTCCCTTTCTAGCAGGAATGTGCTAAGCCTCTCATACCAAGCTCTGGGTGCCTGTTTCAATCCATATAGGGCCTTTTTTAATTTATAGACATGACTTGGATATTGGGAACTCTCAAAACTTGAGGGTTGTTCTACAAAAACATCTTCTTTAATTACCCTATTTAAAAAGGCACTCTTAACATCCATTTGAAACAGCTTAAATCCCTTATAACAGGCAAAGGATAGTAACACTCTAATGGCTTCCAATCTAGCTACAGGGGCAAAAGTCTCCTCAAAATCAATCCCTTCTATCTGATTATACCCCTTAGCCACCAATCTTGCCTTATTTCTCACCACCACACCAGAATCATTCATCTTATTCTTAAAGACCCACTTGGTTCCCACAATACTTTGATTTTTATGTCTTTCTACTAACTCCCAAACATCATTCCTTACAAATTGATTCAATTCTTCCTGCATAGCTAAAATCCAAAATTCATCCGACAGGGCTTGATTGATGTTGGTGGGTTCAGTCATTGAGATAAAGGCAGAATGGTTTACTTCCTTCCTAAGTCCATGCCTAGTCCTAACACCTTTAGAAGGGTCTCCTAAGATCAATTCTTTAGGATGACTCGAAGAATATCTCCAATCTCTAGGCAACTCGGTTTGAGGTTCTACCCTTTCCTCCAAATTTGTATTTCCAACTCCTTGGGTAACCTCAACAATCTCTTCATCTTCTACTTCAGATCTAGACTCCTTAGGATCAGATTCATCAAACACTACATGGGTTGTTTTCTCCACCACCAAAGTGCTCCTATTGAACACCCTAAAGGATTTCCCAACACTTGAATATCCTAAGAACACTCCTTCATCAGATTTGGGGTCAAATTTTTCTAAGGGTGACTTCCCGTTGTTCAGAATGAAAACCTTATAGCCAAAGACATGGAGGTGGGACAGATTTGGAGTTCTACCCTTAATGATCTCATAAGGTATTTTGTTCAGTTTGACTCTCACATTCACCCTATTCAGCACATAACAGGCAGTGTTCACCGCTTCAGCCCAAAAGTATTTTGGAAGTGAATACTCGGCAACATGGCTCTAGCGGCTTTCACTAAGGTCATGTTCTTCCTTTCAGCTACCCCGTTCTGCTGAGGGGTCGTAGGAGCTGAAAAATTGTGACTAATCCCATGATCCTCACAAAACTTCTAAATCTTTCATTTTCAAACTCCCCTCCGTGATCACTATGGATGGTAATAATCTCACATCCTAACTTTTTCTGAATCCAAGTAGAGAAGGATCTAAACTCATCAAATGACTCAGATTTGTGTGACGAAAACTTAACCAAAATGAACCTCGAATAATCATCTACAATCACAAAACCATAGACTCTCCCCCCTAAGCTGGCAGTGCTAATGGGTCCAAAGAGGTCCATGTGAAGAACTTCTAAAGGTCTAGAGGTACTAATGTCCTTAACAGAGTGAAAAGAGGACTGGACTTGCTTCCCTAACTGACAGGCATCACACAGGTGATCCTTAGTGAACTTAAGCTTGGGCACACCTCTAACTAAGTCCTTTTGGGTGACTCTCCTAAGGGTTTTCATACTGGCATGACACAATCTCCTATGCTATAGCCAAGACTCATCAGCAGCAGTTTTTAAGCAAATTGAATTATCAGATTTAATGCTACTTACATCCAGCTTGTAGATGTTGTTGATCCTTTGCCCCTGCAAAACAACTTCATCATTTAAGCTTAAAATGTAACCAGTGGACAGTAATTTGATGATGTATCCCTTGTCACAGAGTTGGCTGATGCTCAGCAAGTTGTGTTTCAGTCCATCTACAAGCAAAACATTATCAATCATAAAATTCTTGGAATCACCAATTATACCTGAGCCTACCACCTTCCTGGTGGTGTTATCTCCAAGTGTAACCTTACCTCCAGCTCTGGCCTCCAGCGAAATGAACTGATTTGCATCTCCAGTCATATGTCTCGAACATCCGCTGTCCAGGTACCACATGCTCTCACGAGGTCTTATGTGAGGGCACCCCTACAAAAGTATCAAACATCAGTCTTAGGAACCCAAACAGGTTTGGGTTCCTTCTTATGAAAAGAAGAATGCAATGCATGCGTGCTGTGCTGTGAAACAGGCAGTTTGGGTTTCCACACCCAATGTGTACTACGGTGAACAGTGCAGGTGTGAGAAATATGTCCTAACATGCCACATGAAAAACATCTAACACCAGGAAAAGGGTTAACTAATCTACGAGGATGATAATGCCTCTTTCTAGATGTATATGAAACATGCTTTGAAGAACTTGCAACAGATTTTTCAAAAGGTGGCGGTGCATAAAACTGTTCAAAAGTAGGTGGTGTTTTGTTCTTTTCAAAAGCACTGATCTTTACCTTCAAAAACTCATTTTCTTTCTTTAAACTTGCAATTTTAAATTTCAAGGTTCCATTGATACTTTCTACTTCACATGCCATTATATCTAACTCTTTAAAAGCTCTTTCTAAGTCCACATGCTTAGTTTTCAATGAATCATGCTTAGACACTAAATCAGAATATTTTTTATTCAACTCATCAAATTCATCAAGCAAAGACATGTGATTGGAATCAAGTGTGGAATGATCTTTAACTACAGAATCATGCTCTTTTTGCAAAGTTAAGTAATCTAATTTCAAACTAGCATGAGTTTTCTTAAGCTTCCTATACGATGTATAAATTCTTTCAGAAACTTTAAATAATTGATCGTAAGTCAGCTCACATACCTCTTCCTGGTCCGACTGACCAGGGTGATCATCAGCCATCAGACATAAGTTTGTTTCCTCCTCTTCAGCTTCAGTCTCAGAAGAGTCGGATGTAGAGTCTGCCCAGAACGCCTTCTGAATCCGCTTCTTGTCCTTTCTGAACTTTGGTTTCTCCTCACCCTTCTCCTTGCTTGGGTGAGCTTTAAGTATAGGACAATCAGCCTTTATATATCCAAGCTTCCTACATTCAAAACAAACAGATTCAGATGAACCCTTAAAATTTTTATTGGACTTACCCCTGTTCCACTTCTGATAGTTCTTATGTTTCTTCCTTAGAAAGCTTTTGAATTACCTTGTGATTAAGGCAACATCATCGCTATCAGACCCGGAAGTGCTAGTATCTGAATCCTTGGCCTTTAGTGCCACTGTCTTCTCTTTCTTGCGTTCACCTGCATCAAGTTGCCTTTGGTTCACCCCTTGCTCGTAAGCAATGAGTGATCCAAGTAAGCTGTCAATAGAGTAAGTATTTAAATCTTTAGATTCAGTAATAGCAGTAATCTTAGCATCATAAAAAGTAGGCAAACATCTAAGAATTTTGTTCACTCTTTCGTAGTTAGTAAGTTCTCTACCTAGAGCATGCAAAGAGGTAACAATCTGAGTGAATCTTGTGTACATTTCTGAAATAGTCTCACTAGCTTTCATGCGAAAAAGTTCATAATCATGTAACAAGATGTTTAACCTAGACTGTTTGACTTCAGTTGTACCTTCGTATGTTATGCATAATCTATCCCAGATTTCCCGTTGTACAAGTAGAAACACGTATATAGTCTTCAGATTTTAAAGCACAAAAGAAACAGTTCAAGCATTTTGCATTTAATTGTGCTAAATCATGATCATCAAATGTCCAATCAGTAAAAGGCAGTTCAGTTTTCACATTGTTAATCAGTCTAAAAGGTGGTTCGTATCCGTCCTTAACTAACATCCACATGCGATAATCAATAGATTGCAGAAAAGTAGACATGCGTGTTTTCCAAAAATCAAAAGGAATATTATCAAACAACGGTGGTCTTGTAATAGAATATCCTTCAGCAGTATTACGATTGTTACAATTAGCCATGGATCAAATTCAAAAGTTTTTAAACCTAAATTTTGAATCCCTCTCTGATACCACTTGAAAGTTCGATAGGGATGTTAAGCCCTAGTGAACTAGTCCCGAGGCTAACCAAGAGGGGGGGTGAATTGGTTATTTAAAAATTTCATGATAACAATGAAAATCTTTTCGATATGTAGCAGCGGAAACACATAAACAAGAACGAAAAGATCAACCACAGATATTCACCCAAGCAGTTAATATCAGAAAAGTAAAGTGCAAAACTGAATCAGAAAAACAAACCAGATTTTATAGTGGTTCGGTCAACTTGACCTACGTCCACTCCCCGGAGCCTCCCCTCCGAGTATTGCACTAAACAAAAAGTGTCTCTCCTTTTGCTCCCACAGCAAGGCGGAGAAGCCTGTACAAACACCTCCTTTTCACCACACGGTGAGGCAGAGAACCCAACCTCCTTTCGCTTCCTCCTGAAGCAGGCAGAGAACCTTCGAACTCCTTTTTCTTCCACCTGAAGCGGGCAGAGAACCTTCGAACTCCTTTTGCTTCCACCTGAAGTGGGCAGAGAACCTCGGATCTTCTTGCGAAAGATCCTCCCACGACGAACACCGACTAGACGAAAGCTGACGAGCGGAGAAGACGACTCCGATCCGTGCTTGGAGCAACCTTAGTGAATCCCTCACTAACTCCCCCTCACAAGATCTTCTCTCCCTCTCCCAACTCTCTCTCTCTAGGGTTTCTCAGGGAAGGAAGGCAGCAAAAGATTTTTCTTATTTTTTAGAAAAAGTTCTTTTAAAGGAGGGCTTAAAATTTGCCATAAATCTCAACTGGTCGGCCAAGATAGTCCAGGACGATCGATCGATCGTCCTGTACGATCAGTTCAAATTCAGTTGTTTCAGCCTGGACAATTAGGCTCTTCTGGACGATCAGTAGAAAAAGTTGTTCATATCGTCCCGTACGATCCTGCGATCGTCCGGGACGATTAGTGCAAATCGAGGAAAATCATCCAGGAGATAGTTCGGGTCGTCTAGAGAAATCTGTGCTGGACGACCAAAAAATGACTTAATCGTCCAGGACGATTGGGACATCGTCCTGTACGATTAGTTCAAAAAGGCCCCAAATCATCCTGAACACAGTTCGGGTCGTACAGCTAAAATGCACTAAACGATCATGATCGTCCGGGATGATCCTGCGATCGTCCAGGACGATATGATCGTATCAACCAAAAATAAATTACTTTCCTTAATTACCAGATTAAATTAGGCATGATTGTACTGGATCGTCCGGAACGATACACGTATCATCCAGGACGATCAGACCAAGTATCTAAAAATAAGAACTTGCCTAACTTGATCTAGCGGCTGAGAATTTTTGATTTGGGCATATCGTCCCGTACGATCCAGAGATCGTCCAGGGCGATCTGCTTAATCAGACCCTCTTAACTTAGTCACCCTAATTAGGGTTTCTATTTTGGCTGGATCGTCCAGGATGATGTGGAAATCGTCCAGGACGATCTGAACAAAATTTTAACAGAAACTCTAATTCACTCAATCTCTCTCTCTGAGTGTGTGTGTGCAAGGTTACTTATCTAGGGAATCCGTTACATTATAATTGACTCAATAAAAAGAAAAACCATACATTTGACCCACTTGGACCTGATCTTGAGTTGGCTTGAGTGGCTCACGGTCTTTTATGCCTGAAACAGATTAGCCAAGCAAAACACACTGGAAATATGTTTATCATCATCAAAACTAGATTTGTAATAAGGTTCCCTTATAGAAAAATTAATAGAATTAATAGATATTATGATTCATAGGAAGATAAATATTCTGTGCATTCAAGAAACTAAATGGGTTGGAGAGAAGGCTAAGGAAATTGATAGTTTAGGATTTAAAATTTGGTATTCGGGTAGTAGTCATATTAGAAATGGTGTAGTCGTGATTTTAGATAAGAGTTTGAAGAATAATATTATAAATATTAATAGAATTGGAGATAGAATTATAGCATTAAAGATTATTGTTGATGCTAAAATTGTTAACATTATAAGTGCTTATGCTCCTCAAGTGGGTTTGGATATGGATTCAAAATTAAAATTTTGGAATGACTTAGAAGAATTAATATAAAATATACCTCTTGAAGAAAAGGGTTTTTATTGGAGGAGATTTAAATGGACATGTTGGTAGAGAGGTAGATGATTTTAAAAGCATTCATGGTGGTCATGGGTTTGGAACGATAAATAAATGTGGTAAGTCCATTTTAGATTTTTATTTAGCTTATAATTTTTTTAATTGCTAATACCTTACTTAAGAAAAGGAATGAGCATCTCATTACTTATAAAAATGAATATAGTACAACTCAGATTGATTATTTTTTTTTAAGAAAATTAGATCATTTAGATTGTAAAGATTATAAAGTTATTCCGACTGAAAATTTATGTACCCAACATCGTTTATTAGTTTTGGACTTGAAGATAATGGAGAAGAAAATAAAAAATAAAGTAAATTAATTTTCTAGGATTAGATGGGGGCATTTAAAGAATATTAATAAAAATATTTTTGAGAGAAAGATTTTAGATCTTAAGATTTTGTCTGTGCATGAGGATGCTAATGTTATATGGGAAAAAATAGCTAGTGATATTAAGAATATTGCAAAAGATGTGCTTAGAGTTTCAAAGGGAAAAGCTAATAGTAAAAATAGTTGGTGGTGGAATCCAAATGTGCAAGAAAAGATTAAAAATAAGAAGATTTGTTATAAAAATTAGTTTAATTATAAAAATTCTGATAATTAGAAATTATATAAAGACTGGAACATAGTGGTCCGAACCTAACTAATGTAGTGCAAAATCTAGACTTACCCCGGCCTGGATTGGGGAGCTAGCTAAACCACGTAAACACTTCAAAACTATGAGTCTGGTCTTTTGATGCAAAGTGATCAGGGATGTTATTTAAGGTTAGTTTAAGAAGTTGGGGTCGACATCTAGAGCAGATTCCTAATTGACCCCTTGACTTATGTTGGGTGGAATGCTTAGACTAAAATGCAATTAAAATTTTAATTTAATTAGTTTCTAATACGATGCATGCTGGTTAAAATCTCCAAATCAGGTATGCATGAGATTTAAAAAAAAGGCTTATAAAATATTTTTTTTTGAAAAGACTAGACTTCCCCAGATCCAGCACCTCATCCTCATAGGTCGGATTATCTGGACTGTACCCGCAGGCGGGGAAGTGTCTTATAGCAAGGAGGGAGAGAGATGCAGTAATATGCATGCGACCTCGGATGATTTCGGCTATTTCCTAGGTCGTTAGGTTTTTATGTTATTTAAATCTTAAAATTTTAAATATTAGTTATGAGTAAAAAATATTTTTAGTCCTTAGAGAGCCTAGCAAATTCCAGGCTAAAATAAAAATGATATGCAAGTGCCAAAGAACTAGGAAAAGCAGGCAGCCTTATACGCAATCAAATTAACTCAAAACACATTAAATAATCAAATTAATTAAGTAAATATCCATAGGCACATTACCTTTCTTATTACAACCCAGATTCGCAGAAATTAAAAGTGGCCAGGCACCACTGACGACAACCCAGATTCTAATCCTAATACAGACGCAAGTGACTTTGAGTGGGATACTCTCTATCTTTAACTCCTCGGTCTTCTCCTCCTCGAGCTCCTTGGATTCTTCGTGGCTGGATACCCAAATGGAAAAGAGAACTCTTCCCTTGAGGGGGAGGTTACTCTTTCCACTTTGGGTAGTAAAGTGATCCAAATTTGGAGTTCCAAATGGATAAGGACTATCCCCCAAAGGGATATCCTTTCCTCTTTGGAATCCAATCTTTGGATCTATGTATCCCAAACTCAAAGTGCTACTTTCATAACTCAATACTCAAATAAATTATATGAATGGAAAAATAAAAATTCTAGACTCTCCTGCAGGGTTATCCTAAGCATTTAAATATTAAATCACATCCAAAGTAGTTGTATATATATATATATATATATATATATGCAAAAAATAAATACACTTGGCCACGCTCTTTTTATTTTTATTTGGGGGCTAAGCAGCTGAAGTACCTGTAGCATTTATATTTATAATTTATTTAGCCCCCTTTATTACCCTACACGAGCGTGGCCACCTGTAGAAAATCCAGTGAGCATCTAGACCGTTCCTAAAATAAGGATAATCTAGTCGCCCATCACATTAATTCACAGAGTGCAGTAAAAGTAAACAAACACATCAACCAATTTCAATTACAACATGCAATAAAAACTCAAAAAATCTGACACACAGTAGAAAAGTAAACACCGGTCTAGCCTAGATCTAGAGTCGGTTGTCCTAGCAAACCATCTAAAGTGTGTGTAGTAGGTCGTGTGGCTGGGGTAGATCCTAAGATGGATAATTTGTTGAAGTTATTTAACGTTTGAGTTTATTAAAAGCTAAAGGAGGGCTTTATGTTTGAGTTTAAGTATTAATATATTAAGGCTTAATTTAAATGCATTTTAATTGTTAAATGATTGCTACCTTTGTTGCTCATCGAGGCCATGAAGTTTATTTCACCTTCCTTGGGGCTAAGTTAATAGCCTCGTAGGCCTGGGTTACCCAATAGTAATCGGGGTTAATTAAGTCGATTTAGTTTGTTGAAAATTAAGGATCAAGTAATATTAATTAAGTTAGTTAATTACTGATTTTAAAAGTTAAATTATTTTATATTTTCCATCAACAGGTTCGTGGTATTGTGCCACCAGGCTCGAGGAACCAGGCCTCCTTAGGACACTTAGCCCCGCAGCCCAGAGTAGTCCATCCAATAAACTTCATCTTTGGAGTATTTGTTATGCATTTGAGTGTTGGTTGAGTGTTTTAATAATCAAATTAATGTTTTTTGAAATTTTAATGAATTATTAGATTTTTAGAAATTATTGGAATTATTTAATTATGTTAATTAAGGGGTCCAATAGTTGACTTTTCAATTTAAAGCTCATTCTGTAAGTTTCAAATTTTTAATAAATATT
The DNA here is from genome assembly GCA_019925795.1 of Dendrobium chrysotoxum. Lineage (NCBI taxonomy): Eukaryota > Viridiplantae > Streptophyta > Magnoliopsida > Asparagales > Orchidaceae > Dendrobium > Dendrobium chrysotoxum. The sequence continues at coordinate 17,875,308 of CM034307.1, forward strand.
AGACCTTATGATGAGTTGTTAGACTATTAGCACACTTAATTTGGAGTCTTTTATGAAAAGTTATGATTTTTTAAAGCTTGGGCCTAGATTTGAACTATGGTTGACCAAAAGGTTGAGTTTTTTATCTTGCCAGATTTTGGAGGTTTGATATTTTTAGAAAATACTAGACCTTAATTGGAGTTGATTGACACTATGTTTGCTCAATTTGAATTTTTCTATAATTAGTTATGAATTTTCAAAGTTTTCTTAATTATTTGAATTTTTAAAATTGCTTAATTAGGAAGGTTTTGATTATTTTGATCCAAACTCATCCTAAACTGCATGGAATCACTCCCAAAGGCCAAGGATGACCCACGATAGTGTTTCCAAGTGTGTGAAAATTATTTGGGATTTTTAATAATTTTTAATTAATTAATTTAATTAATTATTGATTTTCATTAAAAGTCAAATTAAAGTTGAATTAGGAGTCCCATCAAGGGGCTTTTATTTTTCCTAGGTAGAGGTCTAAGTTTTGGTCAATTTGAGGTATTATTTGTATTTTTAGAATTAATTTGAATTTATTACATTTTTTGAATTTTCTGGGTCCTAAAAAGGGCTGAAACTTTGGGTAATTAATTTTCTAACTTAATGACCTCCAAATTTAATGAAAGTTAAACTTAAGGTACTTGATGTCACTAAGTTTTTTGTGTTCAATTTTCACCCCTATTGGGTGTGTGTAGAATCTCCTAGGAATTTTCTAAGATTTTTAGACTTTTCCTTAATTATTTTTCCTAGGTGTCTCTACTATTCAAATAGGCTTGAAATTTGGTTTGTCTAACCCTTATACAAATGCATTCACACCACAAAAGTTATGCAGTCTAATTCTACAGAAAAATGGAGTTATGAATTTTCAAAGTTTTGGGACCAAAATGGACCCATTACTTTAAAAATTCACATCATAGCAATTCAATGAGTATCTGAAGCTAAGAAAATTATAGTGCATACCTAAGATACCCAAATACCTTCCACCAAAATTTGGGGCTCAATTGACCATTGGAATTTGAGAAAATCATAAAAAATCGATTTCAAAGAAATAGAACTATCTCACAATCTAGTAATCAAATCAACTCAAAATTAATTTTAATAAATACTAGGCTAAATTATCTTTCCAACGAGCCCAAAAACACTTAATTTGGTGAAAAAATGAATTTACTATGAATTTTGAAAGTTATGACTTTTTTTTGAATTTTTAAGTCCATTAATAAGCGGCGCCAATCATTAACAATGATCGGCGCCAAAACGGCAGCGGCGTGTGGCATTTTGAGATGAGAAGTATTGTTTATCAACCACCTATCCATGCCATCACTAACCCCTAGCCTTCCGATCAAGAAAGATAGAAAATCGGATGGTCGAGATCAATCAAGGCCGTTTTAGTTCAAAATGAACTAGAAAATTGAAATACTCATAACTTTCAAAGTACTCATCAAAATTTAACAAAATTTGAAACATAGGCTCATGGGAATATGAAGTTTCATTGCCTAGAGTTTGAAGACCCCAAGCAATGAAATTTTTGAGCAGTTTTAAATTAAAATTTAAACTTAAAATGAGCATAACATACAATCCAAAAGTCAAAGTTTTGAGATCTTGGGCTCATTGGAAAGCTGTAGTGATCCTCTACAACTTTGATGAAGACACCAAGAGCTAGATCTTTCTGGGTCAAAAGTTGTGTTGAAAAATCCTCTTTCTCTCTCTAGAATGCTCTCTCCTCACTAAAATAGTGATTTGAGGCTTGGAAATGATGGGAAGAAGCTTGGGAAAGCTTTGGAGATGGATGAAGAGGATGGGGAAAGCTCTAGGAAGGTTGGAGGCTACTGGAGAGTTGAGGGAGAGTCGAGGGAGAGTGAATAATGAAGAATTCTCCCTTAGGTTAGGTTTCTCCCACCTTAACACTTGACTTTTGGATTGGATGGTCTTGATTTGTTTGGAGGGAGTTTGGATGCATGAAAAGTGTCCTCTAAGCTACCCAAAGCTAGGAATAGGGTTGGTGGTGAGTGTGACCTCTCTTGGTCCATGGGAAAGGGGACCACACCTTTTCCCCCATTTAGGTGAACCAAAGCTTGGCTTGGTTTAAGGGGTTGGCTTAGGACTTCTTAAGAGAGAAAAATGGTTTATTTTCCAGCAGGTTTGAGTATGTTTTGGATTGAGGTAAAGGTTTTCCAAGGTGGCATAGTGATGTGGCCATGATTTGGCTCTTTCTCATGGGTTTAAAGGGGTTCGGAGAGGATTTTCACCCTCCAAATGGGTTGACAAAGTCAACCCAAGGGAGAGCTTGACTTGAAAAGCTTTGAATATGTCAAGAGTGTCCAATTAAATGATTTTGAGGGATTGATTTGATTTAAAATGGGTTCAAGCATTGAAATTGACCTTAATGTGGGTTAAAGGTTGATTTGGTCAACCCTGGTTGACTTGGTCAACCTGGTCAAACCATGGGTTGAGTTTGGGTCTGTTACAACTCGGGCACCCGAGTTTATGATTTTGATGATAATAATATTATTGATTGGTTCTTTATTTCTCCTAGTATTTATTAGGTATACATGTTTGTGTGTTGACTAATATTTCAGGTACAACAGGCATCGGTCTTTGAAGATTCAGGGCTCAAGACTAGGTATAATAGGTTATGTTGAAAGAGAATGTAATTTTCATTTTTTATTTTAACTTCTTGAGTTAAGTCCTGTAAAGGTGCATGATAGCCTGGTGACCGTGCACACACACACACTGGGAGAAAATTTTAATGTTAAATATTTTAATTTTTCTGTACATCGTACTGTACGATATAGATCGTACTGTACGATCTGGTGTTATAGAAATTAATTAAAATATTTTATTTTTCTGAAAAAAATTCTTTTGAAATATAACTAATCGTACAGTACGAATACCACATCGTACTGGACGATCTGGTATAATTAGAAATCCCGTCGATCATTAAATTAGGCAAAAATTTAAATTTGAAAATTGTTCTTTTCGTACTGTATGATCTTAATCGTACTGTACGATATTTAAAATATTGCCTAATTTAATCCTGTGATTATTCAATCGAATCTGCATAATTTTGATATTTGGATCGTACTGTACGAACTGGATCGTACTGTACGATGATTAGAGACGATTTTGGTCGTCCCAGGATTCGTCCTGGACGAACTGCACTTCGATTGAACTAATCATACTGTACGATTCTGAGATCGTACAGTACTAACAGGTCAAATTCTGCACATTATACTGGACGATCCTGCGATCGTACTGTATGATCTTTGACGGCTGAATTGGATTTTTAGGGTTTTTTGAAGCCCTCTATTTAAGCTTTCTCATAAGACTTTGTAGGAGTCTTTTTGGGCATTCATTGAGTTATTTTTCTTCTAAAGAAAGCTTGAAGAGAGAGCCTTGGGCTAGGGAGAGAAAGGGTGGAGTTTGTAAGAGAGGGAGAAGATCCTTGTGGGCTTCAAGGGAGTGTGAGAGGGGGTTTTCACACGGTTGCTCCGGCGAACTTGCACCTGAGTTCCTCCAAGAGTCAAGGTTTGTCTTGAGGGAAGCTTTGGGAAGAAGAAGACCTCTTTGGTGTCAAAAGACCCGGCTACTCCGCCGCACCGGGAAAGGTGAAAGTGATTCAAGGTCCTCTGCCTCACCAAGAGGGTTAAAAGAAGTCAAGGTTCTCTGCCTGTGAAAGGAGTACGGTCCTCTGCCGCACCGGGTTGGTGGAAGAGAGTTTGTAAGGGCTTCTCCGCCTAGCTGAGGGGGCTAAAGGAGAGACACTATAGTGATAGTGCAATACCTGGAGAGGAGGCTCCGGGGAGTGGACGTAGGTCATAGTTTGACCGAACCACTATAAATCTAGTGTGCTCTTTTTGATTTTATTTTTCGCACTTTATTTTCGTGCATCTTATTTTTTATTATAACTGCTTGGTGAAAATATGAGAATATTATTTTATTATGATAATTAGAGAATAATCACCATCTTTATATAACAAACCATCAGCTTCCGCATTTGACTAGTTAAGTTATTATTGTAAGAAATCTAAAAAATCAATAAATATTAGAACTCTTGGCGCATCTCGATCTTTCAAGTGATATTAAAGCATACACTTGACTTTCAGGGTCAAACAAGTTCAAATGAGTATTTTGAGATCAATGAAGGTTGTACCATGCATTGGTAAGGCCATTTGGATTGAAATTAATATTTGAAACCTTAAGGGACATTTTTGGTCAACCTTAGATGACTTGGTCAACCAGGTTAAACCAAGACTTGAGTTTGGGTCCAATGTATTCCTAATGATATTTAGGATCCATTGGAATAGGTTTTGAATATTGATATGGGAAGGTCATGTTGAACTTTGGGGAAAAGACCAAAAACCTCTATAAAGGGCATTTTGGTCATTTTGACCCCTAATCAATATTGGGTCAAACTGGGTCCAGCAAAGTATAGGTTATTGGTCAAAAAGTCATAACAAAGGTCATGGATATGGTCTAAAGGTTTGGAAGGCATCCCAAGGTCAAATTTCACCGGATGGCAAGTCTAGTGGCATAGGCTATAAATAACTGAAGGCTTTGCAGCCTTTGGGAAAAGATTTAGTTTGAGGGGCTAGGAGTGTTGGATTGAGCTCAAATTTGGAGGATTGTCTCAGAGACATGTCTAGACAATATGCAATAGATATATCATGGGTCGGAGGTCACTTGACTGGGTTTCTAGGTGATAGAAAGTTCACCCAAAAAGGGTTTTAGGACCTAGATCATTGACCTTGAAGGTTTGATTTTGAATGTTGGATTTGGGTTGGATTTAAGAGTTAAATGATTGACCTTAAACCATTCATATCAATGGAAATCAAATTAAGGATTGAAATTAATTGGATATGATTCAGAATTTGATTGATTGTTAACTGAAGGCTAGATTAAAGATTGAGTTGAAAGGTTGAGCTGGGTTTGAATGGGATTGAATTTGATCTTTATTAGGACCTTTATGACTGAGGGGTGGACATCTCCCCATCATTAGGTCACTAAAAAGAAACCCAAGTGGGTCCTAGTGACCTCATACAAAAATGATGTCAATAAATGGACCCTCAATATGAGTAGTAGAATGAAGTTCTATTGCACATATTGGCGTTGACCGAATTAAAAAGTCAAGTCTAGAATTTTGATCCTAAGGAAAGGGAATACCTAACCTTAAGGAAGAGAAGAGAAGGTAGAACTAGGATGGTGCCACAAAGGATGTTATCCACCACTAATGGGTGATTATGTGGTGGGGTCGAAACATGCCCAACACAAAGGATCGAGTGATCATATAATGGGGTTAAAACATGCCCATCATAGAGGATTAGATTGAATGGTCTTATGGTGGGGTCGAAACATGCCCAACACAGAGGACCGGGTTGAATGGCCATATAGTGGGGTCAAAATATGCCCACTATAGAGGGTCGAAGATCATGTGATGGAGTCAAGGCATGAACACCACAATGATCGAGACTGGATGGTCGTATGATGGGGTCAAGAATGCCCACCACAGAGGATCGACTGGATGACCATATAGTGGGGTCAAAATATGCCCGCTATAAAGGGTCAAAGATCATGTTATGGGGTCAAGGCATGCCCACCACAATAATCGAGACTGGATGGTCATATGATGGGGTCAAGAATGCCCACCACAGAGGACTGGCTGGATGACCATATAGTGGGGTCAAAATGTGCCCACTATAGAGGGTCGAAGATCATGTGATGGGGTTAAGGCATGCCCACCACAATGATCGAGACTGGATGGTCGTATGATGGGGTCAAGAATTCCCACCACAGAGGACCGGGTTGAATGACCATATAGTGGGGTAAAAATATACCAGCTATAGAGGGTCAAAGATCATGTGATGGGGTCAAGGCATGCCCACCATAATGATCGAGACTGGATGGTCATATGATGGGATCAAGAATGTCCACCATAGAGGACCAGCTGGATGACCATATAGTGGGGTCAAAAAATGCCCACTATAGAGGGTCGAAGATCATGTGATGGGGTCAAGGCATGCCCACCATAATGATCGAGACTGGATGGTCGTATGATGGGGTTAAGAATTCCCACCACAGAGGACTGGCTGGATGACTATATAGTGGGGTCAAAATATGCCCACTATAGAGGGTCGAAGATCATGTGATGGGATCAAGGCACACCCACCACAATGATCGAGACTGGGAGGCAGTTAGGATGGTGTCACGAAGGGTGTACTCCACCACCAGCGGGTCTGATTCTAAGGAGAGGAAGAATCCTATCCTTAAGGAAAAGAGAACCGAATGATTGAAGACTCCGAACTATTTGGAAATTAATTTTGATAATAAGAAAGTGATTGGACAAGATTAACTCAAAATACTGAAACATTTCTTTATTGATTGATAATGTGATCTATATCAAGCATAGTATTTCTTAAGGAAACGCCCATTGATAGGAAGCATTGGGTGATTTCCTTTATAATCCACTAGCTGATACGAGCCCCTTCGTAGATTATCTCTACAATGAAGGGTCCCTCCCAGGTTGGTTCAAATTTCCCACCGATCTTTCAGTGGGCTAAGATAGGCCTCCGAAGAACCAAGACCAAGTCTCCTACTTGGAAGGTTCTAGGTCGCACTAACTTATCATGGGCTTGGACCATTCGAGCCTTATATAACTCTAAATTTTGTTGTGTAAGGAATTTAAGAAAATAATATATGATGCAAAGAGTTTAGCTTTTAGTGATTTATATAATAGATTAGATACTAAGGAGGGAGAAAGATATATATATAAGTTAGCCAAACAAAGAGATATGAGTAGTAAAGATTTAGTTCAAGTGAAGTGTATTAATGATGAAGATCAAAAAGAACTTTTTTTAAAAGATGATATTCAACAAAGGTGGATGAGATATTTTGCTAAACTTTTTGATGAAGAATGCGAAAATAAAATTGACTATAGTGACCTTAGCAATCTAAATGAAAATAAAGATTTCTTTTTTTATCGGCGTATTAGTAAAACTGAAGTTAGAGAGGCTTTAAAGAAAATGAAGGGTGGAAAAGCTGTTGGACTTGATGATATTATAATAGAGGTCTGGAAATGCTTAGGAGATGAAGGAATTTCTTGGATTACTAAACTTTTTAATACTATTTTGAAGACTAAAAAATGCCAGATGAGTGGAGAATGAGTGTGTTAATCCCTATTTTTAAGAATAAAGGTGATGCATAAGATTGTGCAAATTATAGAGGAATTAAGTTAAAGTGTCATACTTTAAAACTATAGGAATGAGTTTTGGAGCATAGGTTGCGGCGTGATACTAATGTTTCTCAAAATTAATTTGAATTCATGCCAGGTAGGTCTACTATGGAAGCCATACATTTATTAAGAGGTTTAATGGAGAAATATAGAGAGAATAAGGAGGATTTACATATGATATTTATTGATTTAGAAAAAGCATATGATAAAGTTCCAAGAGAAGTGCTATAGAGAATTCTTGAAAAGAAAAGAGTTAATAATGCTTATATTCAAATCATTAAAGATATATATGCAGGAGCTACTACTCTTGTTCAAACACAAGGTGGTTTGACCAAGTATTTCCCTATTTCGGTTGGATTACATTAAGGATCAGCCTTAAGCCCATATCTTTTTTGCTTTAGTCATGGATGTTCTTACTAGACATTTGCAAAAGGATGCACCTTGGTGTATGCTTTTTGTTGATGATATTCTTCTTATTGATAAGACTAGAGAGGGAGTTGAAGGTAAACTTGAATCATGGAGGTCAACCTTAGAGTCTAAAGGTTTTCGCTTGAGTAGATCTAAAACGTAATATATGGAGTATAATTTTAGTAATAATAGACCTAGTGAGGGGATTGTGACTTTGGCCGATCAAGTTATTAATAAGAGTACATGTTTTAGATATCTTGGATCTATTGTACAAAGTGATGGTGAAGTAGATGGGGATCTTATCAGCAAAATCCAAGTTGGATGGTTGAAGTGGAGGAATGCATCAGGCTTATTGTGTGATAGAAAAGTACCCCTCAAACTTAAGGGAAAATTTTATAAGACGGTGGTGAGACCTGCAATGCTTTATGGCGCCGAATGTTGGACATTAAAAGAGTAGCATAATTCTAAGTTAAGTGTTGCAGAGATGAGGATGCTCAGGTGGATGAGTGGCTTTACCCTTAGAGATAGGATACAAAATGAGCATATTCGTGAAAAGGTTGGAGTAGCTCCAGTGGAAGATAAGATTAGAGAGAGTCGCGTTAGATGATTTGGTCACATAAAATGGCGGCCTCCCGATGACCCCATTAGGAAAGTAGAGGTCTTAGATTTGACTTATGTTAAGAAAGCTAGAGGTAGACCTAAAAGACTTGGTTAGAAAATATTAGAAATGATCTTTCTTTATTATATTTAAACAAGAATTTGACTTTTAACAAGACACAATGGAGAAAAAGGATTCATGTAGCCGACCCCACGTAGTGGGATAAAGGCTTGATGTTGTTGTTGTTGTTGTTGTTGTTGTTGTTGTTGTGGTGATTTAATGGATTTATTTAATTTTTTAATTAGGGTACTTTTCTTATTTTTGTACCAAATGAGCTCCAAACAACTTTTAATCTTTCCCAAATGTTAGAAACGATTCCTAGGAATGATTTCAAGTGTTTGAGTTTTTTTTGGTATTTTTATATATTTTATATATTTATTTTAATTAATTTCTGGGTTTGCATAATTATTAAAATATTTTTAATTTTGGGTGAATTATGAGGGGCTTTTATTTTTTTTATTTATTAAACTTTTAATTTTGAACTTTTTTATATATTAAATATAATTTTTAGATTTGAAAATTAATTTATTGTGAATTTTCAAAGGTCTTAGATTAAATATGAGCGTGAATCTTGGGTTTCACTAAATGATAGACCAAATGACCTCCAAAAGTAATGAAACTTCAAACATATGTAAATAAATACATTTACTTCACACCCATTAAATTTGGGCTCATCAAAGCCTCTCTAGGTTGAAAAAAGAATAAACAAACCTAAATACATCTACAATTTTGGTGATTTATCTTAGGAGCTAGGCCCATTGGATTTAGGAGAAATTTGTTGTAAACTAACCCTAACATACATATAAACACACCACACAAGAATAAAAATCTAATTCTAAATGCATGAATAGTTATGAATTCCTGTAAGATTTTAGAGAGAGAAGTTCCACAATTCTAGAGAGAGACTAAGGAAGATTCAAATTTCCTTCTTCCCGGGTTCTTTTGGTTTTCCCGGCTGAGGCTGCGGGCATGGCGGCAGGAGGCCGCCGGCCATCTTAGGCTTCGAATTTGGATGGCTCCGCCATCCCAAACTTAAAACCAGACGTATTTGGTAATTTGAATGGTGATAAGAATGAGAATGGACGAAATCTTGATGTAGGTCCTCGCAGCAAATCTAATGGAGGTATTGTCATTTCTGAGCCGTCAGTCTCTCACATTACCCCATTAAAACATGTGGAAGGTAAGGGCAAAGGTATCGCTTTGGATTTAGATTGTAATACCCCACAAATTAAGAAAAATACTACTTTTTCTCCGAAAATTATGGATCCCTATGCTTCTTCTTCGAGTATGAACATTTTTGTTAATCAATTTGGATATTCAAATGCTACTTCTGTCCATGGCAGTAAGATAAATGCGAATGATCTGAATGTGGTAAACAAAAATACTCGTAATCCAATTGGGAAACCTAGTTATTCGAAAGGAATAGCAGGGGATATAATTGATGGAAGTGCATTGCAAGTGTCTGAGGTATTGCCTGGTTACAAGGTTACAGTCAACAGTGGGGATAATCCTTGGAAGAAACCAGCTTATATCAAGATCAACTTTGACAGCAGAAATATAATTCTATCAGAGGATGGGAAAGTAATTAAGCTAAATGAAGCTGCTGAAATGGAGAATGCCAAGAAACTTGAATTTTTTATAGTTGCTAAGGTGTTTGGAAGTGTTTTACCATCTCATATGGTAGCTTGGAATCTGAGAAGGCAATGGGCTTATTTTGGAACTTTTCACTTTACAACTCTCGGTAAAGGCTGGTACTTGTGCTCCTTCAAGACTATGGCAGCAATGGAGGGTGTTCTTATAGGTGGGCCTTGGTTTGTCAATAACCATATTGTAGGAATGGAAAGATGGTCTACTAAGTTTTCTCCAAACTCTTTAAAAGGTTTGTCATCTCCTATTTGGATTAGAATGCCCCACTTGCCTTTGCATTGTTGGGATGAAAATAATGTAGCTTTGATAGCTTCTATGGTGGGAACTCCTTTGATGATGGATGGGAATATGTTTAGCTGGGGAAGGAGGGAATTTGCAAGGGTATGTGTGAGAATGGATTTAGACAAACCACTTCCTGTAGGAGTTTGGGTGGATAGCTTGGCTGGAAGGTTCTACCAAAAAATAGAATATGAAAGGATTGAATCGTTGTGCTATGAATGTGGTTTGATTGGTCATAAATCAGAAGAGTGTAAGAACAAGAAGGTAGATGAGGAGAAGGGAGACATTGTTCCTTCTAGACAACCTAAGGTGGACATTGCTGTAGGAGACCAGGACATGGGAACTGTTGGTTCCTATGGACCTTGGATTCATGTGAATCAAGGTAGGAATAAGAGTAAATTCAATCCTTTGAATGTGAAGAGATGGGCTATGACAAAGCTTGGAACATTTGCTAGTATTCTTGATGAAAATAAAGGTCAGTCTGATATTACGATCAAAGTTGTAAAGGGCAGAAAGGGAAACATTCTACAGCATAAACAAGTTGAGGAAGGAAACAATTCTGAAGGCATTAAGTCGGTTCAGGAGCAAAACACTTTGAGCTTGGTCAATAAATTCCAAACCCTTTGTGATCAAGAGGAGGAGGACCAAGGCAATTCCAACAATTTCAACATAAGCATTGATCAAGACACAAATACAGTTCATGAGCTGGAAGTTGAGGAAGGGGAACTAATCTTGGAAAATCCACCCAGGTATGCAGAAGATGCTTTGCCATTAAAGACTGTTGGGACAGACACTATTAGGAAATCTGGAACAAAGGAAGTAGACAAGGCCACGGTAGTGAAGCTCTGGTTCAGCCAGAGGATGCTAAAACTGCGAATGAAGTGGCTTGTGTTGAGGAGCATGTGACCTTACCTTGTAAATCAGATATGTTTGGGAAGGGATGCTTGCGAACTCAGGTAAATCCTTCTGGATTATCTGCGAACTCAAGTTCTCCCTATCAAAAATCAGAATTTAGACTTCATAAGGAATTGCAATCCTTGGGAAAGAATAATGTTATTAATCATGGTAGGAAGGTTGGTAGTAATGTTAAGAATGGGAAAGGGAGAAATCCTAGCTCCTACCATTAATGGCTGCCATTGCTTTCTAGAACTGTAGGGGGGCTAGGAAGAAGGAGGCCTCCCATTATCTCTAGGAGTTTGTAAAAGATTTTGATGTATTTCTTGTTGGATTGGTAGAGACAAAATGTTCTACTATTAATAGAGAGGATGCTAATAAGTTGATTGGGAAAGATTGGGATTTCTTTAATGTTCCAGCAGAAGGCCTTTCAGGTGGCATTCTTATTTGTTGGAAAATGAAGTATGGTGCCTTTTCGGTTATTCATGCCTCTTCTCAAGTGGTTGTGGGTTGGTTCAAAGCTCCAAGCTAAGGGGAATGGTTGGTGGCATTTGTATATGGGAGCAGAGATATTTACAATAGAAAGCATCTGTGGGATACCTTAGAAGCTTATTCAATTACTCAACTTCCTTTTATAGTGGGGGGTGACTTCAATTGTGTTTTGTCCCAAGAAGAAAAAAGAGGAGGTAAAAGGTTTGTCTTCACCCAAGGACCTCAAGATATGAAAGAGTTCATGAATAAATGTGATCTAAAGGATATTGGGGTGATTGGACCTAAATTCACTTGGTGCAACAATAAAATAGGAGGGGCTCGTATTTTGGAAAGGTTGGACCGTTGCCTCCTTAATCAGGTGGCCTTGGCTAAAATAAATCCTACAGTAGTACGTCATCTTGGGAGGATCGCTTCAGATCATTGTCTTATCATTTTAAAACTCTTTAATTCAGGTTTTAAGGCTTCTAAAAATCAGAAGTTTGAAGATGTTTGGGTGTCTTTTCCTGCCTCTAACTACATTGTGGCTAAATCTTAGAGTAAACCGGTTGGGGGAGATGAGGTTGGGGTGCTGAATTCGAAATTCAAGAGAGTGTTGAAGGCTCTTTACCATTGGAGCAAAGCAAAACACTCAAATCTAAACAAGTTAAAAGAGAGGTTGAAGAAAGAAATAGGGGAATTTTAGGAAGAAGATGCCAATGTTGGGATATTATCTGATTTTCAAATCAGCTTGTTGAAAGCAAAGGTATTGGAGCTTAATTCTACCTTGGGCCGCCTGAATTCCTGGTGGAGACAAAGAGCAAAGGTCAAGTGGATGAGGGAATGTGATTCTAATTCCAACTACTTCCACTTGGTGGCAACTGCTAGGAGAAACAACAACTTTATACATCAAATTAAAGATGGCAATGGAGCTTTGACTGAAGACCAAGGGCAAATTGAAGAAATTATTTTGAAGTATTTCTCTAACAAATGGATGTTTTCTAAGTGTGTTCCTAACGGGTGGCCAACAATTACTAAGGTTCTTGAAGATGGTGATATCAGAGGGCTTCAAGCTGATTTCGAGATCGAGGAGCTAGAGTCAGTTGTCCGCCAGCTTGAAGGTAATATTGCACCTAGTTTGGATGGCATTACGTACTCATTCATTAAAAACTATTGGTCTATTATAAAAGATGATGTTTGGAGGGCCATTAGCTTATTTCTCAAAAAAGGAGTCATGTGTGAAGAATGGAGGGAAACAACTGTTGTGCTTATTCCAAAAATGATAAATCCAATGTTGCCTTCTAATTACAAGCCTATTAGTCTTTGTCAATCTATTTACAGGGTAGTTGCAAAGATGCTCTTGAATAGGTTGGTGGGGGTTATTCCTAAGCTTGTCTCGAAAAATCAGGTGGCTTTTGTCAAAGGGAGATCAATGTCACAGAATATCTTGCTAACCCAAGAGGTGTTTAGCAAATTTAGGTTCTCCAAAGCAAAAAAGGGTCTAATGGCTATTAAAGTAGATATGGAACAGGCTTATGATAGTATGGGTTGGATGACTTTGGAAAAAGTATTAAAGGAGGCTGGGTTCCCTATGAAGTTCTCTAATTTGTTATTGCAATGTGTGAGGGATACTAAGTATTCTATCTTGTTCAATGGTGTCAATACCAGATGGATTCCGGCTAAGTGTGGCTTTAGGCAAGGTTGCCCTCTTTCTCCTATTTTATTCATATTATGTTCCCAACTAATGACTGAAGCTTTCAACCAAAGGGCAAACAATATTGGTATCAGAATTTCTCCTTCAGCAGAGAAAGTCTCTCACTTACTGTATGCTGACGACATCATCATTTTCTCTGAGGCAAGGCATAGAAATGCTAGGAAGATCATGAAAATTTTGAAAGACTATAGTTGTTGGACGGGGCAAAAGGTAAATGTGCAGAAATCATCTTTAATTTTTGGTAAGTCAGTAAGGAGAAGGACTTCTATAGCTATTTCCAAAACTATGGGCATAAAAGTAGTTAAAGAAATGAATTATTTGGGAGTTCGTATGGCTTTGAGAAGGTTAAATTCTGCATATTTTCAATTCCTAATCGAGAAGGCTTGTGACAAATTTAATCTATGGGGTAACAGGTGTCTCACTTTATCAGGCAAACTTGTTTTCATCAAATCTTCCATCTTAACATTGCCCATCTTCCTTGCAACACATTCCTTGGTTCCAATGGGGGTGTTGAAGGAACTAGACAAGTTATGTAGGGACTTTATTTGGAGGAAGCAAGAAAAAAATAAGGGCCTTCACTTTATTGATTGGGAGACGTTGTGTAAACCCAAGAAATCAGGTGGCCAAGGCGTTGTTTCAGCAATAGACAAAGTTGATTCTTGGAGGGCCAAGTTTGCTTGGAGCTTTACGTCCGATCCTGGATCTTTGCTAAACAGAACTCTAATATCCAAATATGGCAATGATCTATGGAATGCAGAAATTAAGGTTGGGAATTTAATAACCTGGAATGTAATTATGAAGGGAGTAAAAGTATTGCATTAGATTTTGAGATGGAAGATAGTTGATGGGAGTTTTGTTAACACTACCAAAGACATATGGATCTTAGATAAGAGTATCGAAAGGTGGCCTACCTTTGAATCTGTGTTAAGCGAAGATCAAGGATGCTTGAAACACTTCATACATCAAGGTAGCTGGAATGATCAAAAGCTGAAGAAGGTTTTCGGAAGGGACCTCACGGATCTGATTAAGTCAGTTCCAATTCATAGTAATCTTACCTTTGATGACAGGGAATTATTGTTTAAACATACAGGGAAGACTTTGGCTGCCATCATCTCGGATCATAGCAGATTTCAAGATCAAGAAGATAAAAATTGGAAGTGGCTAAGGAATTTAAAATTGAGGGCTCGGGTGGAGCTGTTTTGGTGGAGGTTGGACCACAACGCAATTCCTTCATTTGAGTTCTTGATGCATAGGAGGTTGATTAGCTACAATGGCTGTCCTAGAGGGTGCAGGGAAGTGGAAAATGCTGAACACATTGCAGTCCATTGCAGTTACCTTCAGAAGGTTTTGAAACAGCTTAATAAATGGGGTTATAACATGCTTGTTTTTCATAATCTACAGGATTGTTATAAGGAATTAACTGGTTTGTCAAAGTCAAATCAATTTATGGGAAATCTCTATTGTTCAGTGGTATTCATCACTTGGAAAAGTAGAAATAAATTGGTACATGGAGACAAAGAGGAAAGCATAAATGCAATTGCAGGAAATGCTATCAGCTTGGCTGCCACTTCTTTTTCCTTTAATCCAATATCGGTCAACTTGGATTCTAATCAACGTAAGCTATCTCAAACTTCTTGGAATCCCTCTCCAACCGATTGGATTAAATATAATGTGGTTGCTTCTCTAGATGGCACGTACCAAGGAGGAGTAGGGGTGTAATAAGAGATTGTAAAGGGAGATTTCTTTTTGCTTTTGGATGCAAGTGTGTGCATTGGGATAGCTCGATTTTGGAGCTGCGATCCATTTTATCTTTGAGCAAAGTGGCTAAAGCTTGGATGTATGAAACTAAAGGCATCATCATTGAAGGTGATAATTTCAATATCATCAAGTTTGTGCAAAGAATAATGAATAAGGAGGTCAAGTTGCCAGCAGGATCCTACCAAGAAGATTTTTTCTTTCTTAGAAGGTTTAATCAAGTTATTATTCAAGATGTGAATAGGGAATGTAATAAGTTAGCTGATTATTGTGCTAACATTGCTAAGTCTTCTGATTTTGTTTGGGATAGTTTAAAAGATTATAACATTCCTCCTTTCTTTGTAAAGTTGTTAAAGGAGGAGTGTGATAATTGTCATTTGTATTAGGCTCCTTTTTCTTTTCTTTAATAATATTGCTTCTAGCATTCTCTCAAAAAAAAAAAAAGAATAGTTATGAATTTTGAAGGTTTTAGGTCCAAAATGGAATCATAAGGTTAAAAATTCAAATTAATGTAAACCTAATCAAATCATGATCCAAGAAAACTAGGGTAGGTTAAGGATGCTCCAAAAAAATCTACCATCAAAATTTGAGATCTATTTGACCATTGGATCTTGAGAAATTCAAGAAAATTATAGATCAAACATCTCTAATTATCTCAAGATCCCTTGGTTAAAAAGTTATGAAACTATTTTTCAAAAATAGTAGAGGTCAAGAACTTTCCAATAAGCCCAAGAACACTCAATTTTGTTATAAAATAGATATTCTATGATTTATTGAAGTTCTAATCATTTAAATAAATTATTTAATTCATTTTATACTCAAATTGGCTGGCATGCAATCATTGCCAATCAGTGGTAGCCTTCAAACAATAGTGCATGGTGAATCCACTTAACCCCATCAAATTCATGATCCAATTGTTTGATTGAAATAATAGAGGATCAATAGCTTAGATGTGGCCATGCCACCAACTGTTTGATATAAATAGCACGCATTTGAATCCTAGGGATGTCACGCGAACACAATTTGATTTGGCCTGTCCGATTAGCTGATGGGATCGCTTAGACTAAATAACACAATTTAGTTCAAATTTGAACTATATCTTTAAATATTATAACTTTTTATTCAATTGTCCAAATTTGATGAAATTTGAAATAAATAATCATGGTAACCTAATATTGTTATCCCTAGAGTTCCAAGGTTTCATACATTGAGATCTATGAGAAATTTTAATTTAAATTTTAAACTTCAAGAGGGCATAACTCACTAACCTTTTCGATGAATTTTGATGATCATGGTTTGGTTGGAAGTTTAAGAGATCCTCTTTAACTTCCTAGAAGACTCTAAGAGCTAATTTTTGCTAGATTATAAGAAGTTGGATTTGAATTATCCTTTCTCTCTCTTACTAGTTTAAAGTTTTATTGAACTATGAAAGGGTAAAGGAAGTTATTGGATAGCTGGGGAGTTGGCTATGGAGTTGGGGAATCAGATTGATCAACTCTTTCTTCAAGGGAAGAGGGGGTATATATAGGAGAGAGAAAAGGGGTTCAATGGGAAAGATCTTGCTAAATTAGTTTTTGATAGACCAATGAGAGTTGATGGAACTTTCTAGAGAGTTTAAAAGCACATGGTTGACTGTTGAGGGAGTTAGACTAATCCAATCGTTGGAGAAAGGTATTTTTGGAGGTTGATGCTACATTAGTATTCCCTGTGGTCTTAGCTTAACATGACCTGTACGGAGAAAGTTCTAGAGTGCATGCAAGTCATTTGTTGGGTTTAAATTGGGTTGGGTTGATCTAGGACCTAAAAACATGGGTTTTGGAGAACTTAGTTTAACCCATAATTTAAACCAGGTAGAGCCATAGGTTCAAACTCTTGGGGTGTGTGCATGGGGTTAATACACAGCTATTATAATAATTTTTGAAATTTATTTTGACAAGGGTAATGATTTAGATCAAGAAAACCCTTTTTTAGCACTAGGTTCAACATTATTGGTCAAACTTGGTGGGCCCATGGGCTAAAACGTTTTTAGATGACTCTTGGGGAACCAAGGAGATATCCCCTAGTGTTTGAGTCAATGAGGAGGTCAAAATCATGAGTTCTAAAATTTTAAATTATGTAAGCATGTTTTGGTTAACCATGGTTGACTTGGTTTAATTAAAGGGAAAGAAGCCACCACACAAAAAAGGCCCCAACAAGCACAGCATAAATATGAATTCCACACCAGCTAGTAGACCTACAAAAATGAGTTATAATAAAGAAACAAATATGACCCAAGCTAGACCATGAATAGTTAACCTGGTAAAGGAAATGAGTAGCACCCTTTGTAAAGTTTCCACCTATTAGCTTAGAAGCCATTAAAAATTGCATAATAATATAATTAAAAGATAAGCAATTTAAGTCAATAATATAAATAAAATGAGGCAATATGCTCTTCTAACATAATAAAAGTGATAAATCTTTAAGGGGTTATAAAATGTAGAGCAATAATTACGAATACTTTGAAAAGTAAGAGACACCAGCAGTGAAACCAAAAGCTGATGTTGCCATAATTCAAGTTCACAACCATCCAAAAAAGGATCGAATTGGTAATGTACAGAATGCCCCAATAGAAATCATTGTTCTCCAAGTTCTCCTCTAGACAATAATAGAAAAGAAAAATAGTCATAGGGGGAACAAGGCCAAACTGAGAGCCAACAAAAGAAACAAAATCCTTTAGATTATTAACCTGGTGGTAATAGATATCCCAAACATAATATACATTATTAAAAGAAACCTCCCCATAGTGCTCAATACATTCTAAAGGATTTTTAGGGTTTGTTGGAGGTGCTCCCAATGATTGGTTGGGTCTCTATGCATGTAATGTTTTTTAAAGGGGTAAAATAGAAATTTGGTCAAGTAAGGTTTACTTGGTCAACCAAGGTTGGCCATGATTTTGGATTTAGTTTAATGCACTCCAAATAATATTATAGATATGTCGGAGAAGGTTACATGGCTTGGTTTGACTAAGCAATGTTGATGTTTAAGGAAAATTCAATTTCCAAGATATAGGGTTTTTGGATTTTGTGGTCAACCATGGTCAACCATGGTTCAATACTAGTTTAATGCATCTTGCTAGTGATGATAATCATGATCAATGAGTTTGTAGAAGCCTCCAAGGTTAAAAATGACAATATGCCATGTTCAATGGCATAGAATGTAAATATTTAATGATTTTGTAGCCTCTATATATGCTTTTAGTCTTAGGAGTTAGGGATATTTAAATGCCTTCAAACAGATGTGGTTGATCCAAGAGACATGGCTAGTAAATATACAAGTGATAGATCATGAATCCTAGGTCATTTAGTTAGGCTTCAGGGCTATGAAAATTTCTCTAAAAATAGGTTATGTACCAAAGTGTTTTGGGTTTAATTTTAACACTGAATTTTGAAATTTTGAATTGTTAATGGGTTTGATCAATATATTTGATTTTGTATTTTTTTAATTAATGATTTTGAGAAATTTAGAGCATAAAATTCTTAGATCATTGATAATCATCGATGATCATTAGTGATTAAACAAGGGATCACCTGATTATCACTAGGGACTATCAACTAAAAGATTTAATGCTTGGTTTAGATTTTAGTTTTGAATTAATCAATGGTTATTATTGATTGATGGAATTTTGGCTTTGTAATGTGTTGTAAATCTGGGCCCAAGTATAGTGATTTTGATGATAACAAAAATTACTGTTTCTTTACTACTGCTATTCTTCCATATTTATTTTATTTACCCTACTCACTAACCTTTTAGGTCCACAAGTTCACTTGGAATGCCAATCAGCTTAAAATCAAGTAGACTAGGATTAAGTTAGTCTATAATTTCTATTCCAATGCATCTTTTATCTTTTCTTGAGTCAAATGTACTGTGATAAATCCTGAAGTTAAGTAACCTTACACACACACACTTAGGGGAAGAAATTTGGTGAGTCAGAGTTTTTTTATTTATTTTTTATTATATCATACAGGACGATCTACTTGGATCATCCCGGATTATCCTTTTTATTTTGTTGGACAATATCCTATTATCCAAGACAAAAACCATAATTTTCTTCTAATCATCTAGGGTATCGTCCTGCATGTCTCGAGACTATTACGGGATGATTTGTCGATTGCCAACCATATTGAACTAATCATCCCAGATGATCATATAATCGTATGGAATAATCTATAAAAACTACTTCTACTGATCGTACAGAGCAAAGGTGATCGCCCTAGCTGAAAGGGATATTTTATACTAATCGTACTAGTCGATCGTAGGATCATCCTCAATGATCTTTGATGCAAAATTGAAAATTAGGGCTTTTTTATAGCCTCCTATTTAAGTTCTCTTACTTAACATTTAAAAAATCCTTTGCTGCTGTTCTAACCTAAGAGAGCTTAAAGAAGGAGGAGTATTTGGCAGAGAGAGAGATAATCTTGTGAGGGGGAGTTTATGAGGGAGTTCACAAAGGTTGCTCCAATTAAGGATTTGATTGTCTTCTCCAAGCTTCATCCTTGGTTCCTTGGTAGCTCTGTGTGTTGCGAATCTGGATTCAAGGACTATGATTTTGATGATAGCAAACCTTTTCATTTCTAGTTGAGTGTCTAACCTTTCAGGTTCACAGGATCCATTGCAAATTCAAGCCAACTCAAGATCGAGTCAGTCTATTTGTGTTTTTGGTTCAATATACTTCTTTATTTTTCTTGAGTCAAGTGCAATGTAACAGATCTCCAAGCTAACTAACCTTGCACATACACACAGGGGGAGTGTTAATTTTTTTTTTACTTAAATTAATTTTTTTTAAAATTATACAGTATGATTTTCAAACGTATTGTACGATCTGTCATTTAAAACCCATGCTTAACAGCTAATTTTGGATGATTAGTTTTATAAACTAATCTTACTGTATGATCCATATCGTACTGTATAATTTGTTTCAACATGAAAACCATAGCTGCCAGGACAGTTTTGGTAAGTTTTGAAATTTGATTTTTTGAACTAATCATACTATACGATTACAATCATATTGTATAAATATTTTAATCTTGCCAAATTTATCCCCCATAATCTGGTAATTAAATTATGGTTTCTTAATTACACTTAATTATACTGTATGATGTCAATCATACTATATGATGAATAGAGATAATTTTGGGTCATCCCATATATCTTACCAGACAAAATCACAAATTTTTGTACTGATCATCCTGAATGATATTTACATCGTACAGTATGACGATATGAAATAAACTAATCATACTATACAAATCTTATAGTGTGGGATGATGAACATAGATGAATTTTGTTCATCCCATAGATCATCATGTATGAACAGTTAAAAATAAAATGATCATCCAGTATGATCTATGGATCATACTGTATGATTTTCATAAAATTTGTGAATTGTTCGTTTGCATTCATATTAGACAAAAATATTTTTGAACTGATCATACTGTATGATATTGGATCGTACTATACGAACAGAATCATCAAATTGAAATTTAGGGCAATTTTTTAGCCCTCCTACTTAAGATCTCTTTTGTTCAACCATTGAGATCTTTTGCCGCTGTCTTTTCTTGTGAGAGACTTGAGAAGGAGAGAGAGAGGATATTATGACGGGGAGTTTATGAGTTGTTCACAAAGGTTGCTCCAAGCAAGGATCTGAGTCATCTTCTCTGGTCGTCATCTCTTGCCCTTGGTATCTCCGTGGAAGTATCGTCTGCAAGAAGATTAAGGTTCTCTACCTACTTCAGGAGGAAGCGAAAGGAGTCCAGCTTCTCTGCCTTCTTCAGGAGGAAACGAAAGGAGTCCAGGTTCTCTGCCTGTTTTAAGAGGAAGCAAAAGGAGTCCAGGTTCTCTGCCTCACCAGGTTGGTGGAAATGAGTTTTTGTACATGCTTCTCTGCCTTGATGTGGGAATAAAAGGAGAGTCACTTAGTGTTAGTGCAATACCTAGAGGGGAGGCCCCGGGGAGTGGACGTAGGTAAAGTGGACTGAACCATTATAAAATCTGGTGTGTTCTTTTTTATTATTTTCTATATTTATTTTTCTATTGATGATCGTGTGATTATAATTATTATTCTATTATTATTGAACATCTGCACATCATTACAAAACTGTAAATATTTTAAAACATTCAAAAAGATTTTTCAAAATCATTACTTTAATCAAGAATTTTTTAAAATAACTAATTCACCCTCCTCTTGGTTAGCCTCGGGACTAGTTCACAAGGGCTTAACATCCCTAACGAACTTTCAAGTGGTATCAGAGCGGGATTCATAAAATTAAGTTTTGAAAAACTTTTGAATTTGATCCATGGTTAACTTTGGAAATAAAAATACTGTTGAAGGCTATTCCATTACTCATCCACTATTATTTGATAACATACCATTTGATTTCTGGAAAACTCGCATGTCCACTTTTTACAATCAATTGATTATCGTATGTGGATGCTTGTTAAAGATGGTTATAATGCTCTGTATAGACTTGATAATGGTATTAAAATTGAACTTCCTTTTACTGAATGGACACATGATGATAAGGACTTAGCACAACTGAATGCAAAATGCTTGAATTATTTTTTCTGTGTACTGAAATTTGAGGATTACATGCGTGTCTCTACTTGCACTACTGATAAAGAAATCTGGGATAGATAATATATTACTTATGAAAGTACATCTGAAGTTAAGCAATCTAGATTGACATCTTGCTTCATAACTATGAACTCTTTCACATGAAACATAATGAATCAATTTCTAAAATATATACTAGATTCACTCAAATTGCACCTCTCTACATGTTTTAGAAAGAGAACTCACTAACTATAAAAAAGTAAACAAAATTTTGAGATGTTTGCCTTCTTCTTATGATGCTAAGATAACTGTAATTACTGAATCCAAAGATTTGAATACTTATTCTATTGATAACTTACTTGGGTCACTCATTCCTAATGAGCAAGAAGTGAACCAACGATAAATTAATGCAGGTGAGAAGAAGAAGGAGAAAATTGTGGCACTGAAGGCCAATGACACTGACACTGACACTGACACTGATTCTTCAGGGTCTGAAAGTGATGATGTTACCTTAATCACTAGGCAATTCAAAAGCTTTCTAAGGATGAAATATAAGAACTATCAAAAGTGGAATAAAGATAAGTCTAGCAAAAATTTTAAAGGTTCTTCTGATACAGTTTGTTTTGAATGAATGAAGCTAGGACATATAAAAGCAGATTGTCCTACACTTAAGGCTAACCCAAGCAAGGAAAAGGGTGAGGAGAAACCAAAGTTTAGGAAGGATAAGAAGCGGATTCAAAAGGCTTTTTGGGCGGATTCTATATCCAACTCTGAAACTGAAGCTGAAGAGGAGACTACAAACTTGTGTCTGATGGCGGATGAACATCTTGGTTAGTCTGATCAAGAAGAGGCATGTGAAATGACCTACGATCAATTACTTGATATTTCTAAAAAAATTCATTCGTCATATAGAAAGCTTAAGAAAACTCATACTAGTTTGAAATTGGAACTCTTGAATCTGCAAAAAGATTATAAAGTTTTGCTTAAAGATCATTCTATACTTGATAGCAATCACATGTCACTACTTGATGAATTTGATGTTTTGAATAAAAAACACTCTGATTTGATTATTGAGCATGATTCATTAAAAGCATCGCATGTTGAATTAGAAGTTACATTTAAGGAATTAAAAACTCATGCATCTGATTTAGATAGTAGTGAGCATTATTTAAAATTTGAAATTATAAGTCTCAAAAAGGAAAATGAATTTCTAAGTGTAAAAATTAGTGTATTTGAGAATAATGAAACACCTCCTACATTTGCATAATTTTATAAACCTCCATCACTTGATGAATCTCATTCAAAATCATCAAAGCATGTATCATCCAAACCTAAGAAGAGGCACTATCACCCACGTAGATTAGTTAACCATTTTTCTGGTGTTAGATGTTTTTCTTGTGGCATGTTAGGATATATCTCTCACACCTGCACTATTCACCGTAGTACAATTGGGTATGGAGGCCCCAATTACATGACTCACAGTAAAACATATATGTATTACATTCTTCTTTCCATAAAAAGGAACCAAAACTTGTTTGGATTCCTAAATCTAATGTTTCATAATTTTATAGGTGTGCTCTCACACAAGACCTCGTAAGAGCATGCAGTACCTGGACAGTGGATGTTCAAGACATATGATTGGAGATGCAAATCAATTCATTTTGCTGGAGGCTAGGGCTAGAGGCAAGGTCACTCTTGGAGACAGCACCACCAGGAAAGTGGTGGGCATAGGTATAATCAGAAACTCCAAGAACTTTTTGATTGAAAATTTTTTACTTATAGATAGACTAAAATAAAACCTGCTCAGCATCAGTCAACTCTGTGACAAAGGGTTCAGCATCAAGT
Source organism: Dendrobium chrysotoxum (assembly GCA_019925795.1). NCBI lineage: Eukaryota > Viridiplantae > Streptophyta > Magnoliopsida > Asparagales > Orchidaceae > Dendrobium > Dendrobium chrysotoxum. The sequence continues at coordinate 17,898,814 of CM034307.1, forward strand.
TCCTGGCAAATACTTGTATTATAAGCTTAAATAATAATACTATTTTACAGTGCAAGAGGATCAATAATGTCTACATGCTTGACTTAAATAATAATGAATGTGTTGCTTTATTTTGCTTAAAAACTACTGCTGATGAGTCTTGGTTGGGGAACAGGAGATTATGTTATACCAGTATGAAAACCCTTGGAAGAGTCACCTAAAAAGACTTAGTTAGTGGTTTTCCTAAGCTTAAGTTCACTAATGACCACCTATGTGATGCCTATCAATTAGGAAAGCAAGTCCAATCCTCTTTCTACTCCATTAAAGACATCAGCACCTCTAGACCTTTAAAAGTCCTTCACATGAATCGTTTTGGACCCATTAACACTGCCAGCTTATGGAAAAAGTCTATGGATTTGTGATTAATGATGACTACTCAGGTTCACTCGGACTAAATTTTTATCACACAAAACTAAGTCATTTGATGAATTTAAATCTTTCTCAACTTGTATTCAGAAGAAGTTAGGTTATGAGATCTTGACTATTCATAGTTATCACGATGGAGAGTTTAAAAATGTGAGATTTTGAATATTCTGTGAGGAGAAAGGGATTAGCCATAACTTTTCAACTCCTAGGATCCCTCAGCAGAGCAGGGTAGCTGAATGAAAGAACAGAACCTTGGTGGAAGTTGCTAGAGCCATGCTTACTGAGTATTCACTTTCAAAATACTTTTTGTCAGAAGTGGTGAACATAGCCTGTTATGTGTTGAAAATGGTGAATGTTAGATCCAAACTGAATAAGACACCCTATGAGATCATTAAGGGTAGAACTCCAAACCTATCCCACCTCATATCATTGGCTGTAAGGTCTTCATTCAAAATAATGGAAAATCATCCTTAGGAAAATTTAACCCAAAATCTGATGAAGGAGTGTTCTTAGGATATTCTAGTGTGGGGAAATCCTTTAGGGTGTTTAATAAGAGAACTTTGGTGGTGGAGGAGACTACTCATATGGTATTTGATGAATCTGATCATAAGGAGTTTAGAGCTGAGGAAGAAGAGGAAGTAGGAGAGATTATCCAAGGAGTTGAACATACAAATCTGGAGAAAAGGGTAGAACCTCAAAATACTTTATCTAGAGATTGAAGATATTCTTTGAGTCATCCTAAAGAACTAATCTAAGAAGACCCTTCTAAAGGTGTTAGAACTAGGCATGGACTTAGGAAGGAAGTAAACCATTATGCCTTTATCTCAATGATTGAACCCACCAACATCAATCAAGCCCTTTCTGATGAATTTTGGATCTTAGCTATGCAAGAGGAATTGAACCAATTTATAAGGAATGATGTTTGAGAGTTAGTAGAAAGACCTAAGAATCAAAATATAGTGGGAACCAAATAGGTTTTTAAGAATAAGATGAATGATTTTGGTGTGGTGGTTAGGAATAAGGCAATATTGATGGCTAAGGGGTACAATAAAATAGAAGGTATTGATTTTGAGGAGACCTTTACCCCTGTAGCTAGATTGAAAGCCATTAAAGTGCTACTAGTCTTTGTATGTTATAAGAGATTTAAGCTTTTTCAAATGGATGTCAAGAGTGCCTTTTTAAATGGGGTAATAAAAGAAGATGCCTTTGTAGAATAACCCCCAGGTTTTGAGAGTTTCTAATATTTTAATCATGTTTACAAATTAAAAAAGGCCTTATATGAATTGAAACAGGCACCCAGAGCTTAGTATGAGAGGCTTAGCACTTTCCTACTAGAAAGAGAGTTTGTTATGGGGAGTGTAGACACCACCCTTTTTCTGAGAAAACTAGAAGATGATTTACTCATTATCCAGATCTATGTTGATGATATACTTTTTGGATCTTCTTATAAAAACTTATGTGATGATTTTTCTAAAATAATGAGTAAAGAGTTTGAGATGAGTATGATGGGAGAATTATCCTTCTTTCTGGGGTTTAACATAAGGCAAATGGATGATGAAACCTTTCTTAATCAATCAAAATACACTAAGGATATTTTAAAGAAATATGAAATAGATAAAGCCAAGCTAATCAACACTTTCATGAGCTCCACTATTCAGTTAGATAAGGATTCAAATGGAAAATCTATTGATCAGAAGAAGTACAGAGGAATAATTGGGTCACTGCTTTACCTGACTACTAGTCGACCTGGAATCATGTTTAGTATTTATCTTTGTGCTAGATTTTAAACTGATCCTAAGGAATCCCACCTGACTGTTGTTAAGAGAATCCTTAGATATCTCTTAGGGACCCAAAACTTAGGAATTTGGTATCCTAGGAACAGCACTTCTTTTAAGATTATTGGATATTCTGATTCTAATTTTGCAGGATGTAGGGTGGATAGAAAGAACACTTCTGAAACTTGCTAATTCATAGGACAATCTTTAGTCTCTTAGTCTAGTAGAAAACAAAATTCTATTGCACTTTCCACTGTTGAGGCTGAGTACATTACCTTAGAAAGTTGTGTGGCCCAAGTCCTTTGGTTGAAGCAACAAATCTTAGAATTAGAATTATCTATTGGCACAATCTCAATTCTATGTGATAATACTATTTGTATCTCTAAGAACCCTATCTAACATTCAAGAACCAAACACATTGATATAAGGCATCACTTTATTAGGGACCATGTTACAAAAGGGGACATTGAGCTACATCATGTAGAAACTAAAAATCAACTAACTGACATCTTTACTAAATCACTGGCTTTTGACTCATTCAGTATTTTATGAGCCAAATTAGGTGTGATTGACATAAATATATGAATCTGATGATTACTGATTTCTGAAGTTTCTATTTTTTAGTTTTTTTCCTGTGCTTTTATTTGATTTGATTATCTATTTCCTATTTGTTTTTATTCTCTGTTGATTTTTTTTTGTTGCTGTTATTTTTTTTATTTAAGTATTTATTTTGATATAATTTCCTACTTGTTCTTGATTTACTACTTTTCTTCTGAATCAGATCACTACTCACTACTGCTGATAAAATAGATTTTTGACTAAGAGTTTTGCCTTATTTTTGTTTGAAAGTGTACAAGTAGCGATTGACTCCTCTAAATCTGTTAAAGGAAAGAAATATTGATGATTTTTTCTCTTCCTCAAACTCCTTTAATGGTGTATTATTTCTTTTGGATAAAAATTTTCCTTAAAATTAAAAAGTTAGTTTTTGAAATAGAAATCTATTTTATCTTCCTATAGTAATTTACCTTATATGAATAGTATTTTCAAAGCTTTGAATCATTATTATATTTTTTTTTAATCAAGTGATTGTACTTATTATATGGAGTATTATTTTATTCTGTGAATTACTCCTCCTTATTATAGAGAGTGAGTTTTGCCTTCTCTTATATCTGAAGGATAATTTCATAGCTAAGATTCTTTAACGATTATGAAAGGAAGCAAGCTTACAAAACAAAACACAAAATGGGCCAAAAATGAAAAGATGCGCAATAACGCCAAAAATTAGAAAGATACACAAAGTGAATCAAAAAAATCAAAAGATGCGTAAATTGAGCCAAATAAATTGTAAAAGATGCACAAAATGAGCCCACTAAGAAATAAGCTTTCTTCTCTTTCAAATCTTTAAATGTCTTAGAAAAATCCATGCGCCACTTCATACTTTCAAAAGCTTGAGATTGAAGATCATGATTTCAAATTCCTTACTTTGTAATACTATTTTATGAGATATTTTTTCTGGAACGAGGCTTGAAAGGATCTCTTTTCAAATCTAATTTCTTTTTTTCTGAATTAAACTTTTGTTTCAAAGGAATTTTAACCTGTAAGGTGTCCAAGATAGGAGTTACAAAAGTTAAATTTTCAACTTTTTCTGGATTTCAGCGTTATTGATTTTCTTCTTATTGGCTTTTGAATTAAAAATTAAGGAAAATTATGATTTAATGGAGCTAATCGATTAAAAAAAACTCTGATGTTTTCTCGTCCTTTCTTATTTTTCTTTGGTTTTGTCATAATTTTTTTTGTGATGTTTGGGCTTCCTGATCATTCCTCTCCATTCTTCATTTTCTTTCATTGTTGGTCACATCATCCTAGAGGATCCCCCTTTTTTACTAGTTACTTTGCTTTTGTTGATATTTTATTTTGTTTTTATACTATTTTTTTCTTCTGTATTTATATTGTATTTTCCCTTTTTGAGATGTCAAAAGGGGGAGTAGTTTATGCTATGGGTCATTGTAAATATTCAGTTCAGTATTTTGAATTATTAATGTTCAATTGTTCTATGTTTTAAATCATAAATGTTCACCATGTTTGTTTACTGAATTTGGAACTACTAATAAATGTTTTCCATCATAAAAAAGGGGGAGATTCTTACGAATATAGATTAAAGGACTATGATTTTAATGATAGAAAACCTTTTCATTTTTGGTTGAGTGTCTAACCTTTTAGGTTCATAGGATCAATTGCAAATTCAAGCTAGCTCAAGATCGAGTCAGTCTGTTTGTGTTTTAGGTTCAATATACTTTTTCATTTTTTTGAGTTAAGTACAATGTAATGGATCCTCAAGCTAAGTAACCTTACACACACATACAGGGGGAGAGTTAAAAAAAAATTATTTAAATTATTTTTTTTTAATCGTACTGTATGATCTGTCATTTAAACACATACTTAACAGCTAATTCTGGATGTTTAGTTTTATAAACTATTTGTACTATATGATTCATATCGTACTGTACAATTTATTTCAACATGAAAACCCTAGCTGCCAGGAAAGTTTTGCTAAATTTTGAAATTTGATTTTTTGGACTAATCGTACTGTACGATTACAATAGTACTGTACAAACATTTTAAATCTTTCCAAAATTATCCCCTATAATTAGGCAATTAAATTATGGTTTCTTAATTACACTTGATCATACTGTACGATGTTAATCATACTATATGATGAATAGAGATGATTTTGGGTCATCCCATATATCATACTAGATGAAACCATGAATTTTTATACTGATCGTCCCAGACGATATTTACATCATACAGGATGATGATCTGAAATGAACTAATCATATTGTATGAATCTTATAGTACGGGATGATGAATAGAGATGAATTTCGTTCATCCCATTGATCATCCCATACGAATAGTTAAAAATAAAATGATCATCCAGTATGATTTATGGATCGTACTGTATGATGTTTGTAAAATTTGTGAATTATTCGTTTGTATTCGTACTAGACGAAACTATTTTTGAATTGATCGTACTATATGATATTGGATTGTACAATACGAATAGAATCATCAAATTAAAATTTATGGTAATTTTTGAGACCTCCTACTTAAGATCTCTTTTGTTCAACTGTTAAGATCTTTTGCCAATGTCCTTTCCTGTGAGAGACTTGAGAAGGATAGAGAGAGAGAGCTTGGGAGAAAGAGAGAGGATCTTGTGAGGTGGAGTTTGTGAGGTGTTCATAAAGGTTGCTCCAAGCAAGGATCTGAGTCGTCATCTCCAGTCATCGTCTGTTATCCTTGGTGTCTCTGTGGAAGGATCGTCTGCAAGAAGATCAAGGTTCTCTGCCTGCTTCAGGAGGAAGCAAAAGGAGTCTAGCTTCTCTGCCTTCTTCAGGAGGAAGCGAAAGGAGTCCAGGTTCTCTGCTTGCTTCAGGAGGAAGCGAAAGGAGTTTGGGTTCTCTGCCTCACCGGGTTGGTGGAAAGGAGTTTTTGTACAGGCTTCTCTACCTTGCTATGGGAGCAGAAGGAGAGTCACTTAGTGTTAGTGCAATACCCGTAAGGGGAGGTGTCGGGGAGTGGACGTAGGTTATGTTGACCGAACCACTATAAAATATGGTGTGTTCTTTCTGATTATTTTTTGCATTTATTTTTCTATTTATGATCATGTGATTGTGATTATTATTCTATTGTTGTTAAACATCTGCACATCATCGCAAAATTGTAAACATTTTAATACATTCAAAAAGATTTTTCAAAATTGTTGCTTTAATCAAGAATTTTTTAAAATAACCAATTCACCCCACCTCTTGGTTAGCCTCGGGACTAGTTCACAAGGGCTTAACATCCCTAACGAACTTTCACCTTGCTGTGGGAACAAAAGGAGAGTAACTTTTATTTAGTGCAATACTTGGAGAGGGAGTCTCCAAGGAGTGGACGTAGTTCAAGTTGACCGAATCACTATAAATATGGTGTGTTCTTTATAATTATTTGATCTATATTTGAAAACTCTAATTTTGGTATCTGCTTCCACACAAGTTGTTTAGTTTTAAAATATTAAAAAAGATTTTAATTTCTCATTTTGTTAAAGAAATTTTTAAATAACAAATTCACTCTCCCTCCTGGTTAGCCTCGGGACTAGTTCTTTAGGGTTTAACCACCCTCACAAACTTTGAAGTGGTATCAGAGCGAGACTCATAAAATCAAGTTTAGAAAACTTTCAAATTTAGATCCATGGCTAATTTTGGTAATTGTAACACTGCGAAATGCTATTCAATTACTTGACCACCTCTTTTTGTTCATATACCATTTGATTTTTGGAAAACTCGCATATCCACCTTTTTATAATCAATTGATTATCGCATGAGGATGCTTGTTAGGGAAGGTTATTTTGCACCTTATAGACTTGTAAACTATGTTAAAACTAAAATTTCTTTTGCTGAGTGGACAACTGATGATAGAGATATAGTTCAACTATAAGTTAAATGTTTGAACTACTTTTTCTATGCCTTAAAATCAGAAGATTATATGTGTGTCTCCACCTGTTCGACTAGTAAGGAAATAATGTACAATACATGTTGGAAATAAACGGATTAGTACAAGCTAACCTCTCCAACTCAGATTTGCATTCCTCAAAAGAGAAGAACACTGGTACTAGAAATCCCCATGCATTCAGAACCTCATCACTTGAAGAATCTTCACACAATTAGCTGCAATATGATTAGAATTTTTAATGGCAAGATAACCACTAGGACATAAGTTATTATCAAATAACCTTCTATGCAATAGATATTCACTCGACGGAATAGCATTGTTACAAAAATTCCAAAAAAATAACTCCACTCGAGAATTATGCTTCAATCTCCTCACCCACTTACAATAATCATCCTCCTTATCATCTTCAACCAACGCCTCTAAAGCCATCATAGCAATTGTTTTACCCAAAAATTTGGAAGTAAGCTCTATCAGATCCTGTACAAGCACTAGAAAAATCTGAGTTTGAACAATCAAATCAACTAGATCTTTACCAAATTGCTACTTCAACCTCTCAATATTACATCCCCTAGCCAAAATAAACCTATCCAGGAAAACTGCACTGTATTCAAATTCAAAAATAAAAGTGGGCCACCTATCCAAACTTTTATCAAGAATTTAAACATCCCTTAGGACATTAATAGAAGAATCAGAAGAAACTCTCCACCTCATAATATTCCAAAGATATTTTGCTCCATCCAGAATTATTTTTTAAGTAAGTGAAGTAAACCTCTTCGACTCCATGTTTCACAAATTTTCACCATACTTAGCAATCAAGTTTCTATTCATAAGGGAACCAGGATTTATAATGAGATTCCAAGCAAATCTAGCCCTCAACGAACCTATCTTGGCTGTAGCTGAATAAAGACTATGACCTTCCTTCTCCTTTGATCTACATAAAGACTCCCATGCAACATAATGAAGTCCATGATCACCATTATACTTGTTTTAAATAAAGTTTCTGCACATTTTTTCAAACTCTTTCAATATGCCCTTAGGAACCAATGAGTGAGTTGAAAGAAATAATGGAAGAGTAAGAAATATTGTTTTAACCAGAACCATCTTGCTAGCTAAGGAAATAGACCTATTTCTCCAAACATTCAATCTATTTAAAGCTTTCTCCATCAAATGTTGAAAATCTATCTTCACAAGCCTTCTCAAAGACATCTTCACTCCAAGATAGTCCAACTCCTTCGCAACTTTGAAACCCAACATTTTTTAGAGATATTTCCTTCTACTTCTATTGATAGATTTACCAAAAAGAATGGAAGATTTCTATGTATTAATTCTTTGACCTGACCAATTGCAATAGTCCATTAAAATCTTCCTCACCTTCTTCACATTTTTAGTATTAGCATCCGAAAATAATAAGTTATCATCTGCATACAACAAATGTGAAACTCTCTGTGCATGTGAAGAGATTTTAATCCAAGGTTTTACCTTTTTGAGTAAATGCATTTAAAAGAAGTTGAGAGAAAATAATAAATAAAATGGGAGATAAAGGATGCCCTTGCCTAAAACCACTTCTCTCCTCTATCCACTTGGAATTGCTTTGATTGATCATAGTTGAGAACTTAGCATCCACTACACATTCCATTAATAGATTTGCAATTTTTTTCAAAAATCCAAAGTAATCTAATACTTGTTTTAAAGTAGACCAACACATACTATCATATGCTTGCTCCATATTAACCTTGATAGCCAAAAACCTTTATTAGCTTTAAAAAGTTCTTCAATTTGGCTTTACTCAAAAAAAAATCAAGCTTTCATCATTATCCTACATTTTTTATTCAGAATTCTAAACTGCATCTCCCTTCGATGGTTTATTCTAGGCATTAGCTACAATGGAA